>CM021106.1:71510869-72110869 GCA_007115665.2 Sequoiadendron giganteum
AGAGATTTTAAGTTGATGCTGAACCACTTGGTGGTGCTGACATTGATGCCTCTATCATAATGTGCCATCAATATCCTGTTTGAAGAATTTTCTTTGCCAAGACACGTGCACTTGAATGCAACTTTTGAGATCCCTGATTTTCTTTGTTGATACCGGAGTTAACTTTGTCTTTGTGCTTACATCATGATAGAGTGCCTTCTGAATCCTTATGATGAAGGGTCGCTACCAATACATGGTCAATGTGAGAATTGGATATCATGTCTGGAGGCATCGATAGAGTGTGTTTAGGAATAATAGATGGATTGGTCGATAGTTTGGAACCTTTGACTCTCTAAACTTGGGAAGATGAGCAATGATGGGTGGATATGGAAGTGTGCATGGAATTAGTACCAATTGCTTGATACACTTTTTATGTCGCTTTACAAGCATGCTTTTTATTTTGTGGACATCTTTGATGGATAATTTCCCCATTTTTATTTTTCCCCATAGTTTCTTTGACTGATGGAGTTTGATAGGGATAATCATTCTTTGTATTCTTTGGTATCCACCTGTATTTGATTTGTCTGATGTGTTGCTTAGCTTTTGTTGCTTTGATAGTGTTCTTAATACTTCGATTCAAATATTTTTTTTGATGTTGGTCCCAATTCATGGATGGGGTGATGGGTGGATCAAGATTCATGGCTTGGCGGGTTGTAGTATTGGCATTGGTTTCATCATAAGGATCCTTTGTGCTCCCTATGTTAACGTTTGCTCGAGACGAAGTTGCCCCTAGTTTTATAGAGGTATTACCGATTTATTTATATCCTTTGATTGTTGAATAACCAAGGCCTTGATGCTTTGGATTTCCAACAATCTATACTGGTTCCAAGATACCCTATTCATGTAGGCCTAATCCTCTGCCTTGATAATTAATTTGCTGAAAAAGTTTATTTGCAATAAGATATGATCTACCTGGGAAACAAGGTGTTATTCCTTCTCTGCTATGTAGTGGATATCCAAAAGTGACAGCTTCTTTATTGATGAGGTAGCTTTCCCTAAGAAAGGTAAGTGATCCAAGTTTATAAGTGATAGGATCCTCCATATGTGGAATGAATGCCTGATTGATATCTTTAGCTTGATCTTGTGAGATATCAGATTGTAGTGCTTCTTCAAGAAGTGTTGGTCCTTCACTGTCCACAAAAAATTCTTCCTCATGACTCACTTCACAGGATGTTTCTGATTCATGACTTATGTAGAAGACTTCTTCATGATTTGTTTCTGATATGTCTCTGGATTTCTCTATAACTTGATCATGTGTACAAATGTTAAGATTAGGAGACTCTTGTTCCTCAGTAAAATTATGAGACTCTTGTTTTGAATGACGATCATCTGTGTGTCCATCCAAAGAAAGCATCTTATGGGTAGATGGAGGGGTATGTGCTATATGGATATGATCATTATTTGTGACATCTTGTAGGAGAGTGGCCATCACCTCATTGTAGTATCTTGCATATAAAAATTCTTGATCTTGATTAATGTCGGAATTGCTTTCAACATGCTTTGGATCAAGTTCTTTACATGGGTCAATTTCAAATGATGTATTACTTTCAAAGGGTTCTTGGACATCATCATAAGGCATTGGAAGTGGCTCAATATCCTCTTGATCTTTGAGTGGACTTGGATCAAATGGTGAGTTGATAATTTCTTCAATATCTATAACCATGAGGTGAAAGGATGTCAATATGTCTTGGAAAGGTCCATTGCTAGACTTTGGTGAAAGATTTTGATCATACTTTGGAAGAAATTCTTGAGATATGTCCTCTAACCCATTAGGTGATGTAGAGACATTTTCAATATGATCATTGGTGGATGGATCTTGGTTTATGTCAATAGGATCAAATAACATCAACACTCCTTGAAATAGATCTTTGTAGGAGGGGTCTTGATCATGACTAAAAAATGGCTCTTGATGTATATTGATTTGATCATCTGATGAGGCGGAAACATCTTCAAGGTGTTCATTGATGGATAGATCTTGATCATTGTTTTCAACAATTGTGATGGGAATCTGTTGCAAGCTCCACTATGGGAGTAAGGCATGTGTTTTTTGTTGAGTCAACAATGCTCATTGTTGGTCATGTTGTTGTTGTGCCAACAATGCTTGTTGTTGGGCTTGTTGTTGAGCTGCTTGTTGATGGATTGCTTGCAATAATGCCCTGAATTGTGCTTGCGCTTGCGCTTGTTGAGCTTGGTGCTGGGCTTGAGCTTGTTGGGCTACTTGAGCCGCTTGTGCTTGTTGAGTAGCTAGCTATGTAGCTTGTTGGTTTTGGAGAGCCTTTTTGTGGGAAGCTTCTTGAGCGGCTTGCAACATGATGGAGAATGAATTTGTTATGTTGTGTTTTGGTGGTGTGGCGGATTGGGAATAGTGTTGATTGTTGGGGTGAGCGCAACAGTCTCATTGATTGCCAAGGTTTGAGTGGTGAATGGTGCGATTGAGATTCTTGGTCTTTGAGACATTTGAGGAATGGTAGATGTGTTAACCGTTGGGGTTGCTTGGATGGTTGCCATTTGTTGTTGTGATATTATTGGCAAAATGAGAGGATTTGGTATGATGTTTTGATTTGGCATTATAGGTTGACTTTGAACATTTTTCTGGTTGAGAATCATATTGCCTTGATTTAGGTAGCTTTGATTTTGCATAGTGCTACCTTGACTTGAATCAACATGTGGATTTGTCAACATATTGCCTTGATTTTGAATAACATTGGTGGGATTTGCAAACATGTCTATCCCAAAGTTCACCAAGTGTGGCTTTGAAATGGTCATGTTTGGTAAAGTTGCACTTGGCGTTTATGCATTTGGTGGGATAATGTTGTTTGGAAAACTCATGCATTGAGCATTTGGTTGATAGATTTGCAAATTTGGACTTGGATTTAAATCTACCATTGGGAAAGGTGTTCTGAACGTTGGATTGGGCATACTCACATTCGTTATACTTTTTAGGTTTGGACAAGATGATGATGCCATGTCTAAATGTGAGTTTCGATAATTGATTGGCATTGTGAGACTTGGATAGTTTGGTTGACTTGGACTACTCATGATGTATGAGTCAAGTTTATATTCCATGTTTTTCTAGTGTTTTGACCTTGTTGCGAGAGTGAACCTCTAAGGTGTTTAGGACCAATGATGAGATGAAAGATGAAAGGGTGAGTGATATGGGTGTTTGAACATTTAGGAACTTTGGATCAATGCTAGACTTTAGGACTTGGTTTGATTTGATTTTGAAGATAGTTTGACTAGGTGTGTTAAGCCAAACAAGATGATGGTAAACTTGTAAACCCTAGGAAGTTGTGTTATCCTAGGGAAAACTCGCATAAGCGAATGAATTAGCTAAGTGTGTTGAGCCAATCAAAGTGATCATGAATTAGTAGACCTTAGGAAGTTGTGTTATCCTAGAGGAAAGAAGATTGATAATTTGACTAGGAGCGTTAAGTCAAAAAAGGTGATGCTGATTTTCCAAAAGTCTAGGATGAAAGATGTTTTCAAAGCTCCAAAATTTGTTGGTGAAATGATGTTTGCTTGATGTTTGGATGGATGAAGTGTTTCAATTGATCCTAGATGACCCTAAGAGGACTTTATTACAAGACCAAGGTGATGAAGAACATTATTTTCCCTAAAGGTAGTTCAAACCAAAAGATCAAAGTTCGCATGGAAACCAAATGACTCAAAAGGGACCAAGCACATGTGTGGTTCAATTATCTTTTATCTTGCTTAGATTTGATTGTTTTTACCACAAACACTCCTTTAATTATTCTTTTCAATATGAATGTCCGAAACCCTAATTTTCTTTCATCCCACAAAGTGCCATCAATATCCTAATTGGTAAGTGTTGCACAGTTGAAGAAAGAAAACAATTTTCTAAATTGTTACGAGAATATATTGATGTCTTTGCATATTCATATGAAGATCTAAATTCTTTTCAACCAAAAGAAGTGCAACATGAAATCCCACTCAAGGTTGGAGCATTGCCTTACAAGTAGAGGCAAAGGCAATATAATCCATGGATTTCTAGAATGATTCTTGCAGAGATTCAAAAGATGTTGAATGCACGAATTATATTTCATGTTCATCATTCAACATGGATAGCCAATATTGTTCCCGTCTCCAAAAAGAACTGTGAGATTCACATTTGTGTAGATTTTTGAAATATAAATCAGCTATCACTCAAGGATAACTATCCTCTTCTAGAAATGGATCAAGTTCTTCAAACCATGATTGGATCCAAAATGCTTTCTATGTTGGATGGTTTCTCTGGTTACAACTAGATAGGGGTTAGTCCAGATGATCAACACAAGACAACTTTTACAATGCCATGGGGTACCTTTTTATATCATAGAATGCCTTTTGGTCTTATTAATGTTGGTGCCACATTCCAGCATCCTATAGATTTGGCTTTTTGTGATGTACTTGGTAAGTTCATCATAGTTTATCTTGATGATCTTATGATCTTTTCTAAGAAACGTCCTGAACACTTTTACCATTTGAGGTAAATCTTGGAGAGATGCCAACAACATGGCATTTCCTTGAATCCCAAGAAGTCAATTTTTGGGGTTACAGAAGGTAAGCTCCTTGGTCACATTATGTCCAAGGAAGGTATTAAGATTGATTCTGAAAGAGCCAAAAGTATTCAATCTCTTACTTTTCTATCAAGTAAGAAAGTTGCTCATTCTTTCTTTGGAAAAGTAAATTTTCTGTGAAGATTTGTACCAAATTTTCCAGAGAAGGCTCGTCATATTGTCAATATGATGAAAGGGACTACCATATTTCACTAGACAACATAAGGAAAAGTTGCATTTGATGATATCAAATAAGCTATTGCTCATGCACCTATGTCGGTTTTCCCAGACTACACAAATGAGTTTATCATGTATAGTTATGCTTCTGACCATACTCTTTCAACAATTTTGGTGCAAGAGAATAGTGAGGGTTTTGAATCCCCGATTGTGTTCATGAGCTATCCTATGAAGAATCATGAACTAAAATATTCCCAAATGGAGAAGCATGCTTTTGTTGTGGTTAAGGCAGTAAATAATTTTAGGTTTTTACATTCTCAACCACCATGTTAAAGTCTTGGTTCCAGATTCAACTGTTAAGTCTATCTTAACATAGCAGGATTTTAGTACAAAGAGGGGAAATTGGACTATAAAAATTCAAGAAAATGACATGGATATTAATCCCACAAAGTTGGTACATGGGCAATAGTTGTGTCAACTCATTGCTGATAATTTTCCTGATGAAGAAATTTTGGAATCTGAAGAGGTAAGTATAAATGAGTTTCCAATGGTGTTGTTTGTTAGTACAAGTGACGAATGGTATTCAAACATTGCTCATTTTCTAATGTATGGAGAATGTCCAAATCATTTGACTCCAAAGGAGAAAATAACCATTAAATTGAAATCAGCAAATTTTCTCTTGTGGGGTAACAGTTTGTACAAGCATGCATTAGATGGTACTTTCTTACGTTGTGTTGATAAAGTGCAACGAGAAAAGTTGTTAAAGTCTTATCACGACTTAGCATGTGGAGGACATTTCTCAATGCCACTTACAACTCATAATATCTTTAAAGAAAAATATTATTGGCCTACACTTTTTCAAAATGTGTACTCATGGGTGTGTAAATGCGAACTATGTCAATAGTTTGTAGGTAAACCAAAGTTGGAAGCTTTACCTTTGAAACTGGTCATCATTGAAGAGCCCTTTCAGTAGTTGGGGATTGATTTCATTGGCATAGTGAATCCACCTTCAAGTGTAGGACATGTTTATGTCCTTTTTTAAACCAATTAATTTACCAAATGGGTGGAGCCAATTCTGGTTAAACATGCTACTTCTGAAGTGGTATGTAATTTCTTGAAGGAAAATATCATATCCAGGTTCGATGTGCCGAACAAAATTGTTACTGATAATGATTTTTCTTTCTTGTCAACTGAGATTACCGAGTTTTGTTTTGAGCATGGTATTATTGTTATCACGAGGGATTGCACCCAAATGCAAAGCTATAAAGATCAGCAATCTCATGTAACATGGAAACACTTTTGATCCTATGGGTTACTCATAATGAAAGTGAGTCTCTACATTATGGGCTAGTTCCCCTTTTGATTTTCTATGAAACTAAATTACTTATACAGGAAAAGGGATAAAAGGCTAAACGGAATGCAAAATTGAACTTAAATGATGGTGATGCACCTAACTGATGATAAACGTGCAAATATAACTCACAATGACCTTTCAATATTTCTATCTGTACAACTAAATTTGAACATATCGATCACATAAATATTTCATACAAAGGCTTTGAAAAAATTATCCTTTTCGATGGAAAACAATGTTTTCAAAACAAAAATGATAATTCTAAGTTAAATGCACAATGTATAACCTATGAAACTAAACTTAACTACATACATACACCTATGAGAGACAAAAAATTAGAGGTTTCCAAATTGAAACACAATAAATTCCTTATCAGATCAAATACAATGACGATGCCTAAAATCTTGAAGGCAAAAACTTGATACTATTGAAAGGTGAAAGGAAAAAATTGCAATTGAAAATATATGATAACCTGCAAGAGCATATGTATATATTAAATTGTAAATAAAACCGAGTTACAAGATAGTCTCTTTGCAAAATGAAAAGGCAGAAAACAAGAACTGAGGAAAAAGACTAAGTCTTTTCCAATATATACAATGTATGATAACTCCAATGCACCAAGAGGTGGAACTAAAAGAAAACTAAAATTGTAAAAATATCTCTGAAACCCTTCTCACGAGCAAAGAATAAAAGCCTCAAAAAGAGGGCCCACAATTGAAGAAAATTGAACTCCCAATGTTGCAAACTCCTCCCCTCAATGTGCATGATCTAAAGCCCTCCAAAACTGATGTGAAACTGAAGTTATGTCTCAAAAATCTCCACCATTTTCTCCATTTTGTCTTTGCATGATTAGTTAGCTGAAAAGAGACTCAAGTCTCCACCCTCGTGATTTGCATGATTTGATCTTCAGTTCACTTCACTTGTTTTTCTTGCATGATTTTGGAAAAGGTAACTATATGATTAAATATTAAAGATAATCAATGTGATTATTTTAATATATAATATGTGATTGTTCTTCCTTTTACACATTACATGTTAAATATTAAGGTAATATTACCTTTAATATTTAATTACATTGTTATTTTTGTCAAATACCATGCAATAATACAAGTGAAAGGCTCCTATAATTCAAAATCAATGATAATTTTGAAGACAGACTTTACAAACTCCCTTATATCTCCCAAACTCCATTGTCAAAGTCACGAGCCTCCTTTAGTTATTAGTTCGATTGACTTTGAAGTCAAGACCATGGGCATGAAATGATTTTAAGTTAAAACATAAGTCAAAATTCACTCTCAAATTAGGGTGAGTAAAAAAGTCTCGAACCCTAGAAACTACTCATTTCTTCACTTTACATCTTCTAGAAAAGAAACTTTGCACCACCATGGTGGATAGCCAAGGTTTGGAGCTCAAACCTCTTTATTTTTTATTGTTTATGGGAAATTTCTTGAGAGATTCCTGTGTGAACTATGTGCTAAGTTCTCCTTTTTCACAAATTTGGATATTGCTCTCCATTCTGAAAGCTTTTTCAGGCACCTATGGCACGACCATGACTAAATTTCTAATGCACTTTCTTATGCTTGTTTCCTGTTGATATCTTCTTCATTTTGAATGCATTTTTTGTCGCCATTGGAGAGCTTGATTTTGAATTTTTTTGGAGAACTATGGGAGAAACCTATAGAATTTGAAAGTATTTTCTCTTCAAAACCAAAGGAGGTAAGCTGATGAATCATTCAAATCTTGCATTTTCATTTTATTTCTTGTAAATAAAGCTTTATTCGAGCTTATTGAAGGCAAGATAATGCAAAATATTTGTTTTCCTGTATGAAATTGTTGATGGATTCTACCATCCCTACAAAATGAAAGAAACTCTTGCATTGTCAGTGCATTGTCTCTACCATTCATGAGCGTTTTCAACATATCTTAGCTCCAGCCTTCCACATTCTGGGTATTTGTTATTCTTCATGGTCACGGCTTCTCCTTGAATTTTGAGTTTTCATTTTATGAAGAGGCAAATGAATAAGTATAAATGCTGCTTCATCTTTGAAAACCCTCCATTAAGCTCAATGTATGCAAACCTTGCTTTCTATTTATGGCAATAATACCCTCCAAGTGTTACCAAATGCAAAAAACCTCACATTTATAGCATATGTTGAAAGAGAAACATAATTTCCACTATCATTCACAGCTCCGTGAGAAGAAGATAAGGAAGAATACCTTTTTTGTTGGTGTTATAAATTGTATATGAGAAAGCTATTATTTATTTCTCTCTCTTACCTATATTTACTACTTCATGACAACTTCATGAATCATTGTTTTAACTCACAGATCAATAGTAAAGTCTCCTCATACTTATTCTACATTATCAATGGTATCTAATTATGATTATCATAAGGGATAAACCCTTCAATGAATCTTGCATTTCTCCATTATAGTTATGACTACTTATGATTACACTATTTCTCTTAACTATAATTACCTTTCATGATGCATCATTGGAACAGCTATGGCATGTATATAAATTCATAATACAAAATTTTCCTTTAAGACCTTGAATGGTGAATTATGAATTTGTTGTTATATGACTTCCCCAAACTCAAACTTAAAGATCTTGGTTGTCTCTCTGATTGTGCATTTAAATCATTATTATGAACAACGAGTGTCAAAATGAAAGGGCATCATTTTGACACTAAACCATTATCAAAGCAGGAGAAAGATGCTTATTTGGTAGAAGATTGCTGAATACTCACTATTGTATTGCTCTCCAAGCTTTGATGAAATTTTGTTGTCAGGATTTGAATTCTTTTAATAATAATCCTTTAGGTGATGATCTCTATTCATTCACTTTCATCCATTATTCAATGATACCTATAGATTTTGAAGGATACATTCCATCTACCTTTTTTGTCACCTTTATACATAATAAATTTAGGCTGCATATTTTATGTTTCTGTAGATGGTAGATTATCCTTTGTATTATGCAAGATAAATCTGTATTGTATTTGATTGTCTTTGAGGGAAATGATGGTGATTTGACCGATCAACACTGTATATAAATTCCTTATACTATTGTTCCTTTTGATTGTCTCTGATACATGTGATATCATGGAGATTTTTACTATATATGGCATGCAAAATGTTGCCTTTATGGCACTCAAGTGTATATGAAACATTGTTCTTTGAAAGATAAACTGTGTTTGCATATGATATTCAAACATCAAAGATTTTGTTACTTTCAACATGTTGGGCTCAACCCTTGTGGGAGCCAAATTTTCTCCACATGCTAAAATGTTAGAATGACATTAACCATGGAATGAAGGATGAACCTATGCCTGCACATTCAACAAATAAGTTTGATAAAAATAGTGAAATTCAATGTTCTTCTTGATGATTAGATCCCATTTGATGATCTAACTTGGCTTTTTGCACATATCTGACAATGGTTGAATTTAACTGATGCATCATAGTTGTAGGCTATATGTTTGTTGATAAAAGCATATGATGAGTTTTTATATCTCGAGATCTAACAAAATTTTCAATCAACTATAGGTGTTTTTGAAGACTGGGTACGAGAGTAGAAAAACATAAGAATACCAAGATGAATATTGGAGGATCAACACCAACATTTCTAGGCAATGACAGATATGAATTCTCTTCATGTGTTTTTCTATTTACTTAATCTTCAGATATATAACTTGCTCTCTATTTTGTATCAATTAAATTTAGTCATTCACATGGCTTGTGTGGGACTTTTAACATTTGATTGATCTTCAATGAAAAAGATAGCAACATTGTATACATTTGTATCTCAAAATGAATGAAATACAACATATTATCATGCAATTTTCGTAATCTATTTCTGTTATAAATTATTGCATAATAAGAACTGAACTTCAATCTAAAAACTTCATATGCAAATGATAATACTTAGCAGAATTTAATGTAGTACCTTTCACCTTAAAAGTAATAAGTTGTTCCAACTCTACCAAAATGAGCTGAGGTGAAATTTTTGGTAATATTTCTAGTGATTTCTACAGAATACTTTCCTACTAAGCATACCAAACCAGTTTCCTTAAATAATTCATTGGGAATGGAGTCAAATATGCCCTTCTCAAACTCTTGAAACCATTGTAACTCAGTTGTTTGGAACAATACAACATCAAAACAAAACAGAAAACAAACTAAACATGGCTCTATTTAAGATAGGGCCAACAAACAGTGCATCTGCACTTATTGAAAAACAAAATGGTAGTGAAAGGAAATGTGCTCAGGGCACTTATTAGATTGAAAAATACCCTACCCTACACTACCTAGCGGTGGTAGTGCTTAGACATAACCATTCACTGGTTGTGAGAAAAAATTACCCTTTCTCACCAACTTAGGATGTGCTTCATGCTTGCAAATTGTCCAACAAATATGGAGGAAAAGTAAATGGTGAGCGCACAAATTAAACACTTCTTCAATTATGAAAATGACCTCCCTTTCTGTCTTAGACAAGAGATGCATGCAATTGTTTTGAATAGTATGATAAACTTGCATTGATCCCTTTTGATGCTCAATCTTGTGTTCCCAAGCAGGTACTTCAACTGGTAACTCTTCTTGATTATCTTCCAACTGTGATAGGTGTCTAATAGGACATTCCCTTGTGTTGACACTCATTTTGAAACTTTCAACCTCATGCTTTTGTTCTAATTTTGTAGTCTCTTTTGACTAAGATAATTTTTGGACAGCAATATCCTCTTGCAACAATACTTCTTGGATTTGGCTTATAGGCTACTCTTAATGTTCTTCATTATGATTTTCTTCATCCTTAGGAGAAGTTGATTCATGCATTTCCATTTTAGTATTTATAATTACCCTTGTAAATTAACCACCAATATGTTCAACCTCTTGATCAATAAGTTGATACCCCTACTGGATAACTAAGAAAAGGTTCTCAATCTACTGCTCATTTGGCTTCTCCTCCATTCTAGAATGCAACTCTTCATCAAAAAACTATGGTAGTTCTTCAAAATAGTTCATGTTGTCCTCTTCTATAGGCTCTAAGGCATTTTCCTCTACAACTTTTCTTGAATGAAGGATGCAACCTTCATCCTTGGAACAATTTAAAGAAGATTCATCTTTGTCAAAAGGAGACAAAGGTTGATCCAAAGAAGCAAACAACTCCTCCTTGTTAGTCCCATCACCAATTTGTTTGAAAGCTTATTGTTCTAGCTTCTCCAGATTTTCCTCCTCAAAAGGTGTTGGCATAACATCCAAGCATGACTAGAAAATCTCAATTTCATTTTGAAGGAGATCTTCTTCAATCTCTTGATCATTCAAATCAGGGTTGCTTTCATATATCTATTCACAAATCAGCACCCTACCAATGTCATTTTCATCTTTTTGCTGATCACAACTTGTCAATTTTGTTAGCTCACATACATTTTCATCATCAATAGAAACAAATAAGGGGATTTCAACAAATAAATCAAATGTTTCACATTCATAGAGAACATGATCTTTTTTGCAAATAGGGCTATCTTCTTTTGATATACTTTCTAGATCTTCTTCATCACTGTACTAGCTGGATACCTCAAAATAATTTTCAATATTTTGTTGATTCATAATGTCTACTTGTTGCTCTAACTCAACTAGTAGGATGAGCATTTGTATGTTCTCTTCATTACTATCATCAAATTCAAGTAGTCAAGCAAATAAAGAAACTGAATCTTCCTCTTCATATGGTGTCTTATCCATTGAACCAACCTTCTTTGCACATGCATTATTCTCATATTTAGCTGAGAAGATGGTACAATTAGCAGCAACCTCTTGATTTTGTTCAATCTTTTATTGCTCTAGTTGGAAATACTCTACAGCTAAAAGTAGGGGATCTATATTTTTAATATTCTCCATGATGAGTGAGCTATCATGATCAATGGGTTGCTCTATAACTACACTAGGTTGCACCTGATTACTTTCCTCAACTTACAAAGGGTGAAGGCTTATGAAATTTGGAATTTCAAGCTTACAAATGTCATCTTGAAAGGGCTAATCTAGAATGAAAGGAGTTGTTTGGACCTCATGATTTTGTGTTTGAGAAAACAAAAACTTTATCTTCTCTTCTTTTTCAGCTATCTCCCTCTCGATCTTTTCTTCAAATTGAATTCTTTGTGTCTTCAACTCTTGTTCATGAAGGTAGGAATGATAATCTAACTCCTATTGCTCCAAATCAAGCTCGATGTCTCTTGAACACTTCTGTATACTTTGTGATGTCTAACAATATGTCCTTGGTTTAATTCATGCTATTCTTCATATCCCTAACCTCTTGAGGCTGAATCTAAGCATGTGTAGGCTGTTTTGGGGAAGGAAACACCTCTTGAAACTGATTTTGAGCATAGTATTATTGAGCATAATATTGAGCATAATGTTGAGCATAACATTGTGCATAACCATATGATGAATAATCCATGATCTGATATAATTTATAGACATCAAATAGCTTTTCCAAAACTCTAGAAGGTACTAGAATGAAAGATACCAATAAAATACACCAACCTTTCAACTATAAACATGTGAATTGTTGAAACCAATTATTGTTGATATTTGAGCCACTCTTTCATACGCTGCTTATCACACTGATTTCTTCAAAACCAAGACTAGATTCACCAGGTATAATATTACAACCTCCTTGAGGTCAAAAACACTATTGCATATACCATAATAGAAGGAAAAATTGTGTACTTCTTCACTAAAATGAGTTTCAGTGTCCCATCAGGTGTGCCAAATACTGTTATCATGAGGGATTGAACCTGAATGCAAAGCTATAAAGCTTAGAAATCTTGTGTAACATGGAAACACTTTAGATCTTGTGGGTTGCTCATGATGAAAGTGAGTCTCCAAATTATGGGTTGGTTACCCTTTTGATTTTCTATGAAACTAAATCACTTATACATGAAAAGGAATAGAAGGCTAAATGAAATTCAAAACTAAACTTAAATGATGACGATGCACCTAACTAATGATAAACTTGCAAATCTGACTCACAATGACCTTTCAATGTTTCTATCTGCACAATTAAATCTGAACAGTTCAATCACATAAATATTTCATACAAAGGCTTTGACAAAATTATCTTTTTCGAAGGAAAACAATGTTTTCACAACAATAATAATAATTTTGAGTTAAATGCACAATGTATAACCTATGAAACTAAACTTAAATACATACATACACCTATGAGAGAGACAAAAAATTAGAGGTTTCCAAATTGAAACATAATAATTTCCTTATTAGATCAAACACAATGACAATGCCTAAAATCTTGTAGGCAAAAACTTGGTACTATTGAAAGGTGAAAGGAAAAAACTGCAATTGAAAATATATGATAACCTTAAGAGTTGTTGTATATATTAAATTGTAAATAAAATTGAGTTACAAGATAGTCTCTTTGTAGAATGAAAAGCCAGAAAACAAGAATTGAGGAAAAAGACAATCTTTTCCAATATATACAATGTATGATAACTCCAATGTGTCAAGAGGTGGAATTGAAAGCCAATTGCAAGTATAAAAATATCTCTAAAACCCTTCTCATGAGAAACTAAGAAAAGCCTCGAGAAGAGGGCCCACAACTGAAGCAAACTAAACTCCCAATGTTGCAAACTCATCCCCTCAATGTGCATGATCAAAAGCCCTCCAAAACTGATGTGAAACTGAAGTTATGTCTCAAAAAATCTCCACATTTGCTCCATTTTGTCTTTGCATGATTAGTTAACTGAAAAGAGACTCAAGTCTCCACCCTCATGATTTGCATGATTTGATCTTTAGTTCACTTCACTTGTTTTTCTTGCATGATTTTGGAAAAGGTAACTATATGATTAAATATTAAAGATAATCAATGTGATTATTTTAATATTTAACATGTGATTGTTCTTCCTTTTACGCATTACATGTTAAATATTAAGGTAATATTACCTTTAGTATTTAATTAAATTGTTATTTTTGTCTAATACCATGCAATAATACAAGTGAAAGGCTCCTATATTTCAAAATCAATGATAATTTTGAAGTTAGACTTTACAAACTCCCTTATATCTCCCAAACTCCATTGTCAAAGTCACGAGCCTCCTTTAATTATTAGTTCAATTGACTTTGAAGTCAAGACCATGGGCATGAAATGATTTTAAGTTAAAACATAAGTCAAAAGTCACTCTCAAATTAGGGTGAGTAAAAAAGTCTCGAACCCTAGAAACTACTCCTTTCTTCACTTTGCATCTTTTGAAAAAGAAACTTTGCATGGCCTTGGTGGATAGCTAGGGTTTGGAGCTTGAACCTCTTTATTTTTTGTTGTTTCTGGGCAATTTTTGAGAGATTCCTATGTAAATTGTTTGTTAAGTTCTCCTTTTTCACAAATTTGGATATTTCTCTCCATTCTGAAAGCATTTTTAGGCACCTGTGGTGTGGCCATGACTGAATTTATAATGCATTTCCTAATGCTTGTTTCCTGTTGATATCTTCTTCATTTTGAATGCATTTATGGCCGCCATTGGAGAGCTTTATTTTGAATTTTTTTGGAGAACTATGGGAGAAACCCATGGACTTTGAAAGTATTTTCTCTTTAAAACCAAATGAGGTAAGCTTCTTAATCATTCAAATCTTGCATTTTCATTTTATTTCCTATAAAAGAAAGCTCAATTTGAGCTAATTGAAGGAAAGATAACGCAAAATATTTGTTTTCGTGTATGAATTGTTGATGGATTCTACCATCCCTACAAAATGAAAGAAACTCTTGCATTGTCAGTGCATTGTCTCTACCATTCATGAGGGTTTTCAACATATCCTAGCCATGACCTTCCACATTCTAGGTATTTTTTATTCCTCATGGTCGCAGCTTCTCCTTGAATTTTGAGTTTCCATTTTATAAAGATGAAAATGGAATAAGTATCAATGTTGCTCCCTCTTTGAAAACCCTCCATTAAGCTCACTGTATGTAGACCATGCTTTCTATTTATGGAAATAATAACCCGGAAGGGTTTCCAACTCATGGAAAAAAAAATCACATTTATAGTGTATGCTAAAAGAGAAACATAATTTCCACTATCATTCACAGCTCCATGAGAAGAAGATAAGGAAGAATACCTTTTATGTTGATGTTATAAACTGTATATGAGTAAGCTATCATTTATTTCTCTCTCTTACCTATATTTTCTACTTCATTACAACTTCATGAATCATTGTTTTAACTCACAGATCAATAGTAAAGTCTCCTCATACTTATTCTGCATTATCAATGGTAAATGATTATGATTATCATAAGGGATAAACCCTTCAATGACTCTGGCATTTCTCCATTATGGTTACCACTTCTTATGATTACATTGTTTCTCTTAATTGTAATTACCTTTCATGATGCATCATTGACATAGCTATGGCATGTATATGAAGTCATAATACAAAATTGTCCTTTAAGAGCTTGAATGGTGAATGATGACTTTGTTGTTATATGAATTCCCCAAACTCTCAGATCTTATTGTTATATGACTTAAAGATCTTGACTATCTCTCTGATTGTGCATTTAAATCATTATTATGAACAAAGAGTGTCAAAATTAAAGGGCATCATTTTGACACCAAACCATTATCAAAGCAAGAGAAAGATGCTTATTTGATAGAAGATTGTTGAATCCTCACTATTGTATTGCTCTCCAAGATTTGATGCAATTTTTTTGTCAGGATCTGCATTCTTTTAATAGGAATCTTGTAGGTGATGACCTCTATTTATTTACTTTCATCCATTATTCAATGATACCTATAGCTTTTGAAGGAGACATTCCATCTACCTTTGTTGTCACCTCTATACATAATAAATTTAGGCTGCATATGTTATATTTTTGTAGGTGGCAGCTTATCCTTTGTGTTGTGCAAGATAAATTTGTATTGTATTTGATTGTCTTTGAGGGAAATGATGGTCATTTGACTGATCGACACTGTATATAAATTCCTTATGTTGTTGTTCCTTTTGATGGTCTTTGAAACATCTGATATCATGGAGATGCTTATTGTATCTGGAATGCAAAATTTTGCCTCTTTATGGCTCTCAAGTGTATATGAAACATTATTCTTTGAAAGATAAATTGGGTTTGCATATGATATTCAAACATCAAAGTTTCTATTACTTTCAGCATGCTGGGATCAACCCTTGTGGGAGCCACGTTTTTCTCCACATGCTAAAATGTTAGAACGAGATGAACCATGAAATGAAAGATGAACCTATACCTACACATTCAACAAACAAGTTAAATAAAAATAGTGGAATTAAATGTTCTTCTTGATGATTAGATCCCATTTGATGATCTAACTTGGCTTTTTTGCACATATTTGACAATGGTTGAATTGAATTGATGCATCATAGTTGTAGGTTATATGTTTGTTGATAAAAGCATATGATGAGCTTTTATATCCCGAGCTCTAACAAAACTTTTCAATCAACTACAGGTGCTTCTGAAGATTGGGTACGAGAGTATTTGAAGATAAGAAGACCAAGCTAAAGATAGGAGGATCAACACCAACATTGCTAGGTAGTGATGGATATGAATTCTCTTCATGTGTTTTTCTCTTTACTTAATCTTCAAATATATAACTTTCTTTCTATTTTGTATAAATTCAATTTAGTCATTCCCACGGCTTGTGTGGGACTTTTGAACATTTGCTTGATCTTCAATGAAAAAGACAACAATATTGTATACATTTGTATATCAAAATGAATGAAATACAACACATTAAATCATGCAATTTTTGTAATCTCTTTATGTTATAAAGTATTGTATAATAAGAATTGAACTTCAATCTGAAAACTTCATATGCAAATGATAATACTTAGCATAATTTAATGTAGTACCTTTCACCTTAAAAGTAATCAGTTGTTCCAGCTCTACCAAAATGAGTTGAGGTGAAATTTTTGGAAATAATTAAATTATCACATTCATCTAACTATTACTCGCAAGGTAATGGTCGGGATGAATCCAACAATAAAAACTTGGTGACTATTATTCATGAGCTTGTGGATGAAAATCAGCGTTTGAGAACAAAGCTTTATTTGATGCTTTGTGGGTAGATAGGGTCACTCTAAAGGGGGTGATAGGCATGTCTCCTTTTCAACTCTTGTATGGGTTTAATGCTGAAATTCCAATTACATTAGAACTTCTTGCTCTCAATTTGGCTAAGGCCATTGAGGATGAGACTTTTGACAGTTCAGTTGATAAGTGAATCATGTATCTTTCTAAACTGGAGGAGAAGCGAGTTTAGGTAGTAAACCATATCACGGAGCATCAAGAAAAAGTTAAAAATCTTTTTGACAAGAAGGCCAAGTCTCATGATTTTCAAGTTGGTGATCTCGTTCTTTTGTGGGACAAGTGAAGAGAGCCAAAGGGTATGCATGGAAATTTTGATTCATTATGGACAAGACCGTTCAGGATTCACCAGTTACAGGGTGAAAATAGCTCTCTTGGAATATGAAGATGGGACACCATTTGCTCTTCCCCAATTTGGGCAACATCTGAAACACTTTACATAATGAGGTGACAAGTGTTCAATGTAAATATTTCTACAATCTTTGTGTCTTTTTGTTTTTGAGTCTTTTTATTTTTATCACCCGACTCTATGCCCAATGGATGGATAAATGCACTTGGATTTTGGAGTTCTTCTCCCTTCATTCATTTCTAAGAATGATCAAAGGAAGCTCCCCAACTAAAGCAACTATTATCCTTGAATCCAGCTGTGCTTGATTCATGAGATAACCCATACGAAACTTGTATGTTTTGTATGTCCATGTACTTAAAGAACGCAAAATGAGGGAATTTTCAATTGGCCTTGATGCGTAGTCCCAAACCTCGAATTGTTTGTTCGAGCATTTTTCCTTGGTCATTTCTCAAAAATCTTCAAAAATGAGTGTTTTGTTAATTTTCATCTTTTGGGAGTTAAAAAAAAATTAGCTCATGTAAGAGCACTGAGTTTTAGCACTCCTACATGAGCTAGGTTAAGAAATTGCTCCAAGTGTTTGAGTGCTATTTTTCAAGGCTCTTACATTTCTCACTTTTTCACTAGATGTTGAAGCACTGATTTTTAGCACTATTGTATTTGTGTTTAACATTGTCATGTTAGAGCGGTCTTTTTTTCCGCTTTTGCATCTTTGACTTTTTTTAAAATGTTGGAGCCGTGAAAATCACCGCTCCTACATTTTCCCCCCCTTTCGCATGTGTGGTCATTAATGGACTTTGAGTTATTAATGATACATTTTTCAAAAACTTTTAATGAATTATTTAAGACATTTTCACTTCATTTCATAATTGATTAACTTGTTTTGACCCTTTCTTCCTCGCATCTTCTCCATTCTGGGCTTCTTCAATCTTGGACATGGATTTCACACAGATTCTCATTCTTGGGTTTCACCTTTTTCTCTTCTGCCAGGTACATTACATTTTTTGCTTCAGTTCTTTTTTTTTTCATTCCTATAGTCTTCATGTTTGGATTCTACATATGAAGAGATGTATTTACGATTTCCTAAATTTTTTATTTTTCTTAGGGTTTCTTCTATATTTCATTTTAATATTTCAAGCTTAGGATTTTTTGCATGCCGTAGTTTTCTTTTGAGTTTCCCCTTTGTGTATTTTTTATTATTGTGGGGTTTGAGCATCAATTTTTGATGCTATGGTAGTAAAATTTACTGCTTGTCATTTATAAAAAATATTTTAAATGTTTTATCTTCATTTTCCTATAAGGTTCTTCTTGTAAATGTCCAAGCAGTGAAATTTATCACCTTATCAAGTTTTTCTCCAACTTCATGTGCAGGGTGATTTTCACCACTCCCACATCAATAGAATTCTCCCATCTTTTGAGATGTAGGAGTGGTGAAAATCACCACTCCTACAAAAGATGAACTTCCCCTACATGTCATAGCATTAAAAAAAAATGCCACTTTTGTATTTGTCTCAATGTTATCATGAGGCATGTACAAGCGGTGATTTTCAGTGCTATTACATGCAAATAGATCTTTTCCCCTAAATGAAAAAGCATTGGTTTTCAATGCTAGAAAATATAAAATTTTAAAGTCCTTTAACCTGTTAGAGTGTTGTTTTTCAGTGCTTTGACATTAAAAGTTGAACTTGCCAAATGGAAAAGCACTAACTTTCAACGCTTGTGCATGAAATATTCAAAATTCACTAACACTTGGAATCTATCAAAAATGCTTCCTGATCTTGTTTCTTTTGCTAATGCTCTATTTTATGTGCTCCATAGCTCATTTACATTCAGTCCAAAATGTCATCTTGCTTCACGCATTTCAATCGCTCTCATAATGCATATGCTCCTAACATTTCCTAATCCATTGTTTCTTGCAGTTCCTTTCAATCTCTTATCAGCTGATTTTTGAAGGTGAATTTTCATTGGTCTTTGGTACTCTTAGATGACAACAAAAGAATCTCCCTTGTATTCTAAGAAAGATAAAATGAATTACAAATACCAATTCATTTATCTGCCTACTGTTGTGATCTCAAAGGATGATGAAATCGAGGACACAGAGATTAGTCACCAGGATATGGAAAATTTTGTGAAAAGAACTAAAAATAAGCCATTAAAAGAAAATTTGCGAGCAATCATTCATAGCAACATACACTTAGTGGCTTTATTTCCAACTATTGATCACTATATAGAGTTTGTTCTTCAAGTTGCCTCACATTATATCAAGGAGGACAGAAGTGTGAGAGATTCTTCTAGACAAATCATGATGAGATTAGACCTAGAGTTCTTCGATATAGTTTTCCAAGTTTTACATATGGAAAGATATACAAATGTTTCCATTAAATAAGCACAAGAGGTTTATGATAAGGATCCTAATAAAACTACACAATTGATTAATACCCAATGGTTGAAGACTCCAAGGACAACTATCTCTAGAAGGCCCAAAGGTCTTCCATGAAGTGATTTCAAGGAGGATGTTCGGGATATGATTACTCTTATGAGCGTGGTGAAAGGCTTGCCCGTTTCATTTAATTTTAAAGAATGGATGTACGAGTATATCTGAATCATCAGAAGGAGGAAAGCACACATAGACTAGGGAGCTCAGATAAGTGATGAGATTCATGAGAAACTTATCAATGTACAAACTACCTTAAATTTTTACATGACATCCTACCTAGTGTATGCTGCCACTATTATGAGATAGTTTCCAGGATTGTCAACAAAAGGTAATAAAAATAATGTGCTAGTATATGAGTTATACTCCCAGATCACCTTGAGGAATAGTATCAAGCATTTTAGGAGAGTCATTGATGCCTTCTTTGCACCTTTTCTTTTCACTTTTGATCAGACTCTTGAAAAGAAGAGAGAATCAAATGAATCCTATAGGTTTGTTAGTAAATTTGGATGTATCTCTTTGCAATTTCCAACTTTCATGTATTTGAGAGTAGGTTTTTATATTGGGTGCCCATACATGTTGCCTATATATCCATCTGAGAAGTGGATATTAATGGATTTGTGTGGATAGTTGATTTTAGTTCATAAAGAATGCCAGAAAATCCATAAGATAGGCTTTAAGTTTCCAATTACTATTGGAAGGTATACTATTCAGAGTGTGCAAAAAGAAAAATCAGTTGCAAATGAAATGAAAATTATGACCAAAAGGACATATAGATTCAAATTTGACTTTGACTATAGAGAATTCAATAGGAAAATCAAGAAATATCATCACCATGTCTATCGTTTTGAGGATATATGGGCGGACTATAGAGATGAGGAAGATATTTAGAGAATGGATTTTTGCAGGTTGACTGTGGAATAGATCAGGGACCTTGGTGTAGCTGATGTTCCAAAGGATTTTGAAGATCCTGGTGATATCATAAATTCTGCATATGAAGAAGAAGAAATTTCCAGAAAGCCTTTACCTCTTGTGCAATGGTCCAAGAAAGAAAGTGTTTCCATCAGAGAAAGACTTGATCCTATTCTACATAACATAGGTGAATGGTTGTAGAGGCATGGCTTTCAATTGAAAACTTTCAAAATATAATCTAAGGGAGAAACACCAGGAGGTGAAACTAGCCGACAACAAGAACTCTGCACTAAACAAAAACATGTGACTACTCCCTCTTCTTCACAGAGGGGCCCTAAGATTAAATTCACTTTTGGTAAAAATACTGCACAAACAACTAAAGAAGGGGAGGCTATTGAATCATAACAATGATCTATTGAAGAAAAAACTTGTGCATTTGAGGAACGATTATCAAAAGAAGATGAACGGAATGAAAGCGAGGAATCATAAGATTTTGTAGAAGATGAACAATCTGGGGAAGATGAAGGAGATGAAGAAGGTAATGAGGAAGAAGAAAAGTGTAATGATAAAATGCAACTATCTCCCCATGAGGACATTGTTAATAATCTTCCCCAAACATCATCTACTATTACTACCAATGTTCCTCACACCCCTCAAAATCTTGCTACTCCACCACCTCCTCTTCCTACCTCACTGCCTCCTATGGAAACTCTACATGTAGTAAAGGTTACCATTCCTCCTTCAGTATCATCAGTTCTTTATACTCCTCCTGTAGGTTCCATCTTACCAACTATTGATGTTTCCTCATGTTCTCCATCATCCATTCTAAGTATATCATCTCCATCATATGATATGTCTTCTCAAGCAAAGTTTGATAGGTTCATGAGTGATTCATTGTATTAACATGGTTTACAATCTTCTAGTGCAATCATGATCGATACTCCTCCAATTGTTACTATATCATCCATTCCTACAAAAGTGCATGCTACACAATAATTATTAGTAAGTCAAGAAGGAAATATTTAATCTCGTCCCCCATGGCTAATCTCACAAGTATCTAAGTGCAAGAAACAGATGATTTCCCCAGATGAGCTAGATCTTGAAGATATAAATCTTCCAAAAGCCAAGGGGAAAAAGAGGGCAAAGTTTCATTCAAGACTTCATGTTGACAAGTCAGGTCATAAGTATGTGTAAATTGGGATACCTCCACAAGCAAAGGATGATATCACTATGGAAGATTACATTGTAACAAGGGTTCAACCTCGTAAGGTAACTAATGCAAGTGCCAAAGAAGATGCACAAGTGGTTCTAAATGCATTATCAGGTAGACTTGATAAGATGGAGTGAGCTAGAAATATGTACAAGGAGAAGGCTTAACAATATCCATAAATCATAAGAAGGATCATAGGTTCTTCATAGAATGTGCAACCTATGGCCATGATAAATGTTGAAGAAACAACAATGCAAAAAGTGGAGATAATAGAACAGGGCTCATAGCTCATAGTTGTTGCTAATGAAAAGACTACTCAAATAGCCAAGAAGAAATTGGAGCTAGAAAAAGAAGAAATCACACTTTCCATGATGGAGCAAAAAGAAATAGAATGAAGTCTCTCATTTTGGTCACAAATGAAAGAGACACAACTGAGAAAATTAGTGGAAGTTGGGGTAATTCCTAACAAAGAGAAGTATGTGGAAATAAGAGAATCTCTTAAGAATCACATACAGGTTATCAAGTCTCTCATTGAGGACATACAACAAGTACAAGAAGATTTTGAAGGGCATCGTATTGTCATTGTGAATGGAATTGAGGAGTTGTCGGGAAAACTCCTTGATGATGATCATACCTTCCTACCGATAAGTGAGATTGTTATGATCTTCAAAGAAGATAACATGAAGCAAGTTGAAGATGAAGGATTTTCAAAGAATTTGATGCACGCTTTGTGTGATGTACAAATTTCTCTAGACAACCTCAAGATGCATCTAGATAGATGCAAAAATATTTGCTCATCTGCAAGAAAGTCAATCACAAAGGTTCATACAATTTTTGGCTATACAGTTGGTCCAGATGAGGCAGTCATGCAAGAGATTAAGAAGAAATATGAAGACTTCCAAGCCAAGAGCAAGGAACCATAAATTTTTCTTACATCTCTATAGTTAGATAGTTCATACACTTTCTTTTATGCTTTACTTAGATAGGCTTCGACATTTTACATGTCATTTTGAAAAATGTAATTACATGTAAAACAAATATGTTCTCCTACATTCATGGAATTTTTTTTTGAATAAGTCAACTAGTTGGTTAGGGTTTTTCCTAGATTATCTCTCCTCTCCCATCTATAAATAAGAGAGGATTCTATTGTAATTGTTATCTTTTATCTTATGCAACAAAGTGTTATCCGATTGTGAAGCAAATATTGAAACTTTGAGTTCATTTTTGTGAATCTATTTTTGATCAATAAAGAAGTGAAGTTGCACAACAAACTTTGTGTTGGGAACAATTATCTTGTGATTTGATTGAAATTGACAGTGATTAGTTGTTGAGATTGAAAGAGATTTTGAGTAAATATGTGTAGACTTTGAGCTACACTTGAGCTACACCCATTGCTTGAAATTATGCTATTTTCGATGCTATTGGTGAATTCTTTATAAGACTTTGTGCTTATATTTATTCATGCTATTCATGGGATAAATTGTGAAGTATATCAAAGAATTTTTACTTCTTTTACAATGCTGGTTACTATTTTGAAGGATTCACTATTGGAAACTACGAAATGAATTTGTGCATCCTTGATCTTTCTTATTTGTTACTTATCTTTATCATAGTGGTATTCCTAGGCTTTTCTTTGACAAGATAGGAATATTGGAATTACTGTTTAGTTTTAATTTAAAGTAGTATTACATCCAGAAGTTAAAATTGTGAAACATTGTAAAACATATTCTCTGAAAAAAGAGAGAATCATGAATGTGACACACCCCCATATCATTAGTGTAGTGTACATTATTGTAAATATCTAATTAGTTTTCCTTAGTTTAAATAAGTAGTAAGAAGGGTGCCTCCCCTTTCCAAGAGGTGAGGTTCTATCTCACATAACTGTGGTTGAAATCAAGGTTTTGTAATATGTCAAAAGGGATTATAGAATTTTCACCCAACGAATGGAAATTTTATTGTGAAGAACCATGGGATTGTTACATGTGGTATCATAGTTGCCAGGTTCAGCACTAGAACCTATGAGCTCATTATGTAAATGTTACGTAAACCCTATCGGAAGATAATGGATGAAATGTTCTTATGCCAAGATGGCAAGAGAAAAGAACATGGAGAAATTAAAAATGTAGATGAGATTCCTAGAAACTTGTTTAACTTTGGGACTAGTTAAGAGTCATCCCTAGAGTGAAAAGTCATAAACTAATGAATTTTTATTATATCCCCTTGGATTGCATAAGATTATGCAATCAAGTTATGTAGGAAGGTTAGGAAGAGTAACCAATATATACCTTCATCCTATGAAATAGATGTAAAACTCTAAGGGATAAAGAAGATTGAGAAAGTCTCCCTTATTGATAGTAACCTATAGCTTTAAAGAGTCAAGGACTCTTGGATTTAGGAAGAATACTACGAATCTGTGAGTATGCATTGTTGGCATAATATGGATCGAAGTAGAAAGTCAATGAAAGAGGTATCCAAGAGTTTGGAGAATTCTCGAATTGAATCTAATTTTTGAGCAAGGCTAGGAACTTGTAAGAAAAGAAGATAGTACCTTAGGAATAAGGGAAAAGAATAGAATGGTTAGAAAAGAAGTAATCAACAAAGTGGAAATGTTTCCAACAACTAAAATTGATAAGAACAATTGGAGTTTTGATTAAGATGAGGAGAGGGGAACCAAACAACCTTGGTATCTCTAAAGGGTATGAGAGAATAAGTTATCAAGAGTTGAGACAAAGCCACTTGGAAATTTGATTGTGAGAAAGAAGCCTGAAGGTAATTCATATTGGTTTGACAAAGGTTTGGTAGTACATAGATTGGTTGGAGTATAAGTAAAACTCACTAATGTGTCAACAAAAAACCAACATATGTTTAAAGGTTCCAAAAGGAAATGGAATATAGTGTGACATTATGTGTCAAATCAATAGTAGTTGTAAGGAAACAATGCTTCAAGTTGAAAAGTACATCAACAAAAGAGGCTTTGTGGGTATGGATATTCCTCCACAAAAAATGATATGGCAAATAGAATTGGAATAATAGAGAGCCTCTTAACTTGTAAAGTTGCTAGTTGTTCAATATATCTCCTCACTAATTATCCAAATATTGAATCTATGAGGTATAAATTCATGGTGAGTATAACTTTGGGAAAAAGCTATATTCAAGGTATGCCATTGAGGCAAAGAAAAAGGCAATAGAAAGCCAACAAAAAGGAATGATTGTAACAACCCCAATGTTCTTCACAATAAAATTTCCAATGTTTTCACCTTAAGTGAATAAAACATGAGGTCATGACGTAGCAATAAAAAAATTTCTTCCAATAATGTAAATTACATGCTTAATTGAAATAACACAATTTCAATTTGTCATTGCAATCCAAAGTAATTATAACAATATTCCAATAACATAGATTTCATATTGAACAAAGATGTCATACAATACTCAATAAGGATTCCATTCAATATAATAATTTCACAAATTACAATATTCTAAGAACGTACACTATTACAAACACAACTCCACCGAACTTCGGAGCATAAGATATAGATGGTCTAGGATTCTCCTTTTCAAAACCTTGGTCTTCTATCACCTGCTGAGGAGAAGCATCACTCAAGCACATTTTCGCCAACCATAGACTCATATGTGGTTCCCCGCACATCTATCAATGATAGATGGCCCTACCCTTTGATGAAGGTATCGGTTGGGTAATCTCATAAGAAATACCACTCTAAGCTTAGTGTTGTGCCCTACATGACAAGGATTTAAATGGACATGATGAACTGATAGTGGAGTCTTGGGCATCACACTACTTATAGTGGAGTCTCGACAATCACACTAATTTTTCCAGAGCATTCTCACTTAGTACTTCAAGTGAAGGTCTACCATCCACCTACACTATGGCAAGCTCATTTTGACTTAAGGCCATTACATATATGCTTAGGAAATCCCTCTCCATGGGCAAGCTACTCCCTAGGATAACCTATCTCTTTAACAACCTAAGGAAATACAACTCATAAAGAAAAGTACTAGTTCCCTCCTTCACTGGACAACATTCCTAGGAGTAACCTAATATTTCCCTCCCTTCACTGGATAACTATCCTAGGAGTAACCTACTAGCCATCTAGCATAATTAAATATCTAGCTATGAGTGTTCCTTAAGCTTGTCTATGTTTGGTCATATCTAGCATAATAACAATACCTATGAGAAAAAAATCTCTTACCCATGTCTAATCATATCTTGTATAATAATACCTATGGCATACATCCCTCCTATCATGGAGTAAATACATGCAGAATGCATGGCCTCAATCGAAGAATTTTCATAATAGAGGACTCCATTCAAGAGTGACACCTCTTTGAATAAAAGGGGTTAAAGTTATGAATAAGCCTTATGCTTCCCATGTTTATTCATATCTAGTATGTAATACTTATGATAAACAAAATCCTCCTATTATGGAGTAATTACAAGCATTTCACAAATAGTATATGTAGGTTCTACTTTCTTTCAAAGTAAATAATACTTTTCTCTAAATGCATGTAACCATAATAGAATTCAAACAAACAAGAAGAAAATCATTCAAAACTAATATAATTAAGGGAAGAATATCCTCATGCCTGTGATAAGATTTCCAATTACTAGTTATAGTCATATTACTTCCAAATCAGCAACTAGCCTGGTATCGATCCTTCAACAAAGACTCAATAACCACTATCTCACAAATTGGAAAATACTTCTCTCAAAACAATAATAAACTCTCTCTAATACTCAAGACTCTCACTCATAGTACTTGGAAAAATATTTTAGACAAAAATGTAGATAAAATGCAAGGAATTTATCAAGAAATAATCCATAGAAAAATGTGTAAACTTGTATAAGGAATGTGCCCAAACAAATGAGATTTCTCCTCTATTTATACAACAAACTAGTAACTACACAACCTACAAAATTGGCATGATATTTGATAGAAAAATGCATGTGCAACAACACCTCTAACTTAGCTTAAAAGGTGGCGAACAAACAAGCACATACTCGGCTTAAACAGCTACAAGTCAACCTTCTTGATCGACAACACTTTAGAGACTATTTAAAATCTCCACATGGTAGAATTCGATCTGCAATTTCAAATGGACATCTATAGGTTTAAGGATTCAAAGTGGTGCCAAGGCTCCTCACTCACACACTAAGTTGGCATGATTTCCTTACTTCTAAAATAGTCTAAAATAGATTTGCAACATCAAACCCATATCGAGTAAGTCATACTATGACTCAATTATTTCATTAAATTGGTTTGAAAAATTCATTGATATTCTATTACAATTGTAGATTGATGCAAAATAGCATGGCAATTTTATTTACTAAGTCCATGACTTCCCCATTAAAAGGTGTAAACTTATTCTCTTTTCAATCATTGACTTAATAGTTGTTACTTGTTTGTAGATTTCAAACTCTTCCATCGCAGATAGCAAGAATAAAATGTGGCCCAAAGAATATAGTCGTAACTATCACAAAGTTGGCCTCTAACTTGTTTAATATAATCGACTTCAAAATCCATATATATAGCATTATAAATCATTTGATAATCATTGCTTAAGATAGTTGATCTCCAATACTCTTATGCATTGGCAACTAATACTCAAGAATTGAATGCTTATACGTCTCCTACCTTATGTTTGACTAAGTCCTTTTATGACTTAATGTGCGGCTGACTTTGTGCTGAAACCCTAGTTCCAAACTACTTCGCGCGACCTGATTTGCATATGCGGCGGAGTTTGGATGGAACCCTAATTCTCCTAACTGGCCTATGATGACACTATTTTCATATGCGGTGCTATTTGAGGCTATACGACACTGACTGAGCATTTGCAGTGGCACTATATAGCATCACTTAGCATAAAATTGACCTAAAACCTATTAAATGCATGTAAATAACAAAAAAAAAGTTAGGATAGGGGTACATACCATGGGTCCTATGCCAGATGGCCACTGGTGCACTCGTACCCTCTCTGAAACATGCCTGGGAAGCTATCATTGTGCCATCTCGATCGGGACTCAAAGCTCAAAATGCAAAAAATTCTAAAGGCTAAGTATGCAAATGTATAGAAAGTGACCCCTCAGGGTCTATTTAAACCTGCAAATAAGGGTTTTTTGACCTAATTTGACCATCCAATTAAGATTTTGGCTCCCCGATCCTGTTTTTGTCCAATCGGGGACCTTGTTGCATCTTTTTTGGCGTTTTAACGTAATTTTTTGGCATCCTGAGGCATTTTTGGACCTGTCAAGCACCTTGTCCTCTTTTTTCATGAGATCATCCAAAAAATAAAAAAAATTGTCCGATCTCTTGAGGGGGCAATATATCAGCATAATCCTTCCACTGGGGCAGCAGTGGGGCATTCAAAAAAATCAAGATATTTTGAACTTTGATCACAACAATTTATTCTTTGAACCAATGCAATAAGTACATTGCTTCAAAGAGGGGAAAAATGTAGACATGAAAAATATACCGACACACTTAATCCTGATTACTAACATCGCTTTGTCCTAAATCATACTCTTAGGTTATCCTCACTTTTCATCTCCTAATTAGATAAATCATTATTTATTTAATTAGGTCTTTCTCCCTTGTTGATTAAATTAATCAGTTTAATTTAATTAATCCTCAATCCCTCTTTAATTAAATAATTCATCTTATTTGATTAAATCCCTAAAGTCCTCTAATTAAATTGAATAAATTAAACATTATTTTATTTAATCTAACATTATCCCCTTTGGTTAAATAAATCAAAACATTTATTTAATTAAACCTTTCCTCTCAATTCTGATTTAAATCAAATTTAAGTCTAAATTGTCACATCTCCTAAATTCTTCATTAAAATAATCAAACTTTGATTAATTTAATCTTAATCCATGTCACATCCTCTAGAGAATGCAACTTGCACAATAAATCAATTACTTTGATTTATTAATTTTCCTATTTTCTCTCAACATGGAATAAAGGAGGAATATTGCTTCAAATTTGAATTCAAAATCCAAGTGGATTTGTCCTTCCAACAAAGCATTCACTCCTCTTACATGTCCTTGTGCATTAAACCAAGTGGCATTTATTTCATTCCTTTTTCCTTCTCACATTTCATTTCCTCAATTTCAAATTCCACCTAATGGCATTTATCATGCACATTGATCAAAATGTGTAAACCTTAATCCATTCACATCTTGACAAGTGGCACTTGGCCATTGGATGTTGAATGATCCCACATTGCTCAATTTCAATCTCTTTTCCAATTTGTAAATCTATAAATGAGAGACTCTTCCTCTCATTTTATCATCCACAACTTGAGTAAACTTACTATACTCAACTTCATCCTCAAGCAACATCTAGTTTCATCCATTTCATCAAGATCTTAGCTAGGTTATGCAGATTTTCCATCATGGAGCTTGATTGAATCTTCATCAAGGTGGATCACTCATCAACATTGCAACAAAGGAGTTGGGAAAGGGCCAATTTCGACACACCAATTGGTACCAACTCCCCCATGGGATCAAGTGTTTGCATTGCTTAATTAGGATTTCATTTATCTTTCATATTTGTTCTTCATTTTTCCTATTATTGAGCATTGTAGATGGATTTCATGGGGAATACCTATTTTATCTTGCATATGAGCTTACTAATGTGTTTGCTTCTTGTATTTGTGCAGGTATAGGATTGGGGTTCACATTTTGGTGCTAGAAGAAGGGCTCACTTGGAGAAATTCATCACGTTTTACCAAAATTCAGTGGTTTTTGACATTTTTTTTGTGCTTACAGGAAATTACACCGTTTACAGACTGATGGCACCATATTGCACTGCTATCAGTGCAATGGCACTATATTGCACCACTCAAACCTCAAACTCTGCCGCACTTGCTTTCCCGCCCAGAAATTTCAAATTTGCAAACTGTGTCGTACTCCAAACTACACCGCATTCCAATATAGCGTTGCCTTTGCGCTCTATGTCTGCTGCAGAGTGTCGTGCTCAGTCAACATGTGGTGCTATATTGCATCATTGTATTTCTAAAATGTGCCACATTTGCTGATTGCACCGCTGGATGATAGTAAAAAGTGTGCCATTTTGTTTTCAGCTTTTTGAGTTATTAATTTATTTGTTGTCTCTGTATTTTTTGGTTTTAATCATTTTGTAGGTTAGGGCAAGGAGGAAAGAAAAATGGAGGGCTACATTATGACATAATTCTTATCCTATACCAAGTGTTTTTAAACACTCTTGTGTTGTTTAACACTCTTAGAGAGTTCTCAATTTCTCCTAAGAAATTTGTCATCTTTTATGTTTTAGAGAATAATAAATTTCCTTTTGGGCTCTAAAAAGAACAATCCAAATTTTCTTTCGAAGTTTGCAAACAAAAGGCTTAAAAAGAACCTTAGAAACAATTTATTAGATTTGGTTTAAGGTTTAACAATTGAACAAGGAAAATTCCACATTTGATTTAATGCTTTAAAAAGAATTCACTTTCGCTTTACGGGCTTAAAATGAACAAGTGTTGTTTTGTTTTGTAGTTGTTTAATCAAAATAATATCATCAAAAGGACATATGCGTTTTTCTCACACCTCATGGTGATCTTGAGAATCAAAAGCTCTTTTGGTGATCTTAAGTTGAGTAAAACAATTACCTCCACATTTCATTTTGGGTTTAAAATTGAACAAAACATCTTGCGAGTGTGAGTAAGCTTATTGCGTGTGTTCTCCCTTTGTTTCTAAATGAAAGTTGATCGAACTACAAATATGTCTTCTCGCTTTTGTTTATCTTAGCGGGCCTGCCTTGTGGGAAAAATTACTCACCCAAGGGAACGTCCCAACTGGTAACACACTAAGGACAAGTGTATTTCCAGCCGAGATATAAAAGTGGGTACTGTAACAAAATCCAGTATCACACAGTTGGCTCCGACGAGAATGGAAGCAATGGTCTCTCACCACACGGGTCAACTCCTATGAATGGAAATTCCGAATTAAAACCCTTATTTAGCAAAGGCCAAATCCTTAACTATTTTATTGGTGCAAAAGATCATGTCCTTTGAAGCCGCCCCACGTATACATGCAGTTTTGTTGTAGAGATGAAAAGTATGCCATGGGAGATTCATGGGTACTGATGCTTGATTGACCCGAGAAGTGAGTGCACTATAAGGGGGAGCCTGTGTGGTCAAGCATCTAATCATCCACACTGAATATGCGCAGCTTGATTTATCCAAGTGGGAACCCAAAAAAATATTGTCTCTTCATCCTAGGGTTGTACATGTGCTTGGAATCAAAAAATACATTCCTTGGTCCTCAAAACATTTGAAAATGAACATTCACAAAAAGCTTCAAATTTCAAACCCTTTGGAGGAAACAAATATACTTTGATGAATCTAAGTGCTCTTGCTTTCCCTAGGGATTATATCCTTAGAGGTTTCTAAGTGCTTGGGTTTAATCATCATTTGTTTTCACTAAAGTCAACCTACGAAACTATGCTCTTGAAACCTTTATTTTCACATAATGGACCTTGTGGAATGAAAAGGAATTAAGGTATAGACATTTAGTTTGAAATCATAATCAAGAAAGTGCTTTTCATAAAAGGAACTCATTAAACAAAGATAAGTACAAATTAGACCTCACACATGTGTTCTCTCAAACGATTTCCCGTAAAATCAAAATCCAAAAACTAAGGTTCAAGAAGCTTAGTCCAAAGGCTCGTGAAGAGCATCTTGAAATGATTTTTGAAGTTAGAGAAAGATTGGTATATAATTTCTACAAGAAGGCCTCAAAGAACAACCCAAGTTTGTATGATTTCTATTATCAACAAAATTAAACTCTTTTTCAAAAGTTTGCTTTTCTCACTTAGAAGTATGGCATGTTCTTCAATACCAAGGTCTTATAAGTTTCTTGTCTAGGTCAAGTCTAGGATCAAAATCATCACTCTCATCCATCCCTCTATCATCAAAATAAAATCTCATATCACCAACAAACTCTTAATAGCTTTGAAACATCATTCATGCTAAACTTATAGGAAAAATCATCATCACCTTGTTTGACTTAATACACCTAGTCAAATCAGCAACCCTCTTGAGAAAATTTACCTCTAGGATAACACAACCTCCTAAGGTTTACAAGTTTAAATCACTTCATTTGGCTTAACACACTTATTCAAATCATCCTCGAATGAGTTCGCTCTAGGATAACACAACTTCGTAGGGTTTACAAGTTCATCATCATCTTGTTTGGCTTAACACACCTAGTCAAACTATCAAAATCAAATCAATTCAAGCCCTAAAAATTTTAGCATCTCCTCCCTCCGAGGTTCTTCAAGAGTTTCACTCACCCGCATTATCCATCTTTCATTCCCGTCATCACTTTTGATCCTTAGACTTTCCTAGTTCTTCTCTTTTACACCTAAAGATCAACATCAAACAATCTATTTTATGGTTCAAATGAGATCCCAATACAAAAAGAACATGGAAATCACTAAAGAAACATCAAATTCAAGTGACCTAAGTCAAACGGCCCCCAAGAAGAATCCAGCGAAATCAAGCAACCCTCCAAACAACTCCTCTCTACCATCACAAAACCCTCTAGAGGACGGTCATATAGAGGACATCACCAACGATGACTTGGGAATGATGCAAGAGGAAATAACTGAAATGGTTCAAAATCCCGAGAATCATAGAATCATCAATGCCATGTTAAAATTTAACCCCTCTCTATATATACATGTGTTAAAAGGGGCCAAAATCCCTTCTGACGTTGACATGAGTATCAATATGGAAAGGCCTCTTGTGAGAATACCTCCAATATCACTCCCAAACATCACTCAAGATATTCCCCAAGTCATATCAACAATCGCTTCAACCTACCAGTTGTTAACAAGGGAAGCACCATGTTTCATGAATTACAAAAACATCACCTTGTAAATAGCAGAGAGATAAACATCAACACCACACCGGATAACTCCATCTCGGTAAATTCATTACACCTGTATGTTCCACTTACTTTCCATAATCATGCAGAATCATCCTCATTTCATGCAATGCCAATCTATTCGCTGAATATACAAACTTCTCTCGCCATGATTTCACAAGGAGAGGGTGGGTTATTTGAGACAGAGGGAGTCATTGATCCTTCTTCATCATCACTTTTCCAAGGGAACACACCACCATTCCCTCCATTTCCACTCACATCTGTATCACCTCTTGGGTTGGGTCTTCCCCCCCTACCCGTCATGAATCTACCAAACCAAGGCAATCTAAGCATCACATCAAACCCCCTCCTTTTGCCATCAGTATCGCAACAACAAATGGCAACCATTCAAGCCACCGCAACGGTCAACACATCCACCATTCCCCAAATCTCTCAAAGCATGGTTTCCTAGGGACCAAATATCTCGATCGCACCATCCGCAACTCAAATCCTAATCACCAACACAATAGTTTCGATCACCACAATGGTTAAAACCATTCCTAATCCATCGCCGATTCCACCAAAAGTCAACATGACTAACTCATTCATCACCATGATTTAGGCAATTCAAAAATCCACTCACCAAAGGGTACTTCAACAAAATCAACAAGCTACATAGTTGGCTGCTCAGCAAGCAAAAATGCAGTTAGCTGCTTAACAAGCTGCACAAGCCACACAACCTGCACAAGCTGCACAACCTGCACAAGCCGCACAACCTACACAACTTGCACAACTTGCACAAGTAGCACAAGCCACCCAACAAGCACAGGCTCAGGCTCAAGCCCAGCAACAGGCTCAACAAGCGCAAGCACAGTACTGCACACAACTACAAGCATACCAACAAGCCCTACAAGACTTTTAGGCACAACAAGAATCTAAACAACAAGCTTTGTTAGTGCAACAACAACTAGACCAACAACTAGCTTTGTTGGTGCAATAGTAGCTAGACCAAAAACAAGCTTTGTTGGCGCAACAACAACTAGACCAACAACAAGCTTTGTTGGCACAACAACAGCTAGAACAACAACAAGCTTTGTGGGAACAATAGCAGTAGGACCAACAACAAGCTTTGTTGGAACAACAACAATAGGACCAACAACAAGCATTGTTGGAACAAATGTAGGCATATCAGCAGGCCTCAAAAGCACAACAGAGTTTGTAGCAAACCCCCATCAATACCCCACACGTCAATCAGACACCACGAACACCTCAAAACACATTCATCCCACCTCTTGATCCACAAAACGATGTTGCAACATAGATCAAATTGCTATCATAGCAAGTGTTGGACCTTCAGTCAGGAAAAACAACTAGAATTTCAAGCAATTTATGCCCCTATCCTTTTGATAGAAGTCTTACAATGATACCGTTCCCAAAGGGAATTGAAATCCTCAAATTTGATAAGTATAATGGGATGGGAAACCCTAAAAATTACGTCAGGGAGTTTCAAGTGCATTGCATGGAAGTTGCATATGATGACACATATCTATAGCAACTATTCCCTCAGAGTCTGACTAGTCTTGCCATGGAATGGTTCTCTTGCCTACCCATAGGCATCAAAACATTCCAAAAAATTATGGACACATTTATCAAAAACTATGCATTCAACATGGGTATGGATGTTAGTTTGGAGGAACTATCAATGCTAAAACAAAGAAAAGGAGAGATATTCACCTCCTTCTTGCAAAGATGGTGATCCAAGGCCAATCAAAGCAAGTGGACCATGCCAAAAGAGCAACAAGTTTCCACAATCATAGCCAATCTAGATGAAAACTTGGCATTCTATCTAAAAATTCAATGCATCACAACATACAATCATTTGATCCCAAAAGCATTCAATATCGAAAGAGCCCTCACTACGTGAGGTAGCGCATCGATGTTTCCTGAACAACAAGATAACCGCCCATCCACTAGTTATAATGATAAACCTCGCACATGGTCAAGGAATAAAAATATCACAAACGACAGAGTGGTTGATGCTAAGGTTGTCATCAATGCTCCCAAGAAAAATACTCAAACCCATCATCAACCATAGAATCACAACCGCAATAATGTGCAAACTAATACGATGGAAAAACAACAACTGATTCCAAACAATCAAATCAATAATCTAGACAATCAAGGAGGAACACCTCCCTGAAATAAGTATCCTCCCAAGAAAAATTTCACAGCCCTTGGGCAGCCAATCAAATCTATAATGAAGAAGTTGGTTAAAGAGAACCTTATCAAAATTTCCAATTCTAAGCAATATGTGAAACCCATGACAAAACCACCATGGTACAATGAAAATATCCTTTGCAATTTTCTTAAAATCAAAGGGCACACAACTGCAAATTGCATGAGATTGAAAAAAATCATCCAAGATCTCATTGAGGACAAAATCATAAATGTTGAGCAACCTACTGGCAATCGAGATCTCAAAATATACATGAATCTGATACCCAATCACAATCAGGGAAATAATCAAGGAATTAGTCAAGGAAACAATCAAGGAAATAACCAAGGGACCAATAAAGGGAAACAAAATTATGCCAGTGCAAACCTTGTATACGAAGGTGTCATCGCATGCATAGATGAAATGGTCACTGTCATTAGCGTCAAAGGAGCCAACGCTGATTGTGGAGTCACTACACGTAGCAGTAAGGTTACTATTGTAGGGGCATCACAGCCATCTAAGACCCCCATCTCAAATATGAAAGTCATTCCCTATGATTATAACGTCATTGACTAGCTAAAAAGAACCCCCACTCAAATCTCCATCATGGAATTATTGAAAATTTCCGTTGCTCATAGGAAAATCCTTGATGAAGCACTAGTTACGTCCACTATCTTTGCTAACCTTGATACAGAACAATTCCAGGCTATGGTTGGTAACATTGTCAGACCAAATCTCCTTACTTTCTTCGACCAAGACTTCCCCGCCCAACCATCTCACAACTGTGCACTTCACCTTCAAGTCTTGGTTCATAAGAAAAAGGTCAAAAGGGTCTTGGTGGATGGAGGTGAGAGCCTCAATATTTGCTCGCTTAAACTTATAAAGAAATTGGGAATCTTAGAAGACTCCATCGACAAAAACAAAGGCATTACCATCAGAGCATATGATGATCAGGAAAGAATGTCTCAAGGCACTATTAAGATCCCAATCCAAGTAGGGCTAGCTACTATGGAAACCATATGTCAGGTCCTCGACCTTGATTTTCCCTAAAACATCCTCCTAGGATGCCCATGGATCCATGGAATGAAGGCAGTCGCCTCAACATTTCATCAATGTGTAAAATTTTCATACCAGGATGAGGAGGTCACAATACATGGTGATCTGGAGCCATTTGCCTATTGCAAAAACTTGGAAGCCAAGTTTTACAAAGTTCCCCAAGTACCAAAGAATGATGAAGGCCCCTCCACTCCCTATGTGGATCCATATAACCTTGCCTCCACTTCTGTGACAGAGATAGCTTCCATCCCTGATATATCCAACATCAAGCTCATGATCCAAGATAATGGGTGTGGAGATTACAAAATGAGAAAAAAATGCTTTTGTTGTAGGAGAGTTACCTCAATCTCCTAGGTCACATGGACGACCTCAATCTGTTGAAACACCTTCCTACACTTTTAGGGAAGACCCATCTAGATTTCATTGTCGGGGGGATCTAAGTCAAGAAAATGTGAATGAAAGAGACATTTAAAGCACACTATACCAAGATGAAAGACCCACACCCACCCTAGCCATGGATGAAGCTAGCAAAGGACTGCAAATAATGCTTGGTATGGGTTACAATAGAAATGAAAGCCTTGGAAGGAATAGTCATGGATGGATGGAGCCCATCATTGTAGAAAGACGAATGAGAAATATTGGCCTTGGATGTACCCCTCCGAGTATCACCGTACGTGGAAAAGGTACCCCTAGTAGAGCAGCCAGGTCTCCTCCTCAGTTATCAGCGGCTGCCCTTCAACTACCCGTATCAACAGGTCTACCCCTAGATAATTTCACCTTCAACATAACCGAGGTTTGTAGTAGTAGTGATGATGAGGATACCATAATAGGCCTTCCCATGCTTTTTGAATATTCCTCCTTACTGATGATTAGTGCCTCACCCGTTGAGTCAAACCGCCAAACTTACAAAATAAACTTATTTTACCCACAACTCATCGACTATGACCAACGAGGACCACTAGTTCTAGACACATTAAAAAATGATGAGGCACTCTCAGAATTCATGGGACTAAGGGATACAGTACCATACAGAGATCACAAGGCTAGATTCGACATCACACTGAACACCCAAGCTTATTATGGGGAGACGATTGAGTCCTTCAATTGCAAAAGAAAAAGAATGAGAATAAGCTCAGGATCATTGAGTGAAAAACACACTGTGGCACTCTCTAACCATAGAATAGTAAACATAAAGGATGCATCGAATGGTGAAAACCTCTTTGAGGCACCAGAGGATGAAGGATTCAATCTTCCCCCTACTGCACTTCATCAAGAGAAATCGGCAGTCTTAGCATAATAGTACAATCCCATCAATCTAGGAACAGAAGCAATGCCACACATCACCTTTTATGTTGAATCACTTCTAACAAAAGAACAAGAACTCTTAGTGGCATTTCTAAGAGAAAGAAAGGTGAACTTCGCATGGACCTATGCTGACATGTCGGGTCTCGATCCGAAAGTCGTGGTTCATTATTTAGCTGTCTACCTAGGGGCAAAACCAGTAAGACAAAAGTTGAGAAAGATGCACCCTCAGATAGCCTTGCTAGTCAAGGTAGAATTACAAAAACTCCTAGATTTCAATTTTCTACGCCCAATTGATTATTCAGAATGGGTGTCCAATCTTGTGCCAGTTTCAAAGCCAAATGGGGGCATCTGTATCTGCACTAATTTCAGAGACCTAAACAAAGCGTGTCCTAAGGATGACTTTCCACTACCCAACATTGATATGATAGTGGAAATGATGGCCGGACACAAGATGCTATCATTGATGGATGGCTTTTCAGGGTACAACCAGCTTATGATAGCAAAGGAAGACCAGCATAAGATAGTGTTTACTTGTCCATGGGGCACCTATTGTTGGAACATGATGCCATTTGGGCTAAAGAATGCGAGAGCGACATATCGAAGGGCCATGACACTAATTTTTCATGACATGATTCACAAAACTATGGAATATTATGTGGATGATATATTGGCCAAGTCAAGGAAAAGACAGGATCATATAACAGCTCTAAGTGCCATCTTTGATAGACTGGAGAAATACAAGGTTAGACTTAACCCCAAGAAATGTGTTTTTGATGTGCAATCAGGAAAACTCCTAGGATATATAGTATTGATGACAGGAATAGAAGTGGATCCCACCAAGGTCAGAGCGATTCTCGACATGGAAGCACCCAGGACCCTAAAACAGCTCAGAGGCCTACAGGGAAGGCTCCAATCCATCCGTAGATTCATAGCACAACTGGCAAATAAACATATTCCATATTCACATCTACTCCACAAGGGAGTAGCATATAAGTGGGATGACAAGTGTGATCAGGCATTTAGTAAAATCAAAGAGTATCTACTTACGCCACCAAAGTTAATGCCACCTACTCTAGGAAAACCACTAATTCTATGCATTTCAGCAACCATGCCAGCTCTCGATGCTTTACTAGCTCAACACAATGAAAATGGAAGAGAGAGAGAGATATACTACATCAGCAGGAGAATGGTAGGGCATGAGCTCAACTACACACCAATAGAAAAATCTTGTTTGGTAGTTGTATTTGCAGCCCAAAAGTTCAAACACTATATGTTGGTTCATCAGATCAAGTTGATTGCAAAGATAGATCCACTAAAAAACCTACTTTCTAAAGCCACTCTCATGGGATGAACAACCAAGTGGGTCATGATATTGAATATGCAGAGTGCAAGGCTATCAAGGGGTAGGCGATTACAGATCAACTGGCAGAAGCTCCAATCTATTCAAAGAATCCACTCATATCAGAGTTTCAAGATGAATCCATATTTAATCTCAGCACAGCCGATCATTGGAAACTCTACTTCGATGGCTCATACACACAACATGGATCAGGAGCCGGTGTTTTCTTCATCACCCCACAGGGGGATTGTATACCTAGATCCTACAAATTGGTATTCCCCTCAATTAACAACATTGCGGAGTACGAGGCTTTAACCATAGGTCTCAAGATTGCAGCACAGTGGAGGATCATGGCACTAAAGGTTTATGGAGATTCAAAGCTTATTATCAACCAAGTCAATGGCGAATACCAAACTAAGGATGATAAGCTGACACCATACAAGAAGTTAGTAGAAAGCCTCAAAGAATCATTCATTGATATCACCTTTGAGCAGATATCAAGGGCTAACAACAGAGCAACTGATGCCATGGCAATAATTGGATCCTTATTGGATATCCCTCACAACGTCTCAAAACATGAATTCTTGGTAGAGCAGCTTCTCATACCCACATTTGAGGTACTAGAGTCAAAATATGTGTGCGAAATCATTGGTCTTGGTGATCCCTGGTATCACGACATCTATACCTGCTTAAGAATGGGATTCCTCCCAGCTGACATAACCCCAAACCTTAAACGAGCCTTTGTCAAAAGGTCCTTACATTTTGTCGTCCTAGGAGAAACCCTCTATTGTAGGAGCATTGATGGAACCCTATTACATTGCTTAAATCTTGAGAAAGCCTAGACTACTCTGACTGAGGTTCACAATGGCACTTGTGATTCGCACTCAAGTGGTATGACCTTGGCCAAGAAGTTGCTGAGAACCGGGTACTATTGGCCAACAATGGAAAGAGAGGCACACGACTTTGTCAGAAAGTGTTTACAGTGCTAGTAGCATGGAGATCTTATTCATACACCAGCTCAAGAGCTTCATCTTATTGTTACACCTTGGCCCTTTTCACAGTGGGGGCTTGATCTCATAGGAAAAATAACACCCACCTCATCCAATGGCCACAAATTCATCATCACGGCCACAAAGTACTTTACCAAGTGGGTCAAAGCAATTCCCATGACCTAGATAATCGAAAAACAGATATCAAATTTCACCCTGAATTATATCATTTACCAATATGGTGTCCCTCAATCCATTATCTCTGATAACAGGACACCTTTCAAGAGTCAGGATGTGAGTGACCTTTGCCATAAATTCAATATCCAACATTGCTTTTCCACTCCGTACTACCCACAAGTAAATGGCCAAGCAGAAGCCACTAATAAAACTATCTTGAAAATCCTTAAGAAAACAGTTAGTGACTCTGGTCGTCATTGGAACCTGCAGCTAAATCCCACCTTATGGGTCTACCACACGAGCATCTGTATGCAACAGGCACCACCCCATTCTCTCTGGTCTATGGATCATAAGCCATCCTCCCAATCGAGATCGAGCTCCCATCATTAAGGATATCATTGTAAAACTTATTACAGATGAGGAGTATCAGGTTTCAAGGTTAAATGAGCTGGAATTATTAGATGAAAGGCACATGGATGCCCTCAACCATCTACAATTTTATCAGAACTACCTAAAGTGCAACTACAACAAGAAGATCAGGAGACGCACCTTCCAATTTGGCAAACTTGTACTAAAAGAAAATTAGAAGAACGTGCCAAATCTAGAAAGAAAAGGTAAATTTGAGCCCAACTGGTTGGGATCTTTCATCATCACAGCAAGCTATAAATCAGGGGCATATCAATTGTCAACACTAGAAGTCGAGCCTCTGCAAGAGCCCCTGAACAACTGTCATCTCAATAAGTTTTATGCCTAAAAACTTGCAAGGTATAAAACAAAAAAATTTAAAAAAAATCAAAAAATGTCTTGAAAAAAATGGTCAACCTGATGAAAACCTGGCAAACAGGCATCTTGGTGACAACAAAAAAATAAAAGAATAAAAAAAAATCCAAAAAAATCAGAAAAAGGATTGAAAACAGTAAAGGAAAAAAAATTGTCCTCTACTGAAAACCACTTCGATGGCACTCTAGACAAGTACCTTGGTGAAAACCTGAAAAAAAAGTGTCAAGTGTAAATAAAGCACTCTCCATCCACCAGGATCTTCATAGCCTATTTCACACACTCACTTGTCCATTACATTTCATCCATCCTTCCATCATCCATTCACATCTATACCATAGCTTGATCTTGTGCTCTTATCATATTCCACCCTAGTACTACTTGGCATATTCTTAAGGTCAGTTTGTCCTACCTTTATCAATGTAGTCTATCGCATCACACTAGGGGCATGTTCCTATACCTGTATCAGATCATATTCATGTATATTCTCATGATCATTTTGTAATATCTCAAAAAATCCAAAAACATTTAGAAAATCAAAAATCCAAAACATCACAAAATCTCAAAAGTCTTCAAAAATTCATCATTGAGCCAAAGTCAGTCCACACTACGTCATATCTAAGCTTGAACATAGGTAAGGTTGATCTTTGATCATCACCCGAGACACCCTAGGTCAGTCCTTTAGGCGTCTGTTGCAATAATTTGGCAATTTGTTTGCCCATCTATCATCGTCAAGTCTGTCATTTGTCGTCAGTAGAACTACGTGGTCTCTACATGTATAACGTAGACAAGGCTAATCTATGGATCAGCTCTCAAGACCCCTAGGATAGGTATTTAAGTTAATCTCTTCGTCATAAATCTTGAAAATACCAAAAACATTTATAAAACATCTCAAAATACCAAATAATTGAAAAATCCGAAAATCAAAACAGCCTCAAAATATTTCAAAAATTCAAAAACATCCAAATATCTGAAAAATCCCAAAATGGTGCATCCATCTCATCTCACTTTCACCCGCGATTGTCTCATTCCTAATAAATCAATCATCACCTTCATCCTTTGGTGGGTCAGTCGGAAGCAAGTATAGCAGGTTCCAAAGTGAACACCCTAATTGTCAAAGTCTCAAGTCTAGGTCAGTAAGCAAGCAAGTTGATCAACTCAGAGTATCAATAACTTATCACCCAATCAGTCTCACCAAAACCCTGATCACAACATTTCCTAGGATGTATCCTTCCCATGATGGACATAAGCATCAGGTATCTCGTAGTAGTTTAGCCTTGGCTCGCGGTATGAAGAAAATTAGCTTGTTTGTTTATTTTTTTTTGGTCTTTGTGACTTATCTTATTTTGCGCTCATTCTAAGGACCTCTCGATGATGCCTAAGAAAAAATAGGTTTAGAGAGAAAGGAATGGGGCAATGATCATTATCTTTTTTATCTTTTGTGCTTGTGGGATACTCTTGTAAAATAACTTAGTCATGCATGCTTTGTTTGGTTTGTAGGAAGGGTGTTTTAGGTATCTTGTTGACCACATAGGAAGATTTTCCTTTCTATGTTTTGGCCTGAGATGTTTAGAATATCTTAACTACATCCTGAACAAGGTTCCATATGCTAAGTGTGAACAGGAATACTCCTATCTAATTGTCAAGTCAAAGTCCATCACACTAGGTACAATGCCATCCCAATTCTTTATACCTTGATGCATCGTACCTATGTGTGTTACCAAACATAAAGTAATTGGCCCTTTGAAAATCTCGACTCCTGGTAAGCAAATCATCATCAAAATAATGAATTGATTGGATCTCTTTTCTTCTATCTTCTTTCCATACTAACATGGTACCATGACAGTTAATCAGAACATCACTAATGCATCCACCCTGCATCCATAAAATCATCAACATAAGTGCATATCATATAGATCATACCACATCATATCATCTTGCATTACTATCATCTCAAATTATGAGGAATAATATAGATTTTTTATTCTAAGCATCTTAAGAAATCGTTGCATTACATCCATACATTACACGAATCATTGAGAACACAATAGAAATCATTAGCATCCATTATCATTACATAATCATTTTCATATCATTTAAATCATAATCATTAGCATGCATTACATCCATATGATTGTCATCAAAATGCAAAGAAAAGTACAAAAAGAAATGCATCCATAATCATCATGTAGAAGCATATATCATATCACATGAGCATAAAATAGAAGCATTTCATAACATCTCATAGGAAATTGAATTGCATCCATGCATCATACATTGTAGGACATATCATAAATCAAACCATCTCATATATATCATCAAAAACGTACGAATGTCATGGTACAAAATCGGATCAAGTGTACATCAAAATACATGATACAATAGGGGCAATAATCAAAGCCCATGAATCAAAAAACTGGAAAACATGCCTGTGATCAAAGGGCTAGCCCTATTGGCTATGCCCTTACCCTCTGGCCTATCACTGTGATCCTCTGGTGACCTCATCTTGGTCTACTATGAAAATTCTGGCACCCAGCCTGTTGCTGGAACTACCTACCTATAGTGCTATCGATAGTACTCAACCTATCTCACCACCTCCCGGTATGCTCTCAAGGATACTATCTGGCCCTAGGTGGATGAGGTTGTACTCTCCAACTTTCACCTCTGGTCAACCTCCTGATCCCTCTCAGATCGAGCCTGGTCCCTCTCGGCAGTGACTATCAAAACCTATTGTCGAGCCTGATCTCTCTCCATAGTCAATATATGAATCTGACCCTGTAACTGCTGAATTAATGCATCTCTGTGATCTAGCTGCCCTACTAGCTGCTGTTGTGGGACTACTCTATCCCCATCTCTAGGTTGATCATCCTGTATCCCTACTCATGGAGGTTTGTGTTGTGCCTAATCTCTGGGGGGTGTCTGATGAGGAGGTGGTCCACCTCCTCCTCTATTCCCGTCCCCATCACCATCACCTCTACCTCCCTATCCTCTGCCCCTGTCGACTGACCTTCCTCTGGACCTTAGTTGTGGGAGTGCTGCACTTGGAACCATCAATCTCAATGGAGGCCTCAGCCAAGCTCTGTATGCCTAGGTCACTCCTGCATCTACCGGCCCTTGATCATATGGCCACAACCTGGCCACTAGTTGTCTGAATGAGGACACTGCCTCAGCTGTCAAGATGGGTTGGCCCCATGCTATCTCTCTCATGCTACGAGTGAAGATCACCATGTACTGGTCATCAGACATGTCCTGAATCTTGTTGAACTGTCGGGCCACCCTATCGGGAAGGTGCCGCTCTATCATGGCATGCTCTCGGCCCTACATCCATCTATCTTGTCAAGAAAAGAACAGCTGCTCTGTATCATCATACCATGGGCCTATGCCCATCCAAGGCCTTCCAATGAACTCTCTCAACTCATCAAGAGCCTGTCACCAATGGGCAATGCCGCCTGTGCCACTATGAGTTAAGTGGATTTGTGCCCCGCCATACTGCCAGACAATGTGGTCATCAATATCAAGAATAATTGAGGTGACATCTTGACAGAGCATTGGAATTTGCTCCCATGCCCAGATATGCAGCAAAGTAACTTTGGCCCTGAGAGCCCGGCTGTCCAGGTATGAAAACTCATGTAGACCCCTGTATAGGGAAGCCAACATCACTGGCCCCCAAGCAAAGCACTCCCAAAAAACAACCATCTGCTCCCATTCCAGTCCCCAGCCTGGACTAAAGTATCAGCCTCGCCAATCTAGTGCCACAAGACTAGAAATGATGGTTGCAACGATCAACCTGTAGGTGGATGCTATACCCCGGTATCACTCCAAGTCAATTTTTCCATCGAACAAACAGATTTCATCAACACCCATCACATCAAAGCGGGCATTCCTACCAGCATCGGGATCATAAATCACTCTGGCTCCATGGATAGGCAATCAGAGGATGCACTAGACATCCTCGAGTGTGATGGTGGCCTCACCTATAGGAAGATGGAAAGAGGAGGTCTCACTGTCTCACTGCTCGGCCAAGGCTGTCATCATACCCAAGTGCATCCGAACAGGAGGAACGTACGCAATGAACCAAAGGCCATTAATACCAAGCTACTCCTAAAGGTACACGTGCATACCCTACAATCTACCAAGAATCAGCCATCTGTGCTCCCTCAAGTGAATTATGTCGAGGTCCTCCTGCACAAGGGAAACCATAGCGTCAAGTCTCATAAAAAAAATCTACCTCCCACATCAGCTTTCCGCATTTGAAATAGCAAATGCGGTGTTGTTTGCAAATGTGGCCCAGTTTGAAAAGTTTCAAGCTGCATCACCGCCACGGAGTTTGACAAATTCTAAACTCCAAAGTGCCTTATGTGATGCGATTTGCATGTGCGGCTGACTTTGTGCCGAAACCCTAGTTCCAAACTATGCCACGCAGCCCGATTTGCATATGCGGTGGAGTTTGGATGGAACCCTAATTCTCCTAACTAGCCCGCGACAGTGCTATTTTCATATGCGATGATATTTGAGGCCGAACGACACTGACTAAGCATTTGTAGCAACGCTATATAGCACCGCTTGACATAAAATTGACCTAAAACCTATTAAATGCACGTAAATCAAAAAAATTAAAAGTCAGGATAGGGGTACATACCGCAGGTCCTACGCCGCCTAGTCTCTAGTGCACTCGTACCCTCTCCTATACATGCCTGGGAAGCTATCATTGTGCCATCTCGATCGGGACTCGAAGCTCAAAATGCAGAAAATTCTAAATGCTAAGTATGCAAATGTATTGAAAGTGACCACTCAGGGTCTATTTAAGCCTACAAATTAGAGTTTTTTGACCTAATTTGACCATCCAGTTAGGGCTTTGGTCCCTCGATCCCATTTTTGTCCAAGTGGGGTCCTTGTTGCATCTTTTTTGGCATTTTAACTTGTTTTTTTGGCATCCTGGGGCATTTTTGGACCTGTCAAGCACCTTGTCCTCTTTTTTCATGAGATCATCCAAAAAATCAAAATTTTCGTCTGATCTCTCGAGGGGGCAATATATCAGCATAATCCTTCCGCTGGGGCAGCAGTGGGGCATTGAAAAAAATTGAGAAATTTTGAACTTTGATCACAACAGTTTATTCTTTGAACCAATGCAACAAGTACATTGCTTCAAAGATGGGCAAAATGTAGACATGAAAAATATACTGACACACTTGATCCTGATTACTAACATCGCTTCGTCCTAAATCATACTCTCATCTTATCATCACTTTTTCATCTCTTAATTAGATAAATCATTATTTATTTAATTAGGTCTTTCTCCCTTGTTGATTAAATTAATCAGTTTAATTTAATTAATCCTCAATCCCTCTTTAATTAAATAATTCATCTTATTTGATTAAATCCCTAAAGTCCTCTAATTGAATTGAATAAATTAAACATTATTTTATTTAATCTAACATTATCCCCTTTGGTTAAATAAATCAAAACATTTATTTAATTAAACCTTTCCTCTCTATTCTGATTTAAATCAAATTTAAGTCTAAATTGTCACATCTCTTAAATTCTTCATTAAATTAATCAAACTTTGATTAATTTAATCTTAATCCATGTCACATCCTCTAGAGAATTCAACTTGCACAATAAATCAATTACTTTGATTTATTAAATTGCCTATTTTCTCTCAACATGGAATAAAGGAGGAATATTGCTTCAAATTTGAATTCAAAATCCAAGTGGATTTGTCCTTCCAACAAAGCATTCACTCCTCTTACATGTCCTTGTGCATTGAGCCAAGTGCCATTTATTTCATTCCTTTTTCCCTCTCACATGTCATTTCCTCAATTTCAAATTCCACCTAATGGCATTTATCATGCACATTGATCAAAATGTGCACAACCTTCATCCATTCACATCTTGACAAGTGGCACTTGGCCATTGGATGTTGAATGATCCCACATTGCTCAATTTCAATCTCTTTTCCAATTTGGAAATCTATAAATGAGAGACTCTTCCTCTCATTTTATCATCCACAACTTGAGTAAACTTACTATACTCAACTTCATCCTCAAGCAACATCTAGTTTCATCCATTTCATCAAGATCTTAGCTAGGTTATGAAAAAATTTCATCATGGAGCTTGATTGAATCTTCATCAAGGTGGATCACTCATCAACATTGCAACAAAGGAGTTGGGAAAGGGCCAATTTCAACACACCAATTGGCACCAATTCCCCCATGGGATCAAGTGTTTGCATTGCTTAATTAGGATTTCATTTATCTTTCATGTTTGTTCTTCATTTTTCCTATTATTGAGCATTGTAGATGGATTTCATGGGGAATCCTTGTTTTATCTTGCATATGAGATTACTAATGTGTTTGCTTCTTGTATTTGTGCAGGTATAGGATTGGGGTTCACACTAATGTAGACACATTACACTAAGGATGACTTACCTACTTCCCACATTATAATCTGACTCAATTATTCTACTACGGTGTATGTAAGCTCAGATAGGTTATGTTATTGGATACTCGACCAAGGCCTTCTTCTGAGTGATATTTTCCCTCTTCCTAGAGGAATAAACATATAAATGTATCCACATTCTCAAAACATGCCCAAGGTAGTCATCTATTCAACAAAATATGAATTTACACATAATACATCTCCATACTTAGAATATTAATTCAATAACCATCCATTTCACACACATGCATTTCTTCATATGACATTAAATGAAATAATGTTCATTTATAATGCATTGGTAACAAAGTACAAGCACATTTTATTCACCATCAGAAGATAAATTACGTTCACATTTACCCTACATAGTAATAATAAATAGTAATTAGATATTTGGGGTGTAACAATGAAAAACCATTTCATGAAAGAAAATATTTGCTAGGAGTTCACCTTTGAGTTGAACGAATATAGTGGAGACACTAAGGGAGGAAGGAAGGGAGTGGATTGACTCGGATTAAGTACCCCACCCAACGAAAAACATGGACATGTTTTCAATTGGGAAGAAAAATTGACTTCTTAGTAAGTCATGATGATAATTAAGTCATGTGCTTCATGACCACAAGGATTAGGTATTGGAATTTCTTGGAGAAAAATAGTGGAAAGGTCAAGAGTTGTGACCTATTATCACACCATACCTTACATGCATATTGATTGCAAAATTGACAACTATTATCATTGATGTCTTAAAGAAAGGATAGGTAGATAATTTGGTCTTAAAAGGGAAGATCATTTTATATGGGATAGACAAGGGAAGATATAGATTACTTATGATTTGAAATAAAATGTCTTACTACCTCTACTGCCTTACGAGAAATAGCTATTGCTGATCTAGTCATAGATAGTTAGACTATGTGTCTAGTGTGAGATATGTCAATGTCATGAAGTGACTTTGTACTATTATCTAACTATGATAGAAAACCTTGGGGATGATAAGTTTTAGCTATAAGGCCATAGAGAAGGTGTGTAAGATATGATGTGATGTTATGTGAATCACATAAAAATATCTTTATTGGAATGATTATTTGATCATACTTTATAGTTGAATGAAACCCTAGGTTTAGAATAACCTATTTGGGACGTGGAGTTCATTTGACTAAAGAGAGAAACCTTAGGTTAAGTTTTACCTATTGGATTGGAATATGTACTAGACTAATCATTAACACCTATAGGTTTGGAATAACTTACTTGGTTGAGCTATACATTTTGACATGATTGGAACATATAGGGTTAGAGTAACCTATATAATCATATTAGCCATTGGTTGATGACTTAATCTAAATATTAGGGTATACTGAGGTTGAGACTCGCCTATATGATTAAGTGAATCAATTGAGCTATCGAGAAATGTTCATGCTTGGTAATTAGGTATATAATTAAATTTGATATCTTCTAGGAACCAACATGAATGAACAAGGATTAATACTCAAAATTAGTACCAATTATCATTGGGAAAATTAGATTGAGTTGAAAGATGGATTACATCTTTGAAAATAATTTGAGGGCGTCTTAGTCCTCCTGAGGGTATTTTGTGGAGATTCTTTCAGATTTTGTTCTGACATCCAAAGATTTCGTGTTTGCCCCAAAAAATAGCAACAAGACTAATATGACAGCAAGGGAGTCTTAATCCTCCCTAGCATATTTTGACAACATTTTTGTATTTCCAGAATCATCATCACATTTCCAAACTTCCTAGGTGCATACATCCTAACTTGTTGTTACTTAATTTTGTCACTTGCACTCATTATTTGGATTACATTACTAGGTTTTGTGAGTTGAATATCAAGTTGTCTTTTCCAAGAATTTTCTTGGTGGTGAACCCTTTGAAGCCTAAGGAATCTTCCTAGGTCTCCCTTGTTGAGAATTGACTCACCTTTGTGTTGATAGTCAATCCAATTCGAGATCCTAGGTTTCCTTGAATGAACCATCCCCCAACAATAAAAGGAAAAAATCAAGGATTAGGGATTCCTTTCTTGCATAATGAGCCCCTTTTCCCCACATTTTCTCATAGTTCATTTTGATGAACCTGACATTTTAAACATTCATTTTCCGATTCGGAGTTCACTAAGGTTGTAGATCTAGGTTACATTCATTCTTGTATTAGTGAAAGTACATATAGGATTTCTCACATTTGCATTAGTGAAAGTGCATATAGGTTGCATTTTTTCTTTCTTGTATCATCTTATCTCATTGAAAACTAAAAAAGTGCATTGTTAATCATCCTAATTGTCTTTAGGAACATTGTTATTGCATTCAAAATTGAAAACAATTGCTTGTCATTCATCACTTTTCTTGCATTAATTGGCACACTTTTCTATTTCTAAACATCAGTTCCCTGGGTAGGCAACCTGGAAACCCTATAAACAATCCAAATTTTTCTATTTTTCTAAAAAAATCCTCTACTGGGACTAAAACGCCCTTACTGGCGTCTTAGTGCCTCTGTGGTTTCTTTCCTCGGAATCTTGTCTAGGTTGATTGCTTTATGTTCCAATTTCTAGGGCCTCAAAATTTCATCAATAGGACCAAGAAGCCCTTGTTGGCATCTTAGTCCCTGTTTACTTTGAAGTTGTAGTTTTAGGGTTTGAATCTACTTTTTTGTGCTTCTATTTACTACCATTGGTTATCTATTTCAGTGGGTTGACCTTTTGTTTCATGCATTTTACTAAATCTAGCTTAAAGTGGTTCATTTCATGCATTGCTTCATTCCAAATTTGCATTCACAACATTTCATTGCACAGTGTAATTAGTGAATTACCTGTTTGAAATCTGAAAATTGCATTTGTACATTTCATTTTGGGCCTTTACATTGTATTTTAAGTTTGCATAGATTACTTTTCACAAATGTTGGTATCGGTCTTTTCCAAGTTTTCAAAGAAAAAGTTAGTAAATAATCATGTTATTCATTCATCCAATGCATTCCCTAGTTATGAGAGTCTCTTAGCACAAGAGAGTGAAAATAGTGATGCTTGCCTTAAACATACATCCCCTCTTATCTCCCCCATTTGTGGGAATGATTTCATAGAAATTGAAACCATAGACAATCTTCATAATCATAGTTGTTCTTCTCTTGATACCTCTCCTTTAAGGGATGAAGGTATATTGGTGAAAGAATATGAAATCATTGAGAATCATGAAATTCTTTCTTTTCCTTCTCCTTGTCCCCTTTGGGAAGATATTATAGCACAAGAAAATGAGATCATAGACATGTTCCTAAACATTACCTTACCAAATTTTCATTCCCTTCTTGTTTGTGAGAATGACTTAGTGGAAGATGAGATTGTAAGTGATGAGGATATGTTGGTCTATAACAACCCTCTTTATGATCCTTCCCCTACCTATCCTATTTTGGAACACATTAGGAACAAAGGAATGAAATCATAAATGATCATAAAAATTATACTTATCCTTCTCTTGGTATCTCTCCCAATTGTGAAGAAGATACTTTGATCGATGAAACTCATGAGAATCTTAGTTGTCCCTCTTCACCTAAGGAAATCTTTATTGAGCAAGATAATTCAACCATTGATCATTTCCCTATTTGTGATGAAGAACCAACCTTTCAATGTCTGTAACATTTGGTTTTTAGTTATCCTAAACACTCTCCTCCTGGGGGGAATATCATGGTGTAAGAAAATTCCAACAATAGTAATGTGGCCTCCTTAGGTGATGGTAAAAAGGTGATTCTAGATTTCCCTTTATTGGAAATAAATCAAACCAAGACTTTTGAGGTTATGAATGCACAAGTTCCCATTAGATTCCCTTTGGTTAATGGACCTCCTACATACCCCGTGGGACATCCTAAGAATCCTCTAATCCTTTACCCACCATCACACAAACAACAAACTCAAAACAAACCCATACTTCTCCTTTACCCACCTAAGAATAATGTTTCGCAGAAGCCGAGTTCTAATACCATTGCTCATACATATAACACTAGGAAAAATACACAACCAACAAAAACACCTTCAGCATCCCTCCCATTTCCTAACCATATCTTACCAGGTCCTCCTCATTTTCCTTCACAAAGTGGAAAGGAGATGATCTTTTTGAACAACTTAAAAACACTCCTACTAAGATATCATTGTGGGACCTTATTTAAGCCTTCCCTCACTATCATAACATGGTTCAAAATTCCTTACAACAAGTTCCTATCCCTTCTAATGCACAACCAAATGACATAGCAGCCATGATTCAAGGACTGAATGCTAACACTATTTTCCACCAAAGTGAACTCCCCCTTTTGGAACTGCAAAAGAAAAATGAATAATTCATTATAATATCTATTCATAATATGGTAGGGATTAAGTGAACCCTTTTTGACAATGGCTCAACCCTTAATGTGTGTAGTGTAACCCTTTTGGATAGTCTCGGCTTGGATAAATAAAAAATTCAACCTAATTCTTTATCTATTAATGGATTTGACAATGTAGGAAAGCAATCACTTGGAGTGATCACTTCACCTATTATAGTTGGAAAGGCTACCTTACAAACTCCTATTCATGTTATGACCCATGATCTTTCATAAAATCTTCTTTTGGGAAGGCCATGGATCCATGAAATGAATGGGAAACCTTCTACTCTTCATCATAAAATGAAATACATCTACAATAACAAAGTGTACACACTCAAAGCCGAACCTGAACCAAACAATTGTTTGAACATTGAGAAAGGAAAAGAGAATCCTTTGACAACATTAACACCAACTACACAAGTGGAACCCGTGCAACATAAATACAAAGAAAAACATATTGAGTAAGTTATGAAGCTATTAGAAGATGACTAGGGTTCCTTAGACTTCAAACCAACATTCACGGGAGAATACAAGATCATAAACAAAGAGTCTGAAAAGGGAAAAGAAAAAGTGGTAATTTCAACAAAAAATTCAGAAATCCCTTCAAAAACATCTACCTCAACCACTTTAAAAGAAGAAGTAAATTATACAACAAACTTTGATGAAATTAATTATGAGCAACCACCAAATCCAAAAGAGATGAAGAATCTTTTTGGAAAAGGTTATGAAATGATGAAACAACTTGGTTACAGTGGAAAAGGATGTGGTGCTAGAGAACAATGAATCTGTGGCCTTATAGAGCCTCACACGCAAGAAAAAACTCATGGTCTTGGTTATTGTCCCTCAGAAGAAATAAACAAGCCTTCACTCAATATCAACACTATGAAAAAAGATTCTTCTAATCCAACTTTAATAGTAGTGCATCCTAAACTGATAGACATTAATGCCCCTAATTATTATCCTTTGAAAAACATGAAAAAAATAAAGAAATCCTTTCTTAACATCAATTTCATCACACAAAACACTTACAATTTGAATTCAACAAATTTTACACCTTTAAAGAAGAAAATGAAATCTCACAATCTAAAGAGTCTTGTGTAGGTATGACACCTTGTACTAAGCAAGAGATATCTTTGTTGCACAATAAAGAAATATCTACCATCAAGCAAGAAGGGTATCTTGTCGAGACTCCTCCAAGATTGTTTGATATCCCTCCCTCCAAGAACATGAAAGAAATTTTACTACAAGAATTCATTTTATTCATATCATAGATTTCATGGTCATGCTACTAATGAATGTAAGGCTCTAAGTGATAAAATTCAACATCTTAAGGAGTGCAGTGCTCTTCCTTGTGTTGAAGAACCTAATTCCTCTAATTGATACTAATTTTTACATGAGCATGTTTCTCGTCAATAATTTAAGCTAATCCTTGCCTTGCGCTAAGTGGGAGAAAGTGGTTAGGTAGCCTTGTCCTCATATGTCACCTGTCATTGCCTCTTTTGGCTAGTTGATCACCTTTCATGTATATATAAGAGCAAGCTTGGGATGTGGATGACATGCCTTAAGTTTTCTCACATGTGACATACTTGTTCATGATGTAGTTCTAATTGGAAACATATGACTTGGCATAGGGCTTTATGAGTAACCTCTCATGTCTTCTTCTACTTTAAAGCAATTTCTCACAGCAATGTTGTTAGCAACCACTTCAAAGTGGGGGCATACATCAACACTCATGTTTCATTGTGTGATTTTCTTTCTTATTGTGATGTGTTCTTTTCTTCGTGGTGTCATTGGGTTTTATTTCCTCTGAGAGCATGATATTTCTTTGAATTTACTTCTCTTGGAGATATTAGGCACAATGTTCCCTAAGAAGAGACCTCACATGAACTAAGAAAAATCTCTTTGAACATCCCTCTTTCTTGCGTTGCATTTTTATACCTTATTAAAGTCATGGAGGTATGGCTTTGATATGGTCCTTGGAGCTCACCTAGTGGACAACTAGCTTAACTAGCCCTTATGAGTGTGCACTTTATTTTTCCTTATCATAGTCATGGGGGTATGACTTTGATATGGATCTCTTGGGGCTCACTAGTGGACAACTAGCTTCACTAGCCCTTGTGAGCATACATTTTTTTTACATATTAGACAACATGTTCCACTTGTAAACCCTTTTTGGACAAACAGCCTAGACCCGGTCCATAGCGAGTTGGACAATCAGTCAAAGCTTGATCCCCAGCTTTTTTCTTTTTCCTTTTTTCCTTTTTCTATCTTTAGTGGTGTACATTGGCGATCTAGTTATGGATTCAGATATCATCTGCAAGTGTGTTCCATCATGCCTATGTTGGTCTGTCATAGGATCTTAATCTTTGAGGATTGACCACCCTCTTGGTTATTTTCATCCTATCTTACTAGCATTTGTACATTTGAACGCCACTTGATTGTGTGGTTGGCTACTTTAGTATGAGTTTGAAGCAATTTCCTCCTCTCACTAAAGTGGGGGCTAAATGTAGTGTAGGAAAATGCATACCCTTGCATTTTCACACTTATTTGGGCCCGCCTTGCTTTTTTTATCCTTATTTATGCCTTAATTGGTCCTATTTTGCATCCACAAGCCTAAAACATTATATCTTTTTATGGCTAATATCGACAAACATCAAAGGATAAATGATAATTTAATGATTTTGGTTGTGTCCTTGATTTTTGAACCAGGACTAAAATGCCACCTAGGGCATCTTTGTCCTCCAAAGGTCTTGGGACCCTCTTTTCAAAAGCATCTTAAAAGGTACCCTTTTTGGAATCTATGCCCCGAGTTTCAAGCCTTGGGACTAAGATGCCACCTAGGGCGTCTTAGCCCCCCTAAAGTTACTTTTGGGATTTAATTTCAAATCTTGGAGAGATTTAGCCTCTTTTAATTAATGATTTCATATGTCGTAATTTTGTGGTGTAATTTTGAGATATTAATCATGGATAAGTATAAATACAAGGTTCTTCCACTCATTTTATTCTAACAAGCAATCAAGTGATCCTAAGCATTCATGCATTATAGCAATTTCTGATCAAGAGAGCATTCAAGAGAAATTCGTCAAGCATTTGGAGCCATCATCAAGATTCAAGCATCATGTCAAAGATATTCTTGCATCATGTGTTTTTTTGAGCTAACATTTGTGATGTAGGGTTTTGATTCAAGCAAGAAATTCAAGTCAAGATCTATCAAGCATTCATTCAATTTAAGATATACATTCAAGATAGTCACTTCACACAAGTTTCTAGATTTTATAACAAGGGTTTGGTGAGTTGCAACATAGCACTTTGTTCATTCATCATTTCCCTTCATTATTCCATTTCATCCCAAGGTTTAATTACCAACAAGAGGTTTGACCAAGGCAAGCCCCCATTCCTTAACAAATCAACAATTTTTCCTCTCTTGTATGTTTGTGTTTGCATATTTAGGTTGAAGACTTAAAGATCATTTGAAATGAAAAGTTGTAAAGTTGCAAAGCTGCACTACAAAGTTGTCATCTTCATGGAAAGTCTCCTATAGGCCAGATCTAGAAGTTTCAGGACTAGATATCTGAGAAGAAGGAAGTGCAGACCTTGGACCTCAGGATCACATTCCAAAATTGTAGAAATTCAGATCGGGACTAAGAGGGCAGTAAGGGCATCTTAGTCCTCCTAAGGGTATTTTGCATATATTCTTTCAAATTTTGTTCTGACATCCAAAGATTTTGTGTTTGCCCCAAAAAAAAATAGTGGGACTAATAAGACAATAAGGGCATCTTAGTCCTCCCTAGCATATTTTGACAACATTTTTTCATTTCTAGAATCCTCATCACATATCCAGAATTCCTAGGTACATACATCCTAACTTGTTGTTACTTAATTTTGTCACTTGCACTCATTATTTGGCTTGTGTTACTAGGTTTTGTGAGTTGAATATCAAGTTGTCTTTTCCAAGCTTTTGCTTCATGGTGAACCCTTTAAAGCCTAAGGAATCTTCCTAGGTCTCCCTTCTTCAAAATTGGCTCACCTTTGTGTTGATAGTCAATCCAATTTGGGATCCTTGGTTTCCTTTAATGAACCATCCCCCAACAATAAAAGGAAAAAATCAAGGATTAGGGATTCATTTCTTGCATTGTGAGCATGCATTTTGTTTTCATAGTGAATAACATGTTCACTTGAAAATGTTTTGGACAAACAACCTAGACCCAGTCCACAATGCATTGGATAGCCAGTCGAAACTTGATCTGTAGCATTTTCTTTTTCCTTTTTTTTCCTTTTCCTATCTTTTATGGTGTATGCTTGCGATCTGGTTATGGCTTCATATATCATCCTCAAGTGAATTTCTTTAAGCCTATGTTGGTCTGTCATAGGATCTTGATCCTGGGGGCTCGGCCACCCTCTTGGTTATTGTCATCCTATCTTACTAGCATTTGTACATTTGAATCCCTCTTGATTGTGTGGTTGGCTACTTTAGTGTGAGTTTGAAGCAAGTTCATCCTCTCACTAAAGTGCACGCTAAATGTAGTGTAGGAAAATGCACACCCTTTAATTTTCACACTTGTTTGGGCCCACCTTGTTTTATTTATCTTTATTTATGCCTTAATTGGTCATATTTTGCATCCACAAGCCTAATAAATTATATATTTTTATGGTTCATCCCAACAAACATCAAAGGGTAAATGATAATTTAATGATTATGGTTGTCTTTGTCCTCCAAAGGTCTTGGGACCCTATTTTCAAATGTGCCTTGAAAGGAACCCTTTCTAGAGTTTGTGCCCCGAGTTGCAAGCCTCGAGACTAAGATGCCACCTAGGGCATCTTAGTCCCCCTTATGTTATTTTCAAGATTTAATTTCAAATCTTGGTGGGATTTGGCCTCCTTTAATTAATGATTTCATATGTCATCTTGTTGTGGTGTAATTTCAAGATATTAAGCATGGATAAGTATAAATACAAGGTTCTTTCACTCATTTTCACCTAAGAGTTTTTTGAAAGCATTCATAATAGAAAATTGGAGTTCACAAGAGCATTCAAGAGAAATTCATCAAGCATTTGGAGCCATCATCAAGATTCAAGAATCATGTCAAAGATATTCTTGCATCATGTGTGTTTTTGAGCTAACATTTGTGATGTAGGGCTTTGATTCAAGCAAGCAATTCAAGTCAAGATCTATCAAGAATTCATTCAATTCAAGATCTACATTCAACTTAGCCACTTTACACAATTTTGCAGATTTCATAACAATGGTTTGGTGAGTTGCAACATAGCACTTTTTTCATTCATCATTTCCCTTCATTATTCCATTTCATTCCAAGGTTTAATTACCAACAAGGGGTTTGACCAAGGTAAACCCCCATTTACTAACAAGTCAACAAGATTTTCTTCTCTTGTATGTTTGTGTTTGCAGATTTAGGTTGAAGACTTGAAGATAATTTGAATTGCAAAGTTGTAAAGTGTTGCAAGAATGAAGAAGAACATCTAGTTGTGCAAACTTTGTGTTGTCAATGATGTCAACATGTTGATTGAGTCGTCAGTTTGATTCGGTACTCTGAATTGGTATGAAGAACTAGTTTACATCCTCTGGTATTTTGGTCCACAATCCTCCACTGATGATTATCATTGCATGCAATCTTGAGAAATGGTTTAAGGATGTTGGAAGCTTGTAAGTTCATAATCTTGTGTGCTCATGTGCTCGTATGGTGAGTTGGCATTATTCTATTGATTTCATTTTTTATTAGGTCTATCCATGGCTGACCTAATGAATAGATGATATTGTAATGGATTAATTTGTGTTGTGGATATGTGTGTGACCTATCTTTGGTCCATGCCGACATATTGTAACATGCTACATGCTTGTATTATTTTTGGAGATGTTTTATAATAACTTAGAGCTGACAGTGAGTCTTTTTGGTGAATATTTTTGGTGAATAAATATTGAATCTAATTAGGTCAACCTAATTGACACTTGTGGATGTATCAACTATATATATTGGATTGTTTTGAGATTATTGAATTGAAAGATGTGATGTATGGTGTGAATGTGAAGCGAAGTGTGTGAAAATGATGAAGTGTGTTAAGTCAATTTATTAAGCTTCAAAGGAACTGAATCAACACTTGTTAGGTGTACTCTTACTAGTTCATTCTGGTTGTGAAGTCAATTTTGTATTGTAATCCTTTTGTAGGTAGTGAGCCTCCTTACTTGGATAGCGAGTCCTCTTTGTAAGCAGTGAGCTTTTGTATCTGGCAGTGAGCCTTTTTGTATTCAATTTTGGAACTACAACATATTGTGAGTTAATCCTCACCGTGGTTTTTCCCTTATTGGATTTTCCACATAAATCTAGTGTCTCTTGTGTTGATATTTCTTTCTATTATTTGCATTTCATGTTCATACTTAATAACAGATTAAAGTGGATGTGGAGTTGACAAGTGTTTAAAATTTTTGATTGAAATTTGTGACAACTGATTCACCCTCCCCCCCTCTCAGTTGTCTTGTGCCTTTCAACAATTGGTATAAGAGCTTGGTTCCTTTGAAGAAGCCTAATAGCTTCAAGAAGATCCTAAAGATTGAACAAATGGATGATAAAGAAGAGCTCCATGCTACTCTTGAAGATCTTGACAAGGCTAAAAATGAAAATAGAGATTCGAAAGAAAATATTTATGAGGCAAACGAATGTGTCCAAATTTTAAAAGAGCAATTGAAGAAATTCAAAGAAATACACAGAGAAGTAAGTGAGCAATTAAAACAAGAAAATGAAGAGATCATTGGATTGAAGGTGAAAGTGGAGGAAAAGAAGAGAATTGAAGATTGTCTGAATATAGTGGTGCAAATAAAGTCTGATGAATGCTCAAGGCTAGAACAAGAATTGGTAATCCTGAGAACAAATCTAGAGAAATAAAAACTCTGTGAAGATAATATCAAGACAAGCTCCACCAAGCTTGATGAGTTGATTGCAGGGTAGATACTTTCTAAAGACAAAGGTGGTTTGGGAAATGAAGCCGGTAAAAACTCTAAGAATGTGCAGACCTCAAATCTAGTGTGCACAATCAAAAGACTCAAAATAAAGGGAAGCTAAAAAGAAATCCAAGAAACTTTTCTAGAAGACCGCCTATCAGATAGCCAAATGCTCAAAGGTACACATCTTTCAATGGTGTTTTTTTTTCATGCAATAAATTTGGTCACAAGGCAACTAAGTGTAGAAGTAGGATGAATTAGTTTTCAGGTTCCTTCTCTGGACAATTTTTTGCATGCAAGAGAATTGGACATAGAGCTACTGAATGCAGATCTCAGGTGAGGATGATTAGTCAGGTGATGATGAATAGGTTTAATGGAGGTAGGATGAATCAATATTTTGTTGGCTACTTCTATACATGTAACAAGTTTGGAAACAAAGAAAATCAATGCAGATCAAGGGTTAGTGTAGGTCAAAAAAATTAGAGAAATGTTGTCTGCTACAATTGCAAAGAATCAAGACATATTTCAGGAGTTTGCAGAAGTAAAAAGGGAAAGCAGTCTGCTCTAATAAAGAAGAATGAACCAATGAAGAGAATTGAAAAGAATGAGGTTAAGCAAGAAATGAACAAGATATGGAGGAAGAAAGAAGAGCCAGAGATGATAGATGTGTTTGTGCCCTCATCCGGTGCAAACAATTCCTTCAGGAATTAGACCTAGCATGATCTTAGGGGGAGTATTAACAAAGAATTGTTCGAACCCCCTAGATATATGGCATGTCAGATTTTGGCATGAGGATATGTTGTAAGGAATGAATAGTCAGAGGTTATGTAAAAGAAACTAGAAGAAAATGTGCAGGCATGTTCATTTGTGGGGCAAATTAGGGTTTCTTAGTGTAGTGAAGAAGGGTTTTTATCAGCTTTTTGAAACCTATCACATTTAATTTGAATTAGGGTAGCGCAATGGTGTATAAAGTAAAATTCATAAGTCATTTTTTATCACTTGTGTAATTGAAGAGTTTGAACAATGATTTGGAGAAATCTTGAAGCGATCCTGAAGTGATTTGGAGCGATTCTAAGGAAATTTGGATAAATCATTATGAATAATTAAGAATTAAAGATGGAAGTTCTCAAAATCATCTCTCTCAGTTTACCAAAAAAAAATGGAAAAAGAAGAAGTTCCATTCATCAAGGAATATTTTGAAGAAGATAAGCGTGACGATGGAATATGTTGACAAAGGATCGAGTAGCAATATTTCACTAAGGCTGAATGGGATTGAGTTGGAAGAGTTTGATCATCGGAAGATGAAGCAAATGTAATGATCTGTATAGGATCTAGACTAAATTGTGTTTTGAATGCTTAATTTTTACAATGATTATTCCAAGTTAATTAAATCAAAATTAACTTAAGGAAATAACAAAATGAAGGAATTAACAAACTGAGAGAAGGTGAGAGAGAAGAAGAGAAATGCAAACAGCGTTTGATTACGGAGTTCGTCACAAACGTGACTACGTCTCCGGGTCTGCTCCAATAGAGTGACCGATCCGATTAATCTCCAAATCAATTACAATTGCACCAAAACCATTCTTCAAGCACTTCGGCAGCGTAACGATGCTCTAACGTGCAAGAATGACTCAAAAATAATCTCCACAAGACCTCTCTTTCGTCACCTCAGCTTCAAGACTTCATCACCTGAAAAAAAAACTTAATAGCAACTCTCACCTCACACTCCCCTTCAAATACAAAAATTTCACCCAATTTGACCCTTAACCAAAAGATTTTACAATATTCCCCTTATCTCCATTTTTACATATAAATCCCTATTAAAACAACATAATCTCCCATATAATCTTTAATAATATTTTAGCCCTTATATTCTTGAATCGGGCTTTACAAATTTGGGAGATATTTTTTTAATAAAAGGTTGTTTGTTTTTAAATAAAAAAACATTCGGTTTTAAACAAATTAACAAAACCGACCGAAGCCTATCAAATTCCAAACCCGTCGCATGGCTTGTTGGTGGGCTGGCCTTTTGGAGATGCGGTGGTTCAGGGTTCAACTCCCGACGGTTGCAATTTTAAAAACTCCAAAATTAATGTAAAAAAACAAAACCCGATGCCAAATATAGTAAACACGGGCTGCTAGGCTTAGTGGTGGAGCTCGGGCATAGTAGCATAAAGGTCGGGGGTTCGAAACCTCCCAACAAATCTTTTAACAAATTCAACAACTTAACCATCCACCGGCGCAAGAGGGAAGCCACGTGGCATGCCGAGGAGGTGCCACATGGCAGAGCATGATTCGCTGACGGTGCTGACTAAGCTGCTGATGTGGCTGCCATCGGGTGCTGATGTGGCCACTGACTGTGTTGATGACGTGGCGTATGGACTGCCACGTGTCAGCCTCTGATTGGATCCGTACATTACCGACGTGGATGCCACATGGCAAATTTTGATTCATCCACTTCACCGTCCGTACAGTACGGAATGCTGATGTCAGCATCCGTACAGTCCTCCTCAAAAGTCAACTGCAAACTTTGACCACTGATAAGTTGAGCATACGATGTCAGATTTCGACGAAACGAACATTGTCAGAATCATCTCAACGAGCTCTTTGCAATGACACCAACTTTGACAACTTTTGATGACATCATTTTTTTCGCTTCTTGGACGCCCTCTGATCCTAGTTTGACCCAAGGTTTGACTGGCCATAACTTGCACAAACGGACTCCTTTTCGCTCCGTTCAAGTTGCGTTGAAATCAGGACGTCGAGCTCTTTCTGATGGTGTTGATTCTAGAGAGAAATGAGACACTTCAATTTTCACTGAAAATATCCACCGGATCATGTAACTAGGGTTGAAGACAAATGAATTGCATAACATAAATACTCTGGGTATGGATTTATGGGGAGCTTAGTTTGCAGAAAAAGAATCTATCATTTTCCCATTAAGTCAATTCAAGGATGGTAGCATTATTTTGGGAAAACCCTATCCGATCAGGAAGGAGGCAATTGAAGCTATTACTGGTTTGTGAAGTTTTGGTGAATTCCCTAGGAAGAAAACAATGAAATACAGAGATGTGGAGGAACTTACTGGCATTGACAAAGACCCCTGAGCTCTACTGATAAATACCATTGTTGATCCTACCGCACGGTATGTCACCTACGAAATTACTTATAAAGTCTATTTCAGAAATCATGAAGGTTATATTTCAGCTATTGTTGTATATCTTGCACATAAATTGGTGAAGGAAAACAAGCAATTTGTTTTGTGTAGCCTAATTATGGAAAACCTAATTGATAATGTTAGAATGTATTTGGTTGAGGGTTATCCTATCCAGTTTGGTTCTTTGCTTATATGTTTGGTATTTTACTTTTTGAGTTCACTACCAGCAAGAGAGAATGTTAAGTGGGAATCTGGCATCCCTATCAGAAAGCAAGTTTACAGGTATTTGGAATGTATGGAAGATAAAGAAAGTGCATGCAAATATCTATTTCTCCTCCCTGTAGATGAATTTGTGCTTCAGTGTGCTAGTGTCTAGTCATTTTGAAGAGGGTTCCTCTTCTAGTAAGAAAGAGATGGAATTTTTTATTGGTGGTTCCCCTCTGAAATATAAAAGGATAAAAATTATCACAAAACATGTCATCACTATCTTGAAAGAAAAGGAGAATGAAGAAGAGTCCCTACCTAAATCTGATTCCTTCGATCCTGAAGACATTTAGACGATGTTAGATAAAGGTGATATGAAGAAGGTTGGTGAAATGTGGTGTGCTCACTCTCCAATCAAAAGACTTCAAATTGATGATGTGTTGATTGATTATTTGCTTAGAAAGGGTGTTATAGGTTCAGATGTGTCTGACTCATTACTAGATGATGTAATAGAAGTTATTGAAGAAATAATATTTTTGAAAGGACCTAAAGGATATAAGTTCAAAGTTATGATTGAGAGAAGATGTGTCAAAGCCAAACAAAAGTTATCCAAACATATTGATGAGACAAGAGAATATGTTAAGGAGATGTATGAAATCTACAAGTATTGTCTCTGATGGCTTGCAGCTGTTGATAATTTTAGAAGAAGAATTGAAGTTATTGAATCTGAGATAAATAATATTGGGAAGAGTTTTAATTTCTTCAAAGACAAAAAATGGAAAATAGAGAATAAGAGTCAATGAATTGCAAGTAGAGTTGTTGATTGCTCAGAGATAGAGGGAAGACTTGGTTAAAAAATTCTAGCTAGTTAAAGAGATTGTTGAGGTCTAGTTGGATCATCTCTCTAGAATACTTTCTAATGCAAAAGATTGTGAACAACAATGTCTATCTTCAGACCAGACATCTTCATTTACATTGTTGTCTTTATTGGATAGTATGAGTGCCAGAATGGGTTTGGTAGTGTTTTCTTGGAAGAGGATTCTTTTGATCATAAGAGAAAGGTACAAGAAAAAATTTCATGTAAAAAGTGTTATTTTCACTTGAATGTTCAAAATGGGGAGTTAGAATTTCTTTGTATATACATTGTCACCATGTACATAGGTTTACATCCTATTTTTGGTTGCCCTTTGTCCTTGATGTCAAAGAGGGAGAGATTGTCATGTAGAAAGGGGAGTGTGAATTGAAAAGAATGAAGAACTATGTGAAGGTGTGTGGAGGGTTACACATTCTTTTGGCACATGTTGCCATCAATGAAAAAGGGGGAAGAACGACTAGTTGTGCAAACTTTGTGTTTTCATTGATGTCACCATGTTGATTGAGTTGTTAGTTTGATCAGGTACTCTGAACCGGTATGAAGAACCAATTTACATTCTTTGGTATTTTGGTTTGCAATCCTCCGCTGATGAATATCATTGTGTGCGGTTTCGGGAAATGGTTTATGGATGTTGGAAGCTTGTAAGTTTATAATCTTGTGTGCTCATGTGCTCAAATGGTGAGTTGGCATTATTCTATTGATTGCATTTTTTTATTAGGTCTATCCCTAGCCAAACTAATGAATAGTTTCTATTACATAATGGATTAATTTTTGTTGCAGATATATGTGTAAACTATCTTTGGTTCATGCCGACATATTATAGTGTGCTACACACTTGGATTATTTTTGGAGAAGTTTTGTACTAACTTGGATCTGACAGTTAGTCTTTTTGGTGAATAAAGATTGTATCTAATTAGGCTAACCTAATTGATGATTGTATATGTATCAGTTATATATATTGGATTGTTTTGAAATTGTTGAAGTGAAAAATGTGAAGTATGGTGCAAATGTGAAGCGAAGTGTGTGAAAATTATGAAGTGTGTTAAGTCAATTTATTGAGCTTCAAAGGAACTAAATTGTCACTTGTTAAGTGTACCCTTACCAATTCATTCTAGCTATGAAGCCACTTTTGTATTGTAATCCTTTTGTAGGCAGTGAGCCTCCTTGCTTGGATAGTGAGTCCTCTTTGTAAGCAGTGAGCTTTTGTATCTGGCAGTGAGCCTTTATGTATTCGGTTTTGGAACTACATTATATTGTGAGTTAATCCTCACCGTGGTTTTTCCCTTATTAGGCTTTCCACATAAATCTGGTGTCTCTTGTGTTGATATTGCTTTTTGTTATTTGCATTTTCAATGTTCATACTTAATAACATATTAAAGTGGATGTGAAGTTGACAAGTGTTTAAAATTTGTGATTGAAATTTGTGACAATAGATTCACCCCTATCTCATTTATCTTGTGCATTTTAACATAAAGTTGTAAAGTTGCATTGGAAAGTTGTCATCTTCACGGAAAGTCTCCTACAGGACAGATCTGGAAGTTTCATGACGTGAGATCTAAGAAAAAAGAAGTGCAGACCTTGGACCTCAAGATCACATTTTGAAATTACAGAAATTCAGATCAGGACTAAGAAGATAGTAAGGGGTCTTAGTCCTCCTAGAGGTATTTTGTAGAGATTCTTTCAGATTATGTTCTGACATCCAAATATTTCATGTTTTCCCTAAAAAACAGTTGCGGGACTAAGAAGACAATAAGGGAGTCTTAGTCCTCCCTAACATATTTTGACAACATTTTTACATTTCCAGAATCCTCATCACATTTCTATACTTCCTAGGTACACACATCCTAACTTTTTGTTACTTAATTTTGTCATTTGCACTCATTCTTTGGCTTGCATTACTAGGTTTTGTGAGTTGAATATCAAGTTGTATTTTCCAAGATTTTTCTTGGTGGTGAACCCTTCAAAGCCTAAGGAATATTCCTATGTCTCCCTTGTTGAGAATTGACTCACCTTTCTGTTGATAGTCAATCCAATTTGGGATCCTAGGGCATCCTTGAATGTTAGTTAGAGAAAAGTTGTGTTCTATGACCTAAATCATAAAACATCCATTTTCCTATTAATCATTTTGGTGAACCCGAAACTTTTGAACATTGATTTTCTAACTTGGAGTTTACTAAGGTCCTAGATCTAGGTTGCATTCATTCTTACATTGCATCTTGCATTAGTGAAAGTACATCTAGGTTTTCTCACATTTGCATTAGTGAAAGTGCATATAGGTTGCATTTTTATTTCTTGCATCATTTATCTCATTGAAAAACTAAAAATTACATTGTTAATTATCCTAATTGCATTTAGGAACATTGTTATTGCATTTAAAGATTGAAAAAAAAATGCTTCCAACCTTGCATTCAATTGCTTATCATTAGTCACTTTTTCTTGCATTCATTTGCACACTTTTATGTTTCTAAACATCAAGTCCCTGAGTAGGCAACCTAGAAACATTGTCACCAATCTAGATTTTGTTGTTTTTCTTAAAAAAACCTTTACTAGGACTAGAATTCCCTTAGTAGCATCTTATTCCCTTTGTTGGTTTTTGGCTCAGAACCCTATCTGAGTTGTTTGTTGTCTATTTCAGTTTTTGGAACCTCAGAATTCCTTGAGTAGGACCCAGATGCCCTTGCTGGCATCTTAGTCCCTATTGACTTTGATCTTGCAGTTTTCAAGGTTTAAAATTGCTTTTTTGTGCTTCTATTGGCATCTTTTAGTTTTCTATTACAGTTTGCAGAATTACTATTATTTCAATTTCTTTCATTTCAAGTGTAATTGTAAGCATAGGATATTGTGTTCATTGCACTTTCTTTGGTTCATCTCTTGAATGAGTTGTACTACTTGGTGTCTTAATGCTAAAATTGTGGTGAGACGAAGTGTGAGACTCATGGAATCCCATGATAAAACACTCATTGTGGATCTTGGGTTATCTATCTCTCTTACTTCTAGTGTTGGTACTAGTTCACTAGGTATGGACCATAACTGTGATAATTCTTTTGCTATGCCTACTTTACCTACAAGTGTTGTTCCAAGTGTTCAAACAATGGTTAATCATATCCCTCAAGAAAACATAATGAAAATGCATGAAAATGCATGAAAACCTCGCCCATTTACAAGATAGTATGAGTATTGAAAACATTTCCAACACTGTTATATTGAAAATATGGGTAGAGACAACTGAAAGAATAATTCAATGCAAATATTATGTGCTTCACTTCACTATTATCATTCAAATGCATTACATAGTTATAGGAGTTTTAGTTCCTACATTATAGGAACAACTCACTAATTATTAGAGTTGTTTTAACAACTCAACAAACAAACAATCTCAACAAATTATCACAAATAGCTACGTGAGTTGTGTTAACAACTCACAATATGTGAACACTAACAATGTATTTTCCAACACCCCCCTTTAGTGTGAACATGGAGAGAAAGATCATCACACAACTTGGAAACAAAATCATATGCCTATGCATACTTTTAGGTCTACATACTGCTATTTGGATCTTGCTGCACATGATCACCTACATATGAGAACTTATCCCGCTTTCACTTCCAATGAACTTATCACCGGCCGACCATACTTCCAAGAAGTCTGAAATTCAAAGGATCTCTATAGCCAGCTGCTCTCCTATACAAGTGTTTACAATATCGACGATGTCCACATTCTCCACCTTAGCACTTCCTACTACAGTAAACCACCTCTTATGGCTCATGATCTTGATTCAAAACAAAAGGAACCTCCCATCAACCTTTCATGGTTTTCACACAGGCTTACCACAAACCTGGTCATGAACAGGAACCTCCACCATCTGTCCACCTCATGTGGTTTTCTGGATCCTCCCACAAACCCTTTCAAGATCCATGAACTGCATTACACTATGCTTTTGTTCACCACTATGCTTTTACATCAGGGAAGTTATATAGAAATCAACATGCATATCACAAACTGGGAATGGAACATTATGTATTATTCCCCCCCACAATGTGAAATTTTCACTTATTCACACAACCTGTAACAAATCATATCATGTTGCATAAAAAGAAATAAAATGTCACCAAAGCTGATGAGTAGCCTCATCATTGGTGACTGACGAGAGGGTGCTTATTGGCCTCCTTCCTCCGATGCCTCCATCCTCCAATTGAAGTTGATTAGTTACTCAGCCAATTTTGAAAATGAAGTACAAATTTCACTCACCACAAATTGGACCTAAAGCTCAATTTAGAATTCCCCCCATAAAGTGGATGTCGCATACAAACGAGAGTGCATCCAATTACAATTCAAATAATTTTAAAAAAAAAAATTAACATGATAATAGACCTTATTTTAAACAAAATAATATAACTTAACTATATGAATCAATATCTCCTAACAATATATTTTAAAACACTAAAATAATATTAACTAATAATAATAAAACTATTAAATCTTAACTTGTAGGACTTTACTCGACCATGTGGTCTCTACTCTATTCGACATATCAAACCATATGTGAATATAATACCTACTACCAAATGCTTGGAAGATGCCTAACAATTTTTTATTTAGACACTACTCGAAGAGATGGCCATCACAATGTTACCAACGCTGGCTCCCAACTCAGCAAAGAGTACACAAAGCTCAAGCCACTAATTTGCTAGTCGGTGAGCATACTCGGCTAGCCAAGCCCCACAACAAACACAACCGAAACTTCACCTACACCGTCAATCAAAACTATGAGTAATGAGACTCAGTGAGACCCGCACAAGCCATTAATGAATTCAAGAAGTGTCAATCTGCTAAAATGGTTGAGCAGCCACAGTTGGTGGAGAGCCATGATCCAAGGGCCGTGAAAGATAGATCCAGACGCTCCTTCGTAGAATTCAAAGCACCACTATCAATCATCGCGATAGATAGTAGAACCGGCCAATGATTTGAACAAATACGGCCCAATCAAAAAATTGAAATATCAGTCTCAATCTTAACTGAGAAATTCATGATCTTCCTCTACAAACAATAAGATCTATGGCAGATCAAAATAATAAAAGCACCCAATAAGGGTTGTAAACTACATAAAAACAGCTGCCACTAAATGTTATCAGGAGTATCTCTCCTCCACTTCACACGGTGTGTATCGCTACCTCACGTGGATTGAAAATCGTGAGGAAGGCACTTCGAAAAATCTTCTTAGAGACTTTGCACAAGCTTTTCTTTTCTCTAGTTCAGATTCAATGAAGTCGACAAGGGTGACCAAAGTGCAATCTCTTTGTAGGGAAAAGTCGATCAAGAAAGAGCCAAACAATATTGTCGGCACAAGCCTGATCTCTCACAAAATCACACAAAATATATTGAACCTCTATAATTTGTAATGACAGACCTGCCACAAACCATAGAGATGTGTGATGGATGTAAATAGAATCAATCCAATCAATGATTTATTCATATCACAAAACAATAGGCACATAATCTACATTGCTCTAATACCATATTGAAAATATGGGCAGAGACAACTGAAAGAATAATTCAACGCAAATATTACATGCTTCACTTCACTATTATCATTCCAATGCATTACATACTTATAGGAGTTTTAGTTCCTACATTATAGGAACAACTCACTAATTATTAGAGTTGTTTTAACAACTCAACAAACAAACAATCTCAACAAATTATCACAAATAGCTACATGAGTTGTGTTAACAACTCACAATATGTGAACACTAACAATGTATTTTCCAACATGTTATACCTACCATAGATAGTATTCATCACATGATGGAAGGTGATGAAGGACTGGAAGTTGTGCATAATATAGCTCAAATCTTTGGAAAACATCTTCCTTCCACCACCAATAGTACTCAAACTTCAAACAATGTGCAAAGCCAAGGAGGAATTTGAATTCGCCCCCTTCAACCATAACCTCCATTCCCACCTATAAAAATTGTCGAGTGACCACAACGATGCAAACAATTAGTAATTTCCTTCCTACCTCAAGAATTTCCACTAGTGCTCCTTATACCTATGTGGCATCTAACCTTATATCTCCTTGCTGATGGTGTTTTCTACACAACAACAACTTAGACATAATATGATATTCTATCTCTCTTGAAATGTCAATCTCTATTGGAAAAGAGATGACCCCAAGGTCTCTAATGTCAGTTTTTGACAATGCATAAACAATTCAGATAATATGTGAAAATTCTAGTAATCACAAGGGGCCTTACAAACAAGTACTAGATCTTCAAAAAATTTAGATTTTGTAGTATCTTGATACTTAAAATTCCTAAATCTAACCTAGATTCAAAGAAATAGCAAAAGATAAGGGTTCCAGAAATCCTAAGATTAAAATCACTCCTAAGATCAACAATACTAATGATAAGATACTTGAAATGGACCAATCCCTCAAAACTAATTTCTGCTCAACCTAGATTTAACCTACAATCTTGCAGAAATAGTGCAATCTTCGAGGGAAATCAAGATTTTCAGATCATGAGTCATTCATTCAAGACAATCCTTATTTGCAATTGAAATGAATAAATACCCACAATTGAACTAAACACACAAATATAAGATCCAGGCTAACTTTACACAGCAACCCACAATCAATAGGTTGCTAAAAGTATGGATCAAGAATCACTACAACATCCCAAGCATCTTAACCACAAATATCACTAAATCATTTAACCCTAAATCTAACATTCATTTAAATATTTCCAAGCAATTTCAAAGATAGAATAAGAACCATGCAAGATAAATCAATCCAAGAGAGGCCACCAAAGCACAATGTCTTCACTTGTATTGAATCATCAATAGTAGCAACAATTCCAATATTCTATGTTACAACACTTGCTTCAAATAAAACTAACTCCTAATTCTAGCTTTCTACTCTATTGCTTAACTTGCTTCAAATTCTAATTGTCTAACTTCAAACCCTTACAAATGACGCCAAATGCCATACTTATAGAACATGCCATCCCAAATTAGGGTTACAGGGAAGGTTGGCCAAAAAAATAGGTCGGCCAAGGAAAAAAACTAATAAAATATTCTATTAAATGCTTGAGACTCTTTTCCAGGTCGGGCTAGGATCTCCAATATAACTTGGTCCAATGCATGTGAAGAAAAAAAGAAGGAATAATAGGGAAGCACAAATATCGATGTAGCCCTGCATTAAATGCCTTCCCCCTTGTCCTTATCTCACCCATTTTATCCTTTACCTTAAGGAAAATTTACTCTAGGTCAGCCAAAGGTGGGATATTTAATACTTTGAATCTTCTATCAAGAGATTTAATTTCTTCCCTTGATTCCTTGACAACCTCATCCCACTCCACCTTGAGATCTTGATATTTTTCCATGATAGCACTATAGGTGGAAGTGTCATCTAGATGGTGAACTATTATTGGACCATCATCTGTTAGAGAATAAACCTCATGCCACCACTTCTTCAATTGTTCTAAGTTCAAATGCTTTGGGGTGAACTTCTTCCTCCCAGTTATGATCTCGAAAAATGGAATACATTTGCCAGAAATATCTTTCAATGTATTCCCTACCTGCTACCCCTATTTGCGAATCTTCTTCAGAACCTTCTTATTGAGTTGTAATAACTCATGCCATTCCCAGGGTTCTTAAACCTTTGAAGAAGGTAGCATTCCATCACCCACCAGCTTCTCTTCTATGTAATCCATGATTGTCTTCAACTTCTGCAGGAGAGGGTTTGTATCATTTTTATCTTGTCCCAACACATTCTGTAGCAAGTCAAAGGATCTGTGTGCATCACCACAAGTGGACAAGATTTCCTTAATCACTTTATCTCCCCGGTGTCTTATTCCTTACAACCATTCATGGGTAACCTGTTGGTGGTTTTCATCTTCTCTAATTTAGTGATGGTCTCCTTAGGTAGAAGGCCTGATGTAGACGATGAAGAGCTAAATTGACCAATAGACAACAAAGGCCTCATGAGATCTTGCAAATATCTTCGTAATCTCTCATTCTCCTTCTTCAACTCCTACTTATCTTGCACCTCTTTGTTTAACCTACCCAAAATTATAGCACTGGAGCCTTCAAATTCTTCAACTTCTTACATCATGGAGGTGGGCCCAAGGTTAATGGTTTGAATGTTGTAGTCCTGGCCAGTTACCTTATCCTTGTTCTTATTAGGTGCAAGAGAGAAATGTGGATCACTCGGTTATTTGCCTCATCTCTGTTGATTCTAGAGATCACCTTAGCTTTCTTCTTTGTCTTTCCTTTTCCTATGTTGGCCAGTAACTCATCCCAGTTTGGAGGACTATCATCTATAACCATTTGCTTACTCTTCAATCTTTCACTAAGCCAACCTGGGGTAGAAGCATCCAGTTGCTGCTCACTTTGTTTCTCCTTCTCACTTTGATCCATGGAGGATTCAACATCTACATTATGCTCTGAAGGGACCTCTTTACCCTTGTCTTCTTCTTTATTCCCCTGCTTCTGGCTTTCCTCCTAATCTAATGTTTCTACCATAACCTAAATAGGAGAGGGAGTCCTTTCATGTGCCTCTTCTTTTTTTGCAGGTATCTCCTCTTCATCTCTGATTGGTGAGTCATCATAAGACACCAAGGAGGAGTGCAAAGTCTTGGAAATCTCTGCCTCTGCATTGTAGAGATCTCTGTCATGGAATTCTTCTACTTCCTCATCCTGGTGGTCACTAACCTTTGCGTCCTTAGGCTCATTTTGCACATCTTGTGACTCATGAAGAGGAGAGGCATCTTTTTGTCATTCTATTATAGGAGTATTTATGGTAACATTTTCCTACAGTACACTTCCCTTAGGAGAAGGAGTCCTTGATCTTCTTGTACAAACTTGTGTCTTTTCTCCCAAGCTTTCCAGTTCTACCACCTGAGGACATGCCTCTCCTTCTTCCTTGGAAGGTTCATTCTTCTTCTTTGAATTTTTAACCAACCTTCTCCTCTCAGGAAAAGAGGCACTGTCCTTCTCAGCTTCCTTTTCTAGTTCCTCCTCAATAGCAAATTTATCCTTCTTAGGAACATTCTTCCTCTTTTTAGCAATTGGCTTCCTCTTCTTATCTATCTCATATTCTGCTTAGCTGTCCTTAAGTTTGATCTTGAAAGGAGACTCCACCTTATCCTTCAATTTTGGATCTTGTTCGGCTTCCTCAGAGGTAGAATGGGATTCTAAATCCCCCATCAGATCATAAGTGTATTGCATTCCCCTACTATCCAACTCCCAAATTTTGTGTTTGATCCACAACTTAGTGTACTTGAGGAAAGGAGCTGTAATTTGTTCCAATTCTATTTTTTGTTCTTCCAACCAATCAACCTCTCCTACTAATTTTTCCTTGATGAGCTCATAGTCATGGTTTTGGATTACATCCCCATCATCATCAACTTGATCAGGGATGGCCTTGACATTGTACAATCTCACTAAGTTAACTGGTATCCTTGAGAACTTCTTCTTCCTAACCTCAAACTCATCCTTGCAGTTAGCCCAGTAATCTTCAACATCATCCTTGTGGTTGAACTCCCTACTAGCCCTCTTTTGTGCTTCACTAGTCATGTCAAACCTAGGCCTTTTAGAATGGAAAGATAAACCCAAGGCACCCATTTCCTCCCTAGAAGACTATGCTGAAATGATGGAAGGACATGCCTCATTGCTACCTATCCTGAGAGGGAAATCACTACCAAACCCAGTCTTGTGCTTATCCTTCTTCACAATCGCATCAAAATTACATATCTACCTAGTGACCTCTAGGAGTATGAGGCCATCTATTGGATACCTTGGTAGCATGTAAGGAGCCCTTTGGAAACCATCTATCATGATGTAGGAGGTGGGGAACTGTATGAACTAGGCTCCAAACCTCCTTATCAACTCTTTTACAACATCCAAGATTTTGACATGCTCTACACCTTGGAGCAATCTACTGATATACATGGTGAATGCATCATTCACCCTTCTGTAACTTGAGCTGCCCAAATGAAACTATGGATAATCTTCATAGATAACATCCTGTCCAAAGACACCCTTTACACTTATTCACTTGTAGGGGTGGAATCTTGCAAGTGCATAGACTAAGTAAGAGGTCATGGTGAAGCTCCTTGTTTGTAATACATTATAGAGTTGCTCATGTATCATCTAACTGATTATACCTACCCAATGACGATCTATACCCTGCTCCATCCTTACTATAACATAGAACATCCAACTCTCAAAAACCCCAACACTCTTTAGACCCACCACTCTGCTAAGGAGTGTGATTGCATCATAGTACTCTGACTTGAAATTTTCTAAGTATAGCTACTTAGGCAACTTGGAGATGTGTGGCTTAGGCTTCTCCAACCAAGAGTTGATCACCTGTAGAGCCTTGTTTGTATCATTTGCATAATACTTTATGGCTACATCCAGATCTAGGCCCACCACATGGGATCTATCAGGTATGTCAAAGGTCTATGCGGCTGAGGGAGGGGAGAAGTTAGCCAACACTCTACCTTGCAGAACAATCACACTTTGTGTGCTCTTGTCATAATGTCTAGCACACTCCAAAACCAATTCATAGCATTGAACTATGGGAGGAAAACCAGCTACATGAGCCAATCTTGATTCGACCAATCTCCTAGCCAATAGAGGAGGATCCTGCACTACCATTCTTGCCTTGAACTCCTCATAATCTCACTTGCCAACATTGGTATATGTTACCTCTGACCACATGGACCCTAGCTTGCTCTTCAAAAATTTTCTTTTCATGTCCAACTTAATCCTCTTAGCCTTTGTGACAAAAGATCCTTCATCACTAGGATTCATCACCTTGCCCTTGGCTCTACCAACAATAGCCTTGCTTGATTCAGCCTGCATTCAAAGGAACCATAATAAATACCCAGTATGGCATGAGAGTCTATGTTAGTCCATCATAAATACATGCCAATCATCAAGGAAAGCCAAACCATAATAAGAATAACCTTAAAATATCATTAAAGTACCCTTTCTTCAAAGTTTGGGATTTTCAGCCCTTCACAGAATTCAGGTCAGAAAGGAATTTCGGGAAATTTCGGGCTAGGCGGATTTAGCAATGAAAACCAAACAACACCCATAAGTTACTCAATCATCATCCAAAACTCAAGAAATTCTAGTACGTACTCTTAAATTATCCAAATCAATCATGCAATGAAAAATCATTAGCCATTCACTCATGTATTCCTTTAGTTCTTCATTCCTAACAGATCTTCGAGGAATTTTGTCAAGGACAGAAATCCATGAAACTTAGCAAACTTGGCACATTTCGGGAAAATGAAGGGGCAACAGAAGTTTGATGATTTTCTAAGACGACGAATTGTCACAAAGTTAGTCCAATTCTCATGTTTTATGCATTCTTTCAGGAAAATGACCAAGCGATGGAAATCTGGGGAAATCCTAAGGCAAAGGAAATCCCCGAAATGATTGAAATCCCGAAATCATTGACTTCATCAGGATTTCACCCAAATTGATCGAACGATCACAAATTTGGGAATTCAAGCTCGGATTCAACTCTCTTCAAATCGTTCATTGATAAGTTTAACTTTCTAACTCTTCCAAGGGTGATCTAAGGGTATCGGTAATGAATTCGGGATCAAACTCTAGGGTTTCATGATTAACACACAATAAGACATTCAACTCACACACTTGCTTTATCAAATGTAGGGAGAACCAAGATTCAGACTCCAGGCAGAAAAAATCATGCACAAGACTAGGCTTAGGAAATGTAGAACTAGCAAATAATGAGGCAATCGAATCACCAAACTAGCAAAGATGGCCCTATCGATTTCAGAGGAGGCATCATAAGAACAAAGGGAATAACCCTAATTTAACCACAGACCCTCAATACGCTGAAATCCAAATTCAAAGCACATTCAAGACAACCTAAAACTATTGATAATCACCAATTGAAAGTGAAAGGGCTGTAAACATACCATGAATGCAGAGCAAGTCAAAATAGTAGCAACAAGCAAGAAACAATTCTCGAATCCTCAAGCAGATGCCAAAAAACTACCAAACAAATGCCACCAAAGCGAACAATCCAAGGATCAAAATGTTCCAGCTTGCACACAGCACTCTGAATTAAGCTCTCCAAACCAAAGCAAGATAAAAGGAATCAAATCACAGCATAAAACCTCAAACCTCATTAAACATAGTCCGCAGAGTCCGTACATGAAGCATAAATGCGATGACATGACCATCTGAAACAAGTCCGGGAATCCGAGGCGATGGAGGAAATTTACAAAATTCCAGGGAAAGCAAAATTCCCCGAGGCATTAAAATCTCTAAAAACAAAGTGAAACCAGCCCGTTGTCGGGTTTTCCAGGCAACCGGGGAATTCTTCCAAGAGAGGAAATTCCTGAAAATAGAGGAAAACCCAAAACTCATAATTTTAAAAGTGTTACCTCAAAGGGGGCATTTTCATAAGCAAGACAAGCATTTAGGAACACTAAAAAGTAACCAAATCCCATGACCAAAGGACCAGAGTACCAAAGACCAAAATCATGTGGCCTTCAAAGGAAATTCCAAAAGGCAAGGCCACAGAAAAGAGCCAAAATACTAAGCAAAGAGGGTCCCCACTTCCAGTGTGGCATGTGTGCAAAAAATGCATAACACTCCTCCCACAAGCTATCCATTCACTTTTCCTTCCAACACATACACACCACCACCATATTCACCTCAATCCCAAACAACAAAAAATGACCCAATCATCAACCACCTTTTGCAAAACCTTTCATCCCTTTAACGTCAAGTTTCCACCATAAATCAAAATCAAAATTGTCCACCTTCATACTATGTCAGAAGCAACCCACTATCTTTGGAGATATTAAGAACTTTGGTGCCACAAGGTATAGAGATCCCTAGATTTGAGAAATATGGAGGAAAGGGAAATCCTAGACTAATCATGTTAATGCCTTTACTACTTTATGTAGTGACTTTATCCTTGAGGACAAACTTTTAGCTAAGCTTTTTCCCCGATCCTTGAAAGATGTTGCCTTGGATTGGTTTTCTACATTACCGAATAACTAAATTCGTTCATTTAATGAACTTGTTGAAGCCTTTATTAACCATTTCCAAGTGCATATGGTTCCTGAAATGACATTAGCTAATTTGATGAGATGTAAACAAAATGATGGTGAAAAAGTCATTGACTTTATTTCATGTTACCAATTGCTTTATTCCCAAATTAGTGTAAAGATTCTCGATCCTCACCTTCAAAATATGTTCATAGAAAATTTACAAAGTAAGATATAAGACAAGCTTACCATGATGAAATTCCCTTCCTTCATGCACTTGTGCACTGGGCCCTTTGAGATTATCAAAATTTTGTAGGTAGTTGTGAAGAAAAAACCACCTATACCCATCCTAAAAAGTCTAGATCTTCAAACCAAAACACCTACCATCCTTTTAAAAGATAAAATAAAAGTTCCCTTCAACTAAATTCTACCTCCCAACCTACCAAACAGGTTGATGCCCAAGTAGCTGCTATAAAGAAGAGTAATCTTTTTATCTTTGGGGATCCCCAAAGATAATTTAATCCCTTACCTAACACACTTCAAAATATCATGACTCGGCTAATAAGAAAAAACATTCTTACCTTACCTCCCATTCAACCTCTTGACCCTAGCAAGTTGTTACCTCTGAGATTTAGAAATAATTCCTATTGTGCTTATCACCAACAAAAAGGACATGATACAAAGCATTGCAAGTGTCTTAAACATCGTGTGCAAGACCTCATTGATTCTAATCATATTCAAATTGGAGGTGTGAATGAAAAAGGTAATAAATTTGTAGCTCCTCCTAACCAAAACTTGTAAATTTTTACCAACCCCATCCCTAACCATAATATTTCATTTGTTAAGGCTAGTGAAACTAAGCCCGATGTGATGAGCATTGACACGAATGATGATAACATGAAAAATAATGAACAAAATCCTATGGATGATGATGAAAAAATTTCTATGGATACTAATGACCAAAGTCCTATTAGTACAATGATAGGAGTGATTGAAATTAAGCCTTGTAAAAAACAAACTGTAATTCCCATTGACATTACTTTATCTTCAAAAGAGACAATCAAACATGCACCTAATGGTCCTTTTTACATAGCTAGCAGAATCAATGAAAGTCCCACTCCTAGGATTTTAATTGATCTCATCAATGGAGAGAATGTGATCACAAACGAACTATTATATGTTAATGAGCTTACTCAAGATAGATATGATAAACTAACAACAAGGATTAAAATGGATGATGGTTTTTCCTGTCTACGATGGGCTCGATCGCACTCCATTTACAAGTAGAACTAAAGAATTAAATGTATCATTCTCTATCATCTCCAATTCAGATCAATGTTATGTGAAGTTAGGCTACAAATGGCTTCGCTCCATGAATGTGATCCCATCTGTTGTCCATAACTACTTAAAGTTTCCATACAACAATGAAATATTCACTATAAACCATAGTGGCTTTAGACCTCCATCTTCTCATGGAAATTTTTCCTTAGATTATTTTTGGCCTGAGCCCATGGAAACTATAAGACCCCGTGAGGACTTCCTTTTCTTATCCCACCAAAATTTTAAAGAAAAATGCATAGCCAAATTATCCCTTGCAAATTTGCCTCCTCTACTCCTTGAAGAAATCAATATTTAGCTCAAAGCCCTTCTGACTAACAAAGACCCATCCATAAAAAATCCCTTTCCTCTTACAAGGATTACTCATGACACCCATTTTGATGTTTGTATTAGATAAAGCTGCCCCCAATATCGAGGAGGGACCACTAACATCATTTTATTTTTCAACTGATGAATAGCGAAGACCTTGATGTCCATAATGTGCCTGAACTTGTATAGGTTCCAAAATTCCTTGCTCATGTAGGCCTAGTCCTTTGCCTTGATAATGCATGTTCTGACAGATTTTGTTAGCAATGGGATACTTGTTACTTTGGAAGCAAGATGCTAACCCATCCTTATTGTGGAAATTAATGATTGAAATATTTTCCTCTGTAAGAAAGCCTACTCTAAAAAAGATAGATGATCCTAATTGATAGGATGTTGTAGCTTTATTAACATGTTGGGAAGATTTCTGATTGTCATCTTTGGTTTGATTTTCTGTCATACCAGATTCTAATAATTTTGTTGGTGCTTCCAAGTCTATGTCGAAATCATCTTCATGGTCATTGTCATAGAGCCCATTGAATTCAGCTATAGCTTGATCATTTGCAAATATGTCCATGTTAGAAGACTCTTGTTCTAGTGGTAGATCATCTATGTGTCCCATGGAGGCAAGTGTCTCACTTTTGGGAGTGTCAATACTTGAATTTTGGATGGAGTCGTGTTCAAGTGTTTGATCATGACTGGCATAGAGGTCAAGGAGTGGATCATTTTGGACTTCTTGATCAAAGATAGTGTCCTGATCAAAGACGGGTGCATTTTGAATGTCATGATTGGAAATAAGATCTTGACCAAGGACAGGGTCATCTTGAATGACGTGGTTGTGGATGGACTCTTGACCAAGGATAGGTGTCTTTGGCGTGCCATGATTTTCCAAGAGGACTTCTTGAATGGATTTAAAGATAGAGTCATGGAATGGACTACTTTGATCTTGACATGATGGTGATGTTATAATGTTGTGCTTTGGACTTGCCTTTTGACATGTATCCTCAAGTTTATGAGATGGGATGGTACTTTGGAGACCATGACTAGATATGTTTTCATGACCAAATGGAGTGTCTTGAAATGGATTGGTGTATGCTGGACTAGGGTAGGACATGGATTTTTGGACTTGGTTAAGGGATGATGGGCTAGGATAGGACATGACTGCATGACAAGGATTTGTCATGGATGGAGGACTAGGATATGACATGAATGGAAGATTAGGATAAGACATGGGTGGTGGACAAGGATATGACATGAATGGAAGATTAGGATATGATGTGGGTGGTGGACTAGGATATGATGTGAATGGAAGATTAGGATATGATGTGGGTGGTGGACTAGGATATGATGTGAAGGCTTGGAATGGATTAAAGGATGGTTGGTTTCCCTTGTCAACGTTAGGGTAGGTATGACTAATGGAAGTTTGTTGTGACTTAGTGCCATGGACGGTGTTAGGGGACCCTTGATAGTAGATGGATAGAGGACTAGGACTTGTGGATTTTTGGTAAGAGGGATAGATGGATGGAGGACTAGAGGTTGAGGTGCATTTGGACTTGCATTGGAGGTATAGCATTTTGAAGTCCCTAGCAAGTTATGCTTGACCATTACTATTGAATTGGCATTCAATTTGACTAGCACACATGTCATAGTAACTTGAAGACATGATGGTGGATGGAATGAGACTAAGAATTATGCAAAGTGATAATGCAAAGTGAAAAAGGGGATGCATTATGTCAAATGACTTTTAGGAAAGGTTTTCTAACCACTCAAAGTCTGGCCAATGTCTCAATTTGGATTGTCAAAGGACTGATTTGAGGGACAAGATGATAAAGTGACAAGGTGATATTTCCACACTAGACTTATGAGTTGGAAGTAGCTCACCAAAGGACAATGACCTAGGATTGATTTGCTTTGACTTGGTCCAATGACAACTTATTTTTGAGACAAAGGTTTGACAAAGTAAGGAAAGTTTGCCTATCCCCAAGGTGTGCAAAAAATTTAAGGACTTAAGACTTTGCCTATGAAGATGATGATGACGGATTCCAAGCTAGATGAAAACCAAAATGCAAAGATGGATGACTTGGACAAGTGCTTTGCTGGTTTTGGACAAAGACTGCTAGAAAATGATGCCAGTAAAATTTGGTTATCAAAGTTTGGCCTTTGGTTTTTGACAGGAAATCTATTTTTCCAAATGACAGGAAAATGTGTCATTTAAGGTTTCATATGCGGTGTAGTATCAAATGTGTCATTATAAGCAGCAAATGTGTTGCATTAAAGTGGATGCGTTAAAGGATTTGACATGTGTTTTTCCAAATGGAAAATGCAGCGTTGGGGATTGCGAATGCGGTTCGACGGGTCTATTACGGTTTGGGAGAGAAAATGCGGCTCAGTATTAAGCAATTGTGGTGCAAAATGCAAATGCAGCGTTGTATCAGGAAAATGCATTGAGTGACAAATGATTGCGGCATTGTAGAGGCTGATTGCGATTTGACAGGTCGAATGCGACTCAAGATGGGTCAAATGTGACTCATCAGAGTGAATGCGCCTAAGTATGTTGCAAATGTGACTCAAGAGAGCGATTGTGGCTCACAATATTGCGATTGCGGTTTGACAAAGCGATTGCATCGCAATAGGCAAATTTTTGGAAAACAAAACACTGGTTTACAGATTTTGACACGTTTTTGACCCAGATTTTTTATGTCGAGTTTGTTCAAGTTTGTTTGAAAATAGTTGGCAAACACAATAGAAACTAAATTACTTCAAACAGATTCACTCTTAATAGTCAAAGGGGTCATCATAACAATCACAACCCACATCTTAAAATCGCATCGACTCACACAGCCATGTCACCCCCTAGAGGGCGCCCGTGTTTTTGTCTTTTCTAGGTGTGTACTCAAGGTGACGGAAGTGGATACCGAATCCCCTGAGCAAACAGTCTGTGGTGATTATATGGTGAGTGTCTTGGGGGGAGATTCTTCCCTCCCCTTGCACCGTGATTGAAACAACGTCTGGTTACTGACACGATTGGCTTCTACACTATGGTTCTTAGTCAAGGTTTCTATTCGACGTGGCAAATAGATACACTCCCTCAAGAGACCTCCCAATCTTTAGAACAAATATTTTGGGGATGGTTATCTTACCTACTGCCATTGAATATGAGTTTCCCCAAAATTCACTTTTGATTATAGTGGGTTGGAAAACCTGGCTTTGGTTGTTCCCACTTAGGTCGTTCCCATAGGGTGAGTACTTTTTCCCACTATGGCAAGCCTTCTAAATGTTGTAATAAAACATAAAATGCATGAAAATAAAAATGGATAAGTCTGGCTTTTTGATCACCCAGTAAAGGGGAGAGCATATACCTAGTATCCAAACAAACACAGTAAACAAATGTTCAGTTTTAAACCCAAATGAAAGTTTTCTATTCTAAGTGAAGATATTGCTTCACAAAAACATGGGGTTCATTTTAACCAAACAAAAGTAAAGTGTGGTGGCTATCCTAGATTGATAAATTCCAAATTAGATTTTCTATCCTAGGATTGGTAAATTCTGAGTTAAGTGTCTATCCTAGGGTTGGTTTATCTTAATCCCAAAAATAGAAAAACTGGTTGCAGATGCATCGGATCTAGATTACAATGCAATAATGAAATTTTACTAGTCAAATGTGGCACGCTCTGGCAGATGCGGTTTGGCAGATGCAGCTCGGCAGATGCAGCTCGTCAGATGTGGCTCGGCAGGTGTGGCTCGGTAGATGCGGTTCAGGATTTCATTTGCAATTTGGGTTCTCACAAATGCGTTGCATAGTGTCGAATGTGTCATTCGCGAGAGAAAATGCGGCTCGACAAAGAACTTGCATCACGTGAGCCTGCGGTTGCGGAGTTCCGTACACCTGTACCTGCAAAAAAAATTTGAGGCTGTACGAAATTTGCAAAAAAAATGTGTTAGATTGTCGGGTTCACCAATGTAATGATATAAAATTTTCTACAAGATAGAACTGGGTTAGAAATACCTGCAAGTCAAGTACCTGCAAAGGAGAAACTAGAAAGCTCTCACCCATTTAATACTCCATGGCTAACTTCCATTGCACCTCCTCAAGCTTGTTGTTGATGATGGATGCCCTCAGATTTGTGAGAAAATTCTATATGTCTAGTCCTAGCAAAAGCCTTTGAAGGATTTATAAAATAACTCTATATGCAAACTAGAATTTTACTTCTATAATGCAAATATTAATATAAGCCTAAGATATGAGAATGCCAATATAATAATAGATTAAGTGATGAGCGATCCTGAAAATGAGATCAAGATTGTCATTTTATAGAAAATGCAATCTTAAATGGACGAACGAGATGAGAGATTGAGAAATGCCCTAGAATCAAAGGTCAAGATTCAATAAGGCAACTCTCAATTAGGGTTAGGGAAAAATGCCTACATGTGTGAACAAGATTTAATTTAAGAAATTTAATCAATGATGGAGAATAAACGTGACATTGAGATGAAATTAGTAAAAATCAAAAGACAAGAGGATGAGATTTTAGAAAATCAAGTTATTTTAGAAATAACTTACTCGTTGGAGAGAAATGATATTTTGAAATTAATATTTTAAATTAATTCTAAAATGGTGAATTCATGTGACAGTAAATAATAATAATTTAAAATTATTTACATGGAAAGAGGGAAGTTGCCAATTTAAATAAAATGCTTTTATTTAAATTTAGAAAGAAAATCAATAAGACAATTTAATAATTAAAATTATTCCATTGTGGAGGAAATTAGACAAGTGGGTAATTTTAAATAAATGATTTTATTTAAAATTAGAAAGAAAGTTGGAGAGGATAATAATTAAATAAATAATAAGAATTTATTTAATTATGAGAAGACATAAATAATTAACGACGTATTAAATAAATAAATAAGATCTATTTATTTAATAATCATGAGGAAGTAATAATTAAATAAATTTAGGAATTTATTTTAATTATAGAGTGACATAAGCAATTAACGAGTATTTAAGTAATAAATATAATTTATTTATTTAAATAGCCAGGAGGAATAACAGAGGTGAATTAATTAAATAATTAAGAATTATTTAATTAATATTTGACATTGGACTATAGGACATAATTAAATATTTTAATTATGTTGAGATGAGGCATGATATAGAAGAATGTGGTTTGCGAGTTTAGGCCATTTTTATGTGTCTACACCTATTTCCTAAAAAAGGCCAACAAAAAACCAAACAAATCCTAATCCACCTCCTAAGAAATTTTATAAAGCTAAAGAGAAAGTGGTGAACAACCATCCATGGTTTCTTCTGTTCTTCCCTCACAAGAAGAAAAGGAACCTATGGTTGACAAACCTACTCCTATACAAACCAAACTTGAAAACTGTAATAAAATAAAACAAAATGCTAGAGATCATAGACATAGAAATCGTTCTATTGCTCGAAAGATGAATGAAGAGAACAACATAGAAAATCAAAATCCGAACTTGACGAAAGCAATAAATGATGAATATCCTCCATTACCAGAACCAGTAAACCCTATGTCTCCAACACAACAGTGACCAACACCTTCTATGGATATTATCATTTGTCCACCTATTGTTATTAACTTGGATGACGATGAAGAGACTACTAAAATTGATGAGGAAGTGCATAATGAGTTGAATTTATTATTTTCCTCTTCTATGATCTTAGACGATAACAACCGTGATGATCCTCCTAAACTGAGTGATTCACCACGTGTTGAACCTAGTAATTCTCCTAGTACAGCACTTGGCATGATCCCTCTCACTAGTGATCTGCATTTCACATTTACTGAACAAGACTAGGATGTGGATGACCTACTATATGGTTGAATCACATATGCTTTACTAGTCTCTTTTTTTGGCTTTATTTTTGGTTGATTGCATGTGTGTAATGTGATCCCCCATATTGTTTAATATTTCCTCTCTATATGAATTCCTCTATTTGTACCTACATTCTTTTGTATGTCATAAAAAAATTTCCTTTCCATTGATCTTTACCTTTTATTTTCATTTATCTTTCCATTTTCGTCTTGTGTTTCCCTTTTGGGGATGATGCAAGGCATCGAGACAACCAAGTCTCTTCCATGTTTATCCAAAATATCTTTCATTATCTTTTCTTTTCATTTCATTTTTTTCTTGTGTTTTCTTTTCGGGGATGACACAAGGCATCAAGACACCCAAGTCTCTTCCATGTTGACCCAAAATATTTTTCATTATCTTTTATTTTCCTTTCATGTTTGTCTTGTGTTTTCCTTTTGGAGATGACGCAAGGCATCGAAACACCCTATGTTTCTTCCATGTTGACCCAAAAGTTTTTTCTTTATTTTTGCACTCTTTATGTCATTCTTCCAGTTCTATGTGTATTTGGGGAATGATGACAATTCCTAGCTCTCTAGTATCATTACAACAATGACAGATATTGACCCTAAATCGATAGATCCCTTATGTGTTTCTGGGGGGCAACCCTCTTTTCCTTTTTCCTTTTCATGCTTCTCTACTTTAAAATGATTTCTCACAGCATGGTGTTTAGCAATTTATTTAAAGTGGGGGCATACATTGGCATTATTTTGCAATGATTTCATTTTCATTCTTTTTCCCATGTTCCCTAATGTGGTTTTCTTACTTCATGTGGTTTTTTTTCTCTTTGTGGTGATATTAGGAGTAATGTCCTTCAAGAGATTGATCTATTTTAGCATATTACATTCCTCTTAGTGGTGATGTGACACACTACATTACCTAAGTTGCAAATATTTTATCCTTTGATTGGTCCTCTCTTGGAGACATTAGGAACAATGTCCCCTAAGATTAAGACCTCACATGAACTAAGAAAAATCCCTTCAAACGTCCCTCTTTCTTGTTGTGTTGCATTTTTGTACCTTATCATAGTCATGGGGGTATGACTTTCATATGGATCTCTTGGAGCTCACCTAGTGGACAACTAGCTTCACTAGCCCTTATGAGCATGCATTTTGTTTGCATAGTGGACAACGTGTTCCATGTAAACCTTTTTCGATAAACAGCCTAGACTTGGTCCACAATGCATTGGAAATCCAGTCGAATCTTGATCCATAGCATTTTATTTTTCCTTTTTTTCTCCTTTTCCTATATTTTATGGTGTATGCTTGCGATCTAGTTATGGCTTCATATATCATCTGCAAGTGTGTTTCTTTAATCCTATGTTGGTCTGTCATAGGATCTTGATCCTAGGGGCTTGGCCACCCTCTTGGTTATTGTCATCCTACCTTACTAGCATTCATACATTTGAAACCCTCTTGATTGTGTGGTTGGCAACTTTAGTGTGAGTTTGAAGCAAGTCCATCCTCTCACTAAATTGGGGGCTAAATGTAGTGTAGGAAAATGCATACCCTTGCATTTTCACACTTACTTGGGCCTACCTTGCTTATTTATCTTTATTTATGCCTTAATTGGTCCTATTTTGCATCCACAAGCCCAATAAATTATATCTTTCTATGGCTAATACCAAAAAACATCACAGGTTAAATGATAGTTTAATGATTCTGGCAGTGTGCCCTTGATTTTTGGACTAGGACTAAAATGCCACCTAGGGCATCTTTATGCTCCAAAGGTCTTGGGACCCTATTTTCAAATGTGCCTTGAAAGGCACCCTTTTTGGAGTCTGTGCCTCGAGTTTCAAGACTTGGGACTAAGACGCCACCTAGGGCGTCTTAGTCCCCCTTATATTATTTTCGGGATTCAATTTAAAATCTTGGCAGGATGTAACCTCCTTTAATTAGTGATTTCATATGTCAGCTTGTTGTGGTGTAATTTCAGGATATTAAGCATAGATAAGTATGAATACAAGGTTCTTTAACTCATTTTCACCTAAGACTTTTGTGAAATCATTCATAATAGAAAATTGAAGTTCACAAGAGCATTCAAAAGAAATTCATCAAGCATTTGGAGCCATCATCAAGATTCAAGCATCATGTCAAAGATATTGTTGCATCATATGTGTTTTTGAGCTAACATTTGTGATGTAGGGTTTTTATTCAAGCAAGCAATTTGAAATTCAAGATCTATCAAGCATTCATTCAATTCAAGATCTACATTCAAGCTAGCTACTTCACACAAGTTTGCATATTTCATAACAAAGGTTTGGTGAGTTGCAACATAGCACTTTGCTCATTCATCATTTCCCTTCATTATTCCATTTCATTCCAAGGTTTAATTACCAACAAGGGGTTTGAACAAGGCAAACCCCCCATTTACTAACAAATCAACAAGTTTTTCATCTCTTGTATGTTTGTGTTTGTAGATTTAGGTTGAAGACTTGAAGATTATTTGAAGTGCAAAGTTGTAAAGTTGCAAAGTTGTCATCTTCACAGGAAGTCTCCTACAAGACAGATCTGGAAGTTTCAGGACCTGAGATCTAAGAAGAAGGAAGTACAAACCTTGGACCTCAGGATCACATTTCAAAATTGTAGAAATTCAGATCGGGACTAAGAAGACAGTAAGGGCATCTTAGTCCTCCTAGAGGTATTTGTAGAGATTCTTTCGAATTATATTCCAAAATTTGAATATTTTGTGTTTTCCTCAAAAAATAGCAATGGGACTAAGAATACAATAAGGGCGTCTTAGTCCTCCCTAGCATATCTTGACAACATTTTTACATTTCTAGAATCCTCATCACATTTCTAGACTTCCCAGGTACATACATCCTAACTTGTTGTTACTTATTTTTTTCATTTGCACTCATTGTTTAGCTTACATTACTAGCATTTGTGAGTTGAATATCAAGTTGTCTTTTCCAAGATTTTGCTTGGTGGTGAACCCTTTAAAGCTTAAGGAATCTTCCTAGGTCTCCCTTGTTGAGAATTGACTCACCTTTGTGTTGATAGTCAATCCAATTTGGGATCCTAGGGCATCCTTGAATGTTAGTTGGAGAAAAGTGGTGTTCTATGACCTAAACCATAAAGAATCCATTTTCCTATTAATCAAATACAACACATAAGCTCTTTGTGAAAGTAGGTATGTGTGAGACATACAAGCTATCCATATACGATAGCAAGGACATTCGATGCAAAGTCTAGGGGGAAAAGGTTGTGTTGGATCTCAAAAATGCAGGTTACAAATCCTAAGAGGATGTCAGGCTCTATGATCAGACTTGCAACGTTTTTGAACCAATGAATGGAGCTAACCTTTATGGTTGATAACTCCCTACACTTTAGGCTCTGCTAAACCTAGGTGGGTAGACCTTCATAGTTGAAGTAGATTTAGATTTGTATGACTTATTTAAATTTATGGATCTATCCACAATGGCATAAAGTGGAATGAATGAAGGCTTACTAACTACTCCTACTCCTAGTACTAAATTTGAAATATGAATGTTTGAATAAGACTTTATGGAACTCTAAAATGAAATGGGTAAGACCAGTTCCTACTTCCATTGGGCTAATGGAGTCAAAAGGTGAATAATATGTGACTTACTTACAAATTCTACAATTCTAATTGTTTGGCACTTATGTTTGTTTACACCTTGTATAAATGTGCAAGAATGTGACTGACAGACTCTTCTTATTGATCTAATTGATCATATTAAGTTACTATGATTTATTAAAAGGATTTTAATCCATCCTTGAAGGAACCAATTAAAAGAATCACACAATTATTGTAAATGTCTATTGACAAATGAGGTATATCCTCAATTTGAATAACAAGACAACATCAATGTGGAGACAGCTTCACAATCTTATCAATTACCTAACTCTTCTTACTAATCCAAATGTTACCTCCAAGCTACTGTAATCAGTCTAAAGGATTTTAATTCTTCAACATAAACCAATTAACTTGATCACACAAGAACAACAAATGTGTTTTGATGAAACTAAAATATCAACTTGGACACATAGATTCAAATAGCATAGAAACAACAATATGGAGATAGCCAGATAATTGCTTAATTCCACAAACAATAAACACTAGATATCAGCCACCAGATTAAAGCTTCTTCTCCATTATATATCTCTTCAAATAGTATGCATTATGACAAAAAGTCTTGAATATATGAGCAATATTTTGCAATCTATCTTCTTACTATGCCTACTCTAAAATAAAAGTGTAGTGATGATCATTTCAATCATCATAAGTTCAACATAAATATCAATATTTTGAAGGGGGGATTCCTCTTCATAAGAGTCTTTTGGAAATAACAATAATTAAACATAAAATATTAGGCTCTAGTGAGCCAAAAATGAACTTTCATCATACGATCCAAGTAATCTTTCCTCCCATGAGTATTAGCATCTTCAACAACATTCCTCACAGCTATCTCCATGATCACCATCTTCTCCAAGTGTTCACATGTCTCACCTAACATTGAGTCCTCATTATTGGCTGCTTTCAAGGCTCCATGCAACACCGACATACACTCCTCTATCCATCAATTTCTATCCTTCAAGTCTCCACCTTCCTTGAACAGTGTAGGAACTCCCTCCTTTGTACTCATCATAATACTCCTTGTTTTTCCTGAGGATATCCTCAACAACTGTGATGGCTCCACTGTCTGAAGGATCTTTCTTTTGTGCTTCCTAGATCTTTTCCTAAATTTGATCACTCACCCATTTATGCTCTTGAACTACAACATAACTCTGGGAATGAGTTCCCCACAACTTGTTCATCCAGATCATCAAGATAGTATGCCTTTACTATAGTACTATAGAGAGTGCATCATGTTTTTCCTTGGCCACTTGTGATTCCTCTTGATTTCCTTTTGACTGAGAACTTTCACCTTGTGTTAACAACTTAATATCCCTCAAAAATTCATTCTCTCTCAGCATTATTTCATTGTTGATTTTGTACATATCCCTTTCTTTTATCAACATCCGGATTTGTGCTTTATTCAACTTGGCCAAATTGATGCCAATGTCAGTAGTAGCTACAGGATCAACTTCACCCACTTTTACTGTCATCACATGTCCAAATGCCTTTTTGTGTCAATCATCATAGATTTCTTGTGTGAAGGATATAGAGCCAAAATCATGAGAGAAATCTCATCAGGATTATATTTTGATCCTGTATACACTTCAATGACTCCTTCAGGACTAAGTTTGTGAGTGGCACTATATTATGCAAAAAATTGTCAAAAACAAGAGTTGAGTTCAAATCCAAACCAGGGAAGATCATTACACCATATTCTTCCAACAATTCCCTTCCTCTTTCTGGGGTCATACTCTTCATCTCATTTTCCACATCTAGCTTCAAAGTGTTCAATAATTAGGTCTCATTGCTAGGTGTAATGCTTGTGATAGAGTCTCTTATTTCTTTCCCTATCTATTTGTACAAGAATGATCTAAATTCAGGTGATTTTATGAATTCATTATCAAAAACAAAGGATTTATAAGCCAGCTGCCTTGTATCAGCATCAGAGCCTTCATCAAATTCTTGTTCTCTATTGGAAGGTTGATACTCTTCAATTCTTATTTTAGAGATTTTGTCATTTTTACCTTGATGTTCCTTTTCACCAGTAGCTTCTTCACTTCCAGAAGATAGCATTTATGCCTCTTCTATCTCTTTCAGTTGTTGCTCAATCTTCCTGTTATAATCATCAATGGCTAATTCAGCCTCCCTTTCCTCCATATTTCTAATTATATCATCTTTTGGGTAAGGTATATGTTCATATCCACCCAAATTCATTTTCTTTCTGGCAGCATCGATGTATCCTTTAGGATCAAATCCCTTCCTTGGTGTAGCTTTTTTCAAATTGAAATGTGATAATTTATTTAGAATTAAATCATACCCCTCCTTTGAAAACACAGTAAAATTCCCAAAGCACAATGTACTTGGCATAAATGATTTTTTCTCATAGGAACTTAGATTCATAACACTTGAGTAGTCCATCTGCCTAACAATTTCCAAGTATGCAATTCTATTTGGTACTTGTAGAAATGGAAAATATAAAGATTGATCCTATACACTTGATCCTGATTTTACTAACACCAGTTCATCCTGAATCGCCTCCTCTGCTAGTCATTTAATTAAATAATCTTTATTTAATTAAATTCATAATATTTCATCTCTTAATTAAATAAATCAAATTTATCTGATTAAGTCATCATCTTCTATTAATTAAATAATTCATCTTGTTTAGTTAATCCTATAGTCCCTCTTTTAATTAAATAATTCATTTTCTTTAATTAATCTCTAAGGTTGTCTCATTTAAATTAAATAAATTTATCTTTATTTGATTTAAAACTAACACCATTCTCTTTAATTAAATAAATTAAACTTTATTTAATTAAGTGTAAATTCATATTCCTCTCAACTTTGATTTAAATCAATCCAAAAATCTAAATCAAATTGTCACATCAGCTAATCTCCTTTCAAATTAATCAAATCCTGATTAATCTTAATCGTAATCCCTCAAATCCTCTAGCTTTTGCAACTTGCACAATTAAATCATTTTATTTGATTTATTAAATCTCTTATTTTCTCTAAACATGACATCAAGGAGGGAATATTCTTCAAATTCAAAAATCCCTCCAAAAGGGTGTGTACATCCAACATGGCATTAAAATCCTCTTACATGTCCTTTCCCTTGAGCCAAGTGGCATTAACTCCATTTTTTTCTCCCTCCAACTTGTCATTTCATCAATTTCAAATATCCACCTAGCTACATTTACTTTCACATTCATCAAAATGTGCTCATTCCTCCTCCACTAGCATGTTGACAAGTGACACCTTGTCATTGGCTCATGTTTAGTCCCACATTCATCCCTTTTTCCTCTCTCTCCATCATTCTCTTCTATAAATAGAAGGCTCTCATTTAAATTTTGGATCCACAAGTTTATACACAATCTTAGGCATTTGATCCACAACTTCATTATCATCTTCAATTTTTGAGCAATCTCCATCCATCTTTATCCACTTTCATCCATTTTTCATCTTGTCATAGCTAGGTTATGGAGAAATTTCACCAAGGAGCATCAAATATTTACCATTGATCATCAAGCTTGCAAGGAATTGGAAAAGGGCCATTTTCCACATCAAAATGGCACCAATTCCCCCATGGGATTGAGGGTTTGATCATTTAAATAGGATTTAATAGCTTCTCTTATTGTGTTCTTCATAGTATTTCTTATTTTCATGTTTCAAATGAATTCCATGGGGAATGATGTTTCTAACTTGCATATTGGACTAATTATGTGTTTGTTCTTTGTGTTTGTGTAGGTCTAGGATCACCATTCACATTTTGGCGCTAGAAGGAGGGCGAATCTGAAGAATCTAACAAGTTTTTTTTAGAAATTATGTTGTTTTTGTGGATATTTTATGTCTACAGGAAAACTACATCGCTGAAGTCAAACTCCGCAGCTATTAGTCCAGCGGTGCCATATAGCGACGTTGAAAAATTTCAAACCATGACGGTGAGCTATTCCTATTGAGAAATTTGAATTTCAAATGGCGGCATTGGCCATTCAAATGCTAAACTTCGTCGTTGTTCAAAATAGAGCTACATTTGCACTCATTGGTTTTTGCACAATCTGTTGCTATCAGTCCCAACGACACTATATAGTGACGCTGACTCCCTTAAACTATGCCGCCATCAAAAATTGCACCACTAGAGTTAGGTAAAAGATAGTTTTCGAATTAATTTTAACATGTGTTTCTTCATTTTGATTGCCTTTGACTCCTAACTAGTTTTTGGCCTTTGTTTTTGTAGTATTAACTAGTTTTTGTAGGTTGTCTTGATCAAAAGTGAAGGGAGGAAAAAAAGACAAGGAGTTCTCTATTGCATCATCATTTCATTGTATCAAGTGTTTTTAAACACTTTGGGGAGAAATTATAATCCCTTTTCTAAAGGACTTTGTCATCTTCATGCTTTTTAGGACTCAATAAATTTCATCTAGGCTTAAAAATAAAAACAAAGGGATTAAAAAGATCTATAGGAAACTTACTAGATTTTGTTTTGGACTTAATAATTGAATAAACAAATCTCACACTTCAAAGTTGGTGCTTAAAAACAACTCATATTCTTGATTTTGAAGGATTAAAATGAACATGTGACTTTTATGTTTTGTAAGCCCTTATCCAAAGTAATATCATTTAAAAAGATGTATGCGCTTCTCTCGTGCCTCACGAAGATCTTGAGAATCAAAAAGTTTTTTTTGTGATGTTAAGTTTTATAAGTGATTACCTCCACACTTCAATTTGGGTTCTTAAATTTGAACAAAATCTTGCTAGTGTGAGTGGAGTATATCCTGAGTGTTCTCTCTTTGTTTCTCAACAAAGATCGATCGAACTACGGATGTGCTTGCTCACTTTTTTATCCTTAGAGGGCCTGCCTTGGAGGGAAAAAGTATTCAGCCCAAGGGAACGACCCAACCAAGAACACGCTAAAGCCAAGTGACTTCCAACTAGTATATAAGTGTGGGTACTTGAGGAAATTTCATGTATCACGAGGATTTTCATGACAAGAAGGGAAGCAATGGTCTCTTGTCATATGGATGATTCCCCATGAATAGAATGCCTATACTAGAACGTTTTTGTTTAGAAGGCCTAAATCCTTAAATCTACTTATTGGTGAAAGAACGATCATTCTGAAGTCGTCCCACATTTGTACGGCTCTTAGTAGAGATGAGAAGTATGAATTGGTAGTTTCATGGGTACTAATGCTTGGCTGACCCGAGAAGTGTGTGTCATGGAGGGGAGCCAGTGTGGTCAAGCATCTAATCATTCGCTAAGAGTAGGCATAGCTAGATTTATCCAAGTGGGAACTCAACATATATTGTCTCATTTTATCCTAGGATTGTGCATCACTTTGGAAATCAAAACACTTTGTGTGGATCTAAAACACTTGAAAACAAACATTCACCAAATCCTCAAAATTTCAAACCCTTTAGGAAGAACAAATACCTTTGACAAGTCGAAGTCCTCTTTCTTTCCCTAGGGATTTCATTCTTAGAGGCTTCTAAGTATTTGGATTTATATCACAATTTGTTCTTACTAAAGTCAAACTTAGGAAACTATTGCCTTGATTTCCTTGATTTCCACATAATGGACCTTGTGGGATGAAAAGAAATTAGCACATTAGACATTTCAATTTGAAACATAATCAAGAAAGTGTCTATGGTAAAAATGAATCAATCTAAGCAAAGATAACAAACAATTGAACCTCACATGTGCTTGATCCCATGATTTCCCAAAAATTCAAAATCCCCAAACCAAGTCATCACAAGTCCCTTAGTCCAAAATATCATGAGGAATGTCTTTCAAGACTTCACGAAGTTAGAGAAAGGTTGTTCTATAATTTTAACAAGAAAGCTTCAAAGAACAATCCTAATTTGTATGAATTTTATTACAGTCAAAATCCAAGTCTCTTTCAAAGATTTGCATTTCTCACATAGGAAGTACAAGCATGCTCTTCAATACCAAAGTCTTGTAGAAAGGATTTCTATCTAGGTCTAATCTAGGATCAAAATCAACATTCTCACTCACCCTTCAAACATCAATCAAAACTCATCCCACCAAACAATTCTTTGAATCTTGGAAAAATCAAAATCATGCTAGACTTTTGGAAAATCCTTTAAATCAAATCAAAAAATCATCTTGTTTCACTAAGTATGTGTAGATGAATCCTTATTCATGTGCTTAGTTAAATTATCAATCCTTGTGAACAAATTTATCCCAAGATAAGAATCCAACCTCTTGGGGTTTATGAGTTCATTATAAAAATCCAAATCCAAAACAAATCAAATCAAGAAACAAAAATCCAAAAAGTCCTAAAGTCTAGTATCCCTTCAAGATTCTTAAGAGTTTAATCATTCACATCATCCACCTTCATCTATCTCATCCCCATCCTTTGATCCTTGAACAAACTTGGTTTTCCTTCTTTGTACCTAAAAGTGGATCCTTTTTTTATGGTGCAAACTCGATCTCAATACAAGAGAAACATGGAAGCCAACAAAGAAACATCTACTTCAAGTGACTTGAGTCAAACCACACCCAAAATCATTCCTATGGGCTCTAGCGATCCCCCACCCAATCTTCCTCTATTACCACAAGTCACCACACCCATCATCCAAATCACTACACCCGCCCAAAATACATTCATTCCACCACCCGACCCTCAAGGTGATTTATCCACCTAAATCAAGAATCTATCACAACAGGTGTTGGACATACACACAGGGAAGACCCCTAAATCTCAAGGGAATCTATACCCTTATCCATTTGACAGGAGCATTGTGATGAAACTATTCCCACAAGGCTTCGAGATCCCAAAATTTGACAAGTACCGCAGACTCAGAAAACCTAAAGATCATATCATGGAATTCCATGTGCATTGCATGGAAGTATCCTATGATGACTCCCATCTAATGAGGCTCTTCCCATGGAGTCTAGTTGGCCCGACCATGGAATGGTTCTCCTGACTTCCTCCAAGGATCAAGAAATTCCAAGAAATTGTAGATGCGTTCATGCAAAACTATGCATTTAACATGGGCATGGACATAAGCTTGGAGGAACTATCCAGCCTCAAGAAAAAAAAGGAGAATCATTTGCATCTTTCTTACAATGATGGCGATCTAAAGCCAATAGAAGCAAATGGGCCATGCTAGAAGAACAACAAGTTAGAACTATCATTGCAAATCTTGAAGGAACCCTGGCCTTCCATCTCAAAGTCCAGTGCATCACCTCATACGACCAACTCATCCCTAAATCTCTCAGCATTGAAAGAGCTCTCATCGCACAAGAGGGAACACTTGCCTATCAAGATAATCACCCATCGACAAGCTATAATGACAAACCACGAACATGGGTAAAAAAAAAGAATGTTACCAACGACGGTGTTGTTGATGCTAACGTTGTGATCAATTCTCCAAAGCCAAACATGCAACAACAAATGTATCAACAACCTCATAATACCTAAAACATCCCTAATCCAACGCGTCTCATCAACAAAACAACCAGCAGACAATCAATAATGTCAATGACCAAAGTGGACCATCCACAAGAAACCCGTATCCCCCAAAGCAAAAGTATACACCATTTGGAGAATCGGTCGAATATATCTTGAAGCATCTCATTGACACTAACATCATCATGCTCCTAGTCATTGAGAATTACCAGGATCCTCAACTAAGCCACCATGGTATAATGAGAAGCACTTATGTGATTTTCATAAAATCAAGGGACATACAACAGCCAATTGCATGAGGCTCAAAAATTTAATCCAAGACCTCATTGAAAACAAGACCATCAAAGTTGAACAACCGGCTCGAAATCAAGACCTTAAGATATACATGAATCTGATGTCGGATCATGATGAGTCAAACAACAACGGAAAAGGAAAGAATTATGACAACGTCAACCATGTTTATGACCATGTTGTTGCATCCTTAGAGGAATGGGTAGGTATTGTCCATATCCCAGTGTCCAAAGCTGACTGTAGAGTCACCACATGAAGTGGTAGAATCACCATCCCTGGACCATCCATGCAAGCCAGAGCACCCCCCGTAAATTCAAAGTCCATCGCCAGTGGCTATAATGTTTTGGAACATCTAAGGAAGACCCCCGCTCAGATCTCCATCATGGAGTTAGTGAAAAAATTTCCTGCACATAGGGAGATTTTAGAAAAATCCCTTGTCTAGTCTTCTATACCCATGAACCTTGATGCGGATCAGTTCCAAGCTAAGGTTGGAAAAATCACCATGCCACATCTCCTCTCATTCTCTAAACAAGATCTCCTCGCCCAGCCATCTCACAACCATGCACTTCATCTTGAAGTCTTTGTCCATAAGAATAAAGTCAAAAGGGTCTTAGTGGATGGAGGTGCATGGTTGAATATTTATTCCCTTAAGTTAATAAAGAATCTAGGATTCTCTGAAAACATGATTGAAAGGGAAAAGGTATCACCATTCAAGCTTATGATGATCAAGAGAGAGTGTCTCAAGGCACTATTTAGCTTCCCATTCAAGTGGGACTCGCCATCATGGAAACTACTTGCCAAGTTATTGATCTTGACCTTCCTTATAACATTCTCCTGGGGTACCCATGGATCCATGGGATGAAAGCTATTGCATCTACATTTTACCAATGTGTCAAATTCCCCAATGAGAACCAAGACTTCACAATTCATGGTGATCCCAAGCCCTTTGCCTATTGCAAAAATTTGGAAGCAAAGTTCTACAAAATTCCTCAAGTCCCAAAGAATGATGAAGGCCCTTCAACTCTATATATAGATCCATCCACCATAGGCTCCACTTCTAGGACAAAGACACCCACCATTCCTAACATCTCTAATATCAAAGTCATTATCCAAGACAATGGGTGTGGAGGTTACAAAATGAAGAAGGGAGCCTTTGCGATATACGAGCTACCTCAATCCCCTAGATCCCATGGACAGCTACAACCAACCAATATAGCATCTCAAACCTTCAAAGCAGACCCCTCTCAATTTAGAAGTTTGGGGGATCTAGGCTGAGAAGTGGTGGATGAAAAAGATATATCCAGTCTCCTCTACCAAGATGAAAGACTTGTACTAGCCCTTCCTATGGACGATGCTAACAAAGGGCTTCAATTAATGTTGGGCATGGGCTATAATAAGAATGGAAGCCTTGGAAAAAATAGCAACAGCCGATTAGAACCCATAATTGCTAAGAAGCATGTAAAAAATCTTGGCCTTGGATATACCCCTCTGAGTATAACTTTACGTGGTAGAAGTCCCCCAGTTAAACTAGTCAAAACTCCCCTTCGTTTACCAGTATCTATAGGTCTACCCTTAGATAATTTTACCTTTGACATAACTGAGGTATGTGGGAGTGACAGTGATGAGGATACCATTTTTGGCCTACCTATACTATTTGAAGACTCTTCTTTATTCATGATTTCCACTGTATCCTTTGACTCAAATAACCAAACCCATGAGTTAAAATTAGTGTACCCCCAGCTAATTGACTATGACCAACGAGAACCGCCAATTCTAGACACATTCAAAAATGATGAGGCACTCTCAGAATTCATGGGACTACAAGATAATATACCTTGTGGAGATCACAAAGCTAGATTCGATATTGAACTGGACACACATGCTTATTACGGGGAGATGATTGAATCCCTCCGTCACAAAAGTGAGAATTTGAGAATAATCTCTAAGTCTTTAAGTGAAAACCACACTGTGGCGCTTTCAGACCCGAAAATAGTAAAAAAAAGGACGCATCCAACAGAAAAAACCTCTTTGAGGCACCGGAGGATGGGGGATTCAATCTTCCTCTTAATGCTATTCATCAGGAAAATTCAACAGTCTTAGCAGAAAAATGCAACCTGGTCAACTTGGGGATAGAAGAAACACCACATATAACAGTTTATGCAAAGTCACTTCTAGCCAAATAGTTGCCTTCCTGAGGGAAAGAAAGGTGAACTTTGCATGGACCTATGCCGACATGCCAGGTCTTGATCCAAAATTTGTGGTGCATCATCTAGCTATATATCTAGAGGCGAAGCCAGTAAAACAAAATTTGAGGAAAATCCACCCACGTATCACACTGTTGGTCAAAATAGAATTGAAGAAACTCCTAGATGTTGGTTTCATACGGCCAATTGACTATCCAGAGTGGGTTTCAAATCTTGTACCTGTTTCAAATCCCATTGGGGGCATCTGCATCTGTACTGATTTCAGAGATCTAAACAAAACATGTCCAAAGGATGACTTCCCTCTCCCAAACATAGATATGATTGTGGATAAGACAACAGGACATGAAATGCTATCACTAATGGATAGATTCTCAGGATACAATCAAATCATGATAGATAAGGATGACCAACACAAAATGACTTTCACTTGTCCATGGGAGACATATTGCTGGAATATGATGCCATTCAAGTTGAAGAATGTAGGAGCCACCTATCAAAGAGCTATGATGCTAATCTTCCATGATATGATTCACAAAACTATGGAAGACTCTGTAGACGACATATTGGACAAGTCAAGAAAGCGTTGAGATCACATATCAGCACTGAGCTCCATCTTTGATAGGCTAGAAGAATCCAAGGTTAGGCTAAATCCAAAGATGTGTGTCTTCGAGGTACAATCAGGAAAGTTACTAGGGTACATTGTATCTATGAGAGAAATCAAGATAGACCCCACCAAAATCAAGGCAATCCTCGAGATGGAGGCACCAAGGACATTGGAGCAGCTAAGGGGCTTACAAGGAAGGCTCCAGTCCATCCGTCGATTCACAGCGCAATTAGAAAATAAGGCAATCTCATATTCTCATCTACTCCACAAGGGGGTAGCATGAAAATGGGATGAGAAATGTGATCAGGCATTCAACAAGATCAAGAAGTACTTACTCACACCACCAATTCTTGGCAAACCCTTGATCCTCTATATATCAATAACAGCAGCGGCCCTTGGTGCTCTCTTAGCACAACAAGATGAAAACGGGAAGGAGAGAGCTATTTACTACATCAGTAGAACCATGGTGGGACACGAGTTGAATTACACATCCATTGAGAAGGCTTGCTTAGCAGTCATGTTCGCAGCATAGAAATACAGGCACTATATGTTGGCACACCAGATAAAACTCATCACTAAGATAGACCCTCTCAAGTATTTTCTTTCTAAGGCAACTCTCACAAGACGAATGGCAAAGTGGGTTATGAATTTGATAAAGCACAAAATCGAGTATGTGGAATGAAAGGCTATTAAAGGATAAGCAATTGCAGATCAACTAGTAGAAGCGCTCATATATGCAGAGAATCCACTGGTATCAGAGTTCCCCGATGAATCAATCTTCAACCTTAGTGTAGCGGATCACTGAAAAATGTACTTTGATGGATCCTACACACAACATAGGTCAGGAGCTGGAGTCTTCTTCATTACACCACAAGGAGATTGCATACCTAAATCATACAAGTTGTCTTTTCCTTGCACAAACAACATTGCAGAATATGAAGCTCTTGTCATAGGGCTAAGAATTGCAGCACAATGGCAAATCATGGCACTTCGGGTCTATGGAGATTCATAGTTTATCATTAACCAATTCAATGATGATTACCAAACGAAGGATGATAAATTGACTCCATACAAGAAACTGGTGGAAAGCCTCAAATATTCCTTCATTGATATCACCTTCAAGAAAATACCAAGAGAAAATAACAGAGCAGCGGATGTTATGGCAACAATTGGGTCGCTACTAGAGGTCCCATGCAAAGTCCCAAAGCAATAATTCCTTGTAGAAGAACTTCTCATACCAGCTTTCAAGGTACTAGAATCTAAATTTGTGTGTGAAATCATTGGTCCTGGTAACCCATGGTATCATGATATATACACTTATCTTAGAATAGGAGTCCTCCCCGTCGACATCACTCCCAACCTTAAGAAAACCTTTGTCTAAAAGTTGACTCATTTTGTTATCTTAGGTGAGACGCTATACCATAGGAGTATTTAGGGAACCCTATTACGATGCTTAAATGTTGAGGAAGCTTTGAATACTTTAACAGAGGTACATAATGGCATTTACAGTTCACATTCAAGCGGTATGACCTTGGCCAACAAGCTGCTGAGAATGAGGTACTATTGGTCGACAATGGAGAAGGAAGCCCATGAATATGTCAAGAAGTGCTTACAATGTCAACAACATGGGGATTGCATCCATGCACTAGCTTGGGAGCTCCACCCAATTGTTACACCTTGGCCCTTTTCACAGTGGGGGCTCGATCTCATTGGGAAAATCACCCCCACCTCATCTAATAGACATAAGTTCATTATTACTACCACAAAATACTTCACAAAGTGGGTAGAAGCCATCCCAATGACCTATATCATAGGAAAGCAGATTTCAAAGTTCATCCTAAATTACCTCATTTGTCACCATGGTGTCCCACAAGCCATTATCTCATATAATAGGACACCTTTCAAAAACTAGGGTGTTTGAGACCTATGCCAGAAATTCAACATCCAACATCACTTTTCCACCCCATACTACCCCCAAGGTAATGACCAAGTCGAGGCTACAAATAAAGCCATCTTAAGAATCCTCAAAAGGATAGTCAATGAAGTTGGTCATGACTAGCACTTACAGTTGAACCCTGCCCTATGGGCTTACCAAAAAAGTATCTGCATGCCAACTAGTGCAACCCCATTCTCCCTGGTCTATGGATCAAAATCCATCCTCCCCATTAAGATCGAGCTCCCATTCCTAAGAATATCACTGCAGAATCTCATTAAAAATGAAGAATATCGAGTGTCACAATTGAATGAGCTAGAACTACTAGATGAGTGGCGCACGAATGCCTTAAATCATTTACAAGTCTACCAGAATCGTCTCAAGTAGAGCTACAACAAGAAGATCAAGATTCGGACCTTCCAAGTAGGAGAGCTGGTATTGAAGGAGAATCAGAAAAATCTACCAAATCTGGAGAGCAAGGGCAAGTTTGAACCCAATTGGTTGGGACCCTTCATCATCACAACAAGCTACAAGCCAGGGGCATATCAACTATCAACACTCGAAGGGGAGCCTCTGCAGGAGCCCATGAATAGCTCCCATCTCAAAAAAATTTATGCCTAAAAATTCAAGGTATAAAACCAAAAATACAAAACAAAAAAAATATAAAAAATATAAAAATCCAAAAAAAAATCAGAAAAAGGATTGAAAACAGTAAAGATAAAAAATCATCCTCTAGTGAAAACAACTTCGGTGGCACTTTGGGCAAGTACCTTGGTGAAAACCTTATAAACATGTGCCTTGTGTAAATAAAACAATTTTCATCCACCGTGGTCTTTACGACTTGCTTTACACCACCTATCATCGCCTTTTGCATCACCCATCGCATTCCATTGATCCTTCCATTCACCCATCCATGTCTCCATCATATCTTGATCCTGTGTTTGTATCATGATCCCTCCTTGTACACCATGTTGAGGGCATGTTATTTTACCTACATCGGATCGGATTCATGTATATCCTTGAAGTCTTCCTTAAAATCAAAAATCCAAAAATATTCATAAAATCAAAAAATCCAAAAAATCCAAAACATGTCAAAAATCCAAAAAAGTCAAAAATAGAGTCGTCAAGTCGAACTACATCATCTCTGAGCTTGAACATAGGCAATTTTGATATATGATCATCCCCCGAGACACCCTAGGTCAGTCCTTTAGAAGTTTGTCATAATAAATTGACAATCTATTTGTTCATATCTCATCAATAATTGAGTCTGCATCAGTCGAAATACGTGGTATCTGCGTGTATAACATAGGCAAGGCTAATCTTTGATCAGCCCCCGAGACCCCTAGGATAGGTCTTTAGGTTAGTCTCTTGGTTGAAATCTCAAAAAACTCAAAAACATTGGAAATTTTGAAAATCAAAACACTTGTAAAACATCTCAGAAAAATACTAAAAATAGCCTCAAAACATTCAAAAACCCAAAAATCCATCCATCCTATCTCGTTTTCACCCGAAATAAACATCCACTCATAATAAATCAATCGTCACCCTCAACCTTTGGTAAAACAGTTAGGAACAAGTCTAGCAGGTTAAAAGTGTGTACTCCAACGTCAAGGTTTTAAGTCTAGATTAGTATGTAAGCAAGTTAGTCAACTCAGAGTATCAATAGCCCATCATCTAGTCAATATCACCATCAGTTGATAACATCATGTCCTAGGATGCATCCTTCCTACAATGGACATCAACAGCAGGCATCACCGTAGTTTAGTCTTGGCTAGTGGTATGAAGAACATTAGCTTGTTTGTTTACTTTATCTTTGCCTTTTTGGTCTTATCTTTTTGTACGCATTTTGATGACCTCTCGATGATGTCCAAAAAAAAGGATTTAGAGAGAAAGAAATGGGGAAAAGATCATTATATTTTTGTCTGTTGTTCTTGTTGGATATTCTTGTAATATAACCTGGTCATGCATACTTTGTTTGGGTGTAGGAAGGATTTTTTAGGTGTCTTGTTGACCACATAGGAAGGCTTGCCTTTCTATGTTTTGGTCTGAGATGTTTGGAATAGTTGAACTGCATTTTAGATAAGGTTTTGTATGCCAAGTGTGAACAGGAGTAGTCCTATATGGTTTTCGAGTCAAAGTCCATCGTACTAGGTGCAACGCCATCCTGGTTCTTCATACCTTGATGCATCGTACCTATGTGTATTATCAAACATAAAGTAAATGTCCCTTTTAAAATCCTAATTCTTGATAAGCAAATCGTCATCATCATCATTAATAATGTAGGCTTGTTGGATCCTCTTTTCATTAACTTATTTCTCCTATCTTCTCTCCGTACTAACATGGTACCATGAGAGTTAATCAAAAACATCACTAATACATCCATCTTGCATCCACAAACCATCAGCATAATGCATATCATATCATATCATATCATATAAGAAACATTAATCATCTCACATACACTACATTTCATCATTAATATAGATTTGCATTCATAGCATCTCATGAACCATAAATTTGAATTCATTTTTATAAACATAAAAATATCATCACATAGGCATTATTAAATCATACCAGTATTGGGCATATCACATCATAATAACATCATTACATACATAATCATTTACATTTTGTAAATCATGTCATAATCATTTCATATTATCATATCATTACAAATCATTGCACGTCATAGTACATTATTTCATATCATAACATTGCATCCATGAATCATCACATAAACATATCATATCACATGCACATTATCATCTCATATCACCATCATTTCATGATCATTTACATCTCATAACCACATTACATTTCATATCACACCATATCACATTATCTTCTTAAGTTACGAAGACTAATCTAGATTTATTATTCTAAGTATCTTAAGAAATAATTGCATGCATATCATTGCATTTATACAATTACATTCATGATGCATAATCATAATCATTGCATATCATAACCATTGCATGTCGTGAACCATAAATATCATAGGTCATCTCATATCATAACATTATAATAATCACTTTGCATCATTACATTGCATTTACATATCATGATTACATTAGTATCCATCACATTATCATATAAACAACATCATAACATCCATATATTACCATCATAAATGCATAAGGAAAAATACAAAAACATTGCATTTACATATCAAGCCTTGAACCATTATCATTTAGGATATCATATAGGTTTGTTAAGCATCTCATAAACCATACATCTACATCATCATATCATCCACATAGGCATCATCACATTTGCATCCACATATTGTACATCGTCATCATAAAATGCATAGAAAATATATACAAAAAGAAAGAAATTCATAACCATGTGCATCCATAATTATCTATGTATCATAAATCATACATCCATCCATAATGCATAAATAAAATAGGACACATCTCATAAACAAATCAATCAAACCATATCATATATATAACATCAAAAATGTAACTATCATGGTACAAAGATCAGGATCAAATCTATGTGTATCAATCAAGTATACAATGCCCACAGGGCTATCAAAAAATGGAGCCCAAGGATCAAATAGAATAGTGCCAATCAAAAATATGTCATGGTGGCTAGCCCTATTGGCTGCTCCCCTCACCCACCTATCTCTCAATGTGATCCTTAGCCTGTCTCATACCAGTCTTCTGAGAGTACTCTAACACTTGGGACCCTACTAGTACAGCCTATCGATAATGTAACATGTAGCACTCTTCCTCTCAAACATCCTCGTGATACATCTACGCCAAGATTGTCCTACCGTGGGATGCAGTGGCCATGCTCTCTAACTGTCATCTACAACCCACCTCCTGATCTCGCTTGGATCTAGCCTGATCTCTCTCCGCAGTAAGGGCCTAGACCTACTGTCTGGCCTGGCCCCTCTCAATAGTAAGTACCTGAACCAGTTCCTGTAACTAATGTATCAATGCATCTCTTTGGTCTGGCTGGGGTGGTGGTGGTGGTGGTGGTGGGGGTTGTTGTTGATGGTCCCTTGGGGCATCTCTTTTTTGTCTATCCCCATCTCTGGGCTGCATGTCCCCATGTCTTTGCTGGTCTCCAGGCACCTGTCCCCTCTGTCTCTTCACCCCCACCCTACTGACCTACCTCGGGGCCTCCATCGTAGGGGTGCTGCCCCTGGAACTGCCAATCTAATCGGTGGCCTGAACTAAGCAATATATTCATGTGTAACCCCTGCATCTGTTTGCCCCTGATCATATGGCCATGGCCTAGCCACCAACTATCTAAATGAAGTAACTACCTCCTCGGTTGGGATCGGGTGACCCCATGTAGTCTCCCTCATAGTACGTGCAAATATGGCCACATACTGGTCATCGAGTTTGTCCTATCTATCCCCAAACTACCTGGCCATCCGATCTAGCAAATAATGCTCTATCATTGTGTGCTCTCTGCCCTACATAAGCCCATCTTATCTAGTAATTTAAAAGAGTTGTTGAACGTCATCATACCAAGCAGGCATGCCAAGCCAAGGCCTCCATGTGAAAACGGTCATCTCATCAATAACCCTCCTCCAGTGAGGGATGTCAGCTGCTCCTGTATGAGTAAATGTCAGGACCCCTCTATACCACCAGACTATGGGATCATTTGGCTTCGTGACAACTGGTGTAACTTGTGGGCAGAGCATTGTAATGTGCTCCCAGGCCTAGACATGTAAAAGTGTCACCCCAACCACAATAGCCCTACTATCCAAATAAGAAAACTCATGTAGATCATGATAAAATGAGGCCAACATCATTGGACCCCATGCAAAGCACTCTCTTCAACGGAACATCTGCTCCCAGGAGAGACCCCATCCTAGACTAAAGTATCAGTCGCACCGACCTGGTGCCACAAGGCTTGAAATGATCACAGTAAAAATCAATTGAAAGGTGGGCACTGTGCCCCTATACCACTCTAGCTCGATTTGTCCCTCAAAAAAAACAATCACATCAAGCTCCATAACCTCAAAGAAGGCATATCTCCTAGCATCCACATCATAGATGACTTTCTCTCTGTGGATAGGCAATCAAAGAATGTGCCAAACATCCTCCAAATTCATTGCCGCCTCACATGTGGGCAAGTGAAACGATGACATCTCACTGTGCCATCTCTATGCCAGGGCTTTCATCATGCCCAGGTGTGTCTGAATAGGAGATGTGTAGGCGACGTACCGTAGCCCTATCGCCCCAAGGTGCTCCTAGAGCAGCTCATGTAATCCAACCAATTTGCTACGAACCAGGGACCTGTGCTCCCGTGAATGAAGAATCTTTCCATCCTCCTGCACCAATAAAGTCACAACGTCAAGTTTCATAAAAAATCGGGATCTTGTTTGGAGTTTTCATGACTAAAACAGCAAATGCATCATTGTTTACAAATGCATCATTGTTTGAAAGTTCCAAACTGTTTTGCTGGAACCCTCTAAATTCCAAACTACGTCGCCGCGTCGTAGTTTGACCGCAGACCATTTTGACCCCTAAACCTAAATTCCAAATTATCCCATCGTGGTGCAATTTACAAATGCGATGGACTTTGCAACCTAAACCCTAATTTCTAAATTGGACCATCGTGGCGCAAAACTCAATAGCAGCACTCTTTAAGGCTGTGCGGCACCAATTTAGCACTTTCAGCAGCACCAAACGTCGCTTGACAAAATTTGACCTTTGACCCTAATTAATGCGCACGAAAAATGAAATGATAAGTTAGGTAAGGATCACATACCGGTGGTCCTGCGTATAGCAGCCACTGGTACACTCACACTCACTCTGAAACGTGTTGTGGAAGCACTCATTGCGCCATCTTGAACAGTGGTCAGAGCTCAAAAATGCTAAATCTCTGAAGTGTTGAATGTGTAAATGAATTGAAAGTGACCCCTTGAGGCCTATTTAAGCTTGAAAGTTAGGGTTTTTTAACCCTATTTACCCATCCAACTAGGGTTTTGGGCCCCCGATCCTATTTTCACCCAACCGAGGGTCATTTTGCATCATTTTTTCATGTTTTAGCATGTTTTTGGTATCTTGGACCCGTTAGGCAACTTGTTCTCTTTTTTTGCCAGATCACCCAAAAATCCAAATTTATGTCCGATCTCTCGAGGGGGCAGTATACCAGCATAATTCTTCCACTGGGGTAGCAGTGGGGCATGAAAAAAAAAAATTGATCCCGACAGTTTATTCTTTGAACCAACGTAGCAAGTCCATTGCTTCAAAGAGGGGCAAAATGTATACACGAAAAATATATAGATTGATCCTATACACTTGATCCTAATTTTACTAACACCACTTCGTCCCGAATCACCTCCTCTGCTAGTCATTTAATTAAATAATCTTTATTTAATTAAATTCATCATATTTCATCTCTTAATTAAATAAATCAAATTTATCTGATTAAGTCATCATCTTCTATTAATTAAATAAATCATCTTGTTTAGTTAATCCTATAGTCCCTCTATTAATTAAATAATTCATTTTATTTAATTAATCTCTGAGGTCATCTCATTTAAATTAAATAAATTTATCTTTATTTGATTTAAAACTAACACCATTCTCTTTAATTAAATAAATTAATTTATTTAATTAAGTCTAAATTCATATTCCTCTCAACTTTGATTTAAATCAATCCAAAAATCTAAATCAAATTGTCACATCAGCTAATCTCCTTTTAAATTAATCAAATCCTAAATAATCTTAATCTTAATCCCTCAAATCCTGTAGCTTTTGCAACTTGCACAAGTAAATCATTTTATTTGATTTATTAAATCTCTTATTTTCTCTCAACATGGCATCAAGGAGGGAATATTCTTCAAATTCAAAAATCCCTCCAAAAGGGTGTGTACATCAAACATGGCATTAAAAGCCTCTTACATGTCCTTTTCCTTGAGCCAAGTGGCATTAACTCCATTTCTTTCTCCCTCCAACTTGTCATTTCATCAATTTCAAATATCCACCTAACTACATTTATTTGCACATTCATCAAAATGTGTTCATTCCTCCTCCACTAGCATGTTGATAAGTGGCACCTTTCCATTGGCTCATGTTTAGTCCCACATTCATCCATTTTTCCTCTTTCTCTATCATTCTCTTCTATAAATAGAAGGCTCTCATTTGAATGTTGGATCCACAAGTTTATACACACTCTTAGGCATTTGATCCACAACTTCATTATCATCTTCAAGTTTTGAGCAATCTCCATCCATCTTTATCCATTTTCATCCATTTTTCATCTTGTCATAGCTAGGTTATGGAGAAATTTCACCAAGGAGCATCAAATCTTCACCATTGATCATCAAGCTTGCAAGGAATTGGGACAGGGCACCAATTCCCCCATGGGATTGAGATTTTGATCATTTAAATAGGATTTAATAGCTTCTCTTATTGTGTTCTTCATAGTATTTCTTATTTTTTATGTTTCAAATGAAATACATGGGGAATAATGTTTCTAACTTGCATATTGGACTAATTATGTGGTTTTTCTTTATGTTTGTGTAGGTCTAGGATCACCATTCACAGTACTATTTTTGGTAGAAGAAAAGGTGTATCCTCAAAACCATACACCCTAATAATGGTGGCATCAACATAACAGTTTCAGTCACCCCAATTATGTCCAATAGTTGCGGGTCCATCGAAATCTCTGGGCCTCAAAAATATTTTGATCTCATCAATTAAGGAATACTCACAAGGGTGATTAAAAAATCTATACAATGTTTTAAAAAAATATTCCTCAAAAAGAAATAGTTAGAATTTAAGAACCTGTTGTCCCAAATAGCAGTCCACAATTGTGTTGGCAATGGTTAGCCCTCCTTATCAGATTGCATAATTTTTAATTCTTTTGGCCACATCCCTATCTCCTGGCCATAATATAATATCAAATGCATAAGAACAAAATAATGTTTGAAGTGGAATGTGGGAGAGCCATTTTTTATTGCCATCAACCTTGAGTCAATCTCCTTGGCAGTGTAAGAGGCATAATCAAATGGTCTAGCATTATGGCATTGAACATCCGCTACAACCACCATTGGTCCTATCAACATGAATTCAGAAGCCTCGGTCCCCAATACTTGACATACTGAGAGATATGTGTGCTTCATGTATGGCCCAAATAGATCAATATGAAAAGGGGGCCTACCATTATCTTCAAGTGGGACAAGGTTTCCATCCTTTCTGGGCCTATGCAATGGCAATCTCCACCCTTTATATGTTGTGTCCATTCTCCAGTATTCCCTTTCCAAATCCTTATATACAATTGGCTCATCACATGTGCCACTTAGGTTAAAAACTTCTAAAATTGCAGCCTTGGACACATATCTAAATGGCTTTCCTTGTAAATCGCAGACAACCTTTAGGCTGGGGTTGTAATGCTTATCCACAATTTTTACTAGTTCCACATTCACAAATACATTTAGGATGACTAATTTTCCCAAATCAAAGTTCGAAGGATTGAATACTAGTTTGAACCTATTTCTTCGATGATAATGGAACATAAACAACTCATATCCCCTAATAGAAGTCCAAGTGTCTCTTATATGTTTACATTTGTCCTCAAATTTTTCTATATCAGCCCTCAGTTGTCCGGACCTCCTAGCCCTCGGCCCTAACCCAGGAAATTGATCGATGAGGTCTTGGTTGAACTTCCTTTTTGTTGATTTTGGCTCATTCCCTATTTCAGTTCATTGTTTCTTGATTTTTCTCTAACTACCCTCACCCTGTTGCTTCCTACCTTTCACTTTTCTAGAACTCGAACCCTCCATTTTTCAATTTCTTGAATTAGAATTTACAAATTGCAAATGAGTCTATGGGCTTACTTGTGAATTGTCGATCGCACTGTGCTCCTCAAATTTTGCCCGACCTTCCATTCTCGCTTGCTGCAGCTTCTAAGAATTCCTTTTGTTTTAATTTTTGTTGGTCATGAATGTTCATATGGAGTTCATTTGTGCAGACATTAATTTTCGCCACTAGAATTGAATTCAACAGTCTTTTCGAAATTCGAATTGTCAGAGTGACACAAAAGATTGCATCAATGAGACCCTCTTAACCTCAGGCCAAGTTGTGTTTCTCATTTGGTGCCATCTTTGTTTATACACTTATGATCGATCGCCAAGACATAATCGGATGTATCTTTGATTGAAAATTTCCCTTTAGTTCTTTTACTAAATCGACAAGACCATTCGATACTTTTATCGATGTTGTACAATGGCCCTTTCTATTGTTCTTCAGATTACATTATTTTGAGGAGAAAATTTAAAAGTTTCATCGACGTCAGAACGGTCTGGTTTGCTAGAAGTTTCTTCGTCCACCGCCCAATGTATTTCCAATGAGTATAAGCCATTCTTTATCACCATTGGGTTGACATGACCCATCACCAAGAAAATAAGATGCCCTACCGATGTGTTTTGGTCTCCCCGATATGTTTCCTTTACCTCTCTGTCAGCTGGGAAGGGTTGGTGAGACTTCCCTCGAAATCATTCTCATTGATGTGACCTTCATCATCGGAGAGACCTGAGGGGTTCAATCCGATCATACATGTCTCTCCAATATGTCTCTTCCCTCATTTTTTTCATTTGGAAGGATCAACAAGACTCTCCCTGAAACTTCCTTCATCGGTGTGACCCATAAGGTTGGTGAGATATGAGGGATTCGAGCCAATGATATATGTCTCCTCGACAAAATAGTCCTGTAGTTTCATCGGTAAGAGTATTTGTGTTTCTCGTTGATGGAGTTTTCGTCGATGTGACTCTTGAGCTCGACATGACTTGAAATTTTTTCTCTGACTGCTTTGCTTATGCCGATGGACCCTCATCGGTGAGACGATAGGTATTGTCCTCCCAATTATGCAGTCTTGTTATCTCGAGGGCCTTTTGATCGTTGTGACCTAACTCATGTCCTCCCGATATTGCAGGAAACATTCAAATGAAGGATTTGAGACTTGTTGATCGGGGAGACATGTGTATGATCTCTCTAATAAGGAGCAATTATTCATGATATGAGAAGCAACTCTACTATATTTTGGATAAGCATGAAATGTTAATGGAGCTGAATGATGAAATGAAAAATAAAGATAGAGCTTTGAGGAAGAAACTCAAAGGCACATAGATCAATTGCTTTTGTGTTTTTTCTCTATTATGATCAAGGGAATATTTGTATGCAAAGGGGCATATTTATGGGACTGTGAAATGGATCTTGTCACATAAATTTCACTGATTTGTATTGATCTTAGTATTGATGTGAAATAATTTTTTGTGAGGACTAGGAGATACGTAGATGGAGGATGCTAAAAAATGTGAGTATTTTCAGTCCTAATAGGTTGCAAGGAGTGATGCTACATAGGATGATTTTTTTATAAATCTTACATATTTTGAGAATGGTAAGTAGAAATTTATTTGAATTTATTTGTATATTATAGTTTTATAGATCATCAGGGATGATGATTCACAAGGGGGAAGTATGTTACATCCCAAATTGTGTAATTACTATTTACTATTACTATATAGGGTAAATGTGAACGTAATGTGTATTTTGATGGTGAATAAATGTGCTTGCACTTTGTTATCAATCATTATGAATGAACGTTATTTCATTTAAGGAAGAAATGTATATGTGTGAAATGGATGGTTATTGAATTAATATTCTAACTATGGAGATGTATTATGTGTAATGCATATTTTGTTGAACTGGGCATATTTTGATAATGAGGATGCAAGTATATGTTCATTCCTCCAAGCGGAGGGGAAGTATCACTCAGGAGAAGATCTTGGTCGGGTAACCAGTAACTTAACCTATTTGAGCTTACACACACCACATTAGAATAATTGAGTAGAGGTTATTATGTGGGAAGTAGATAAGTCATCCTTAGTTTGATGTGTCTGCATTAGTAAGGGTCTTGTTTACTATTGAGTGCATTATTGGGTGATGTTATTTGTTTAAGCTTGAGATTCCTTCCTCATGTTACTGTGCTTGTTTGTGTGGTTGAATGAGTGCTGGGATATATGTAGACATGCATATATATGCATATGTTAATATACATGTATGATGGATATAATGGGATGTTTATATCAGTACGACGACATATGTATAGATACGCATATATGTATATAAATGTTATTATGATGTTATGTGTCTTTGAGATTTTCGTTGATACATATCTACGTCAGAAATATACATGTATATGATTATATACATACATTGATCCATGATTGAGAGCATAATCATATGCATGTATGAGTAAGTATAAATACTTGCAAACATACTCACACGAAGGATCAATTATAAATATGTGGATATATAAATATACTTAACAAATGTGTGTATCAAAGAGAATGGGATAAGAAAGAGTAACCTGATATATATATGTGTGTGTGTGAACATATTTAATATGTATGTGTACGTATATGTGTTTAAGTGTATGTAGTAATGCATGTGCATGTGCCTGATGGTGCAATCGAATGTATATATATAAGATATATACATAAATACATGTATATGTATGTATACATGAGCATAGAGGAGTATGTATATATTTATACATATAATTGATGTTATATATATCATAATATTATCTTATGTATATAGTAAGATATGTCGGTATTATTGAATTTCTTTTTGTGTGTGTATATGGGAATACATATATATAGATACATATATATAAACGTAGGTGTTAATGCTCATATAGAAGTGTGTATATATATATCTATTATGTATTATAAATATATGTATGTAAATGATTAATTTATTTTTAAATGTTGCTCTATATATATTTACATAGTACAAAATATATACACCTTGACCAACTTGTATATATACTATACAAAGAAGTTGAGGTCGATCCACTTAAGCTTATGCTTGGGTCAATAAAAGAGAGTGATTGCATACTTTGTATAGGCATTCAAGAGGATAATATGGTGCATTTGAATCTGTTGTGCATGCATAGGAATAATAGGCTAGATTCAACACCTTATATAATGGTCATCTTGAATAATAATGCATGATACCTTATAAATACTATGTGTATAAAACTTTAGAAGCTTTATTCTAAATTAGCTACCAAATAATGGAGAGATTATAGCACTGTATATCAAGAAAAGTACGAAGCATTCAAGGCTGCAAGTAATAGTGTATTGATGAATACGTGGAATTCTTGAGAAGAGAAGTAAACAACAAGCCATAATATTATCAAACTATACAGTGCATAAACTGAGACTTAGTCAACTTAACAAATGTTGACTTATATACGTAGTATACAAAGTAATAAAGGCCAAAATATATTATAATTATGACTATATTCTTCATCCGCGTACTACTCTTGTTGTCCATGTATGAAGAGTTCGTAATCTACAAAATAATGAGCAACCATTAAGTCTATAATATGAGGATGGAGACTAAGTTGACGCCTTTTGTGGAGAACTCGTGGACTTAGTAAACTAAAAGTACCATGATATTTTGCATCGACCAACAACTGTAAAGGCATGTTTACATATCGATGACTTTGTCAAACCAATTTATTAAGTGAATCGACTCATAACATGACTTAGTCAATATAAAATTGGTGTTTTAAATCTGATGTTAATTGTTTCAAATGTAAAGAAAATCACACCAACTCTATATGTGAATATGAAGTTTTAGTGAAACCTTTGAATCCTTATACCTGTAGATGTCCATTTTAAAATGCAAACCGAATTCTATCATGTGGAGATTTGAATTGGTCTCTAATTGTTGTTGATTAATAGAGTCGATTTGTAGTTGTTTAAGCTAAGTATGTGCTTACATATTCGCCACCTTTTAGCTAAGATATATGTGTTTTTGTGCATCTAATTTTCTATCAAAGTTCATGCCTATTCTATAGGCTGTGTGATCTCCAAGTTGTTGTATAAATAGTGGAGCTAGTTCACTTGTTTGGGATGCTTATTCCTTGAGCAAGTTTCTTCATTCTATTTATATTTCTAGCTGGATTATTCTGCCTAATACAATCAGTGAGAGCTTTGAGCATAGAGATAGTTTGATATTATTTTGAGAGAAGTATTTACCAACTTGTGAGATAGTGGTTATTGAGACTTTGTTGGAGGATCAATACCAGGCTAGCTGTTGTTTTGGAAGTGTTTTTTTTGTAGCCAGTCGATTGGGAAAGCTTATCACAAGCATGAGGATATTCTTCCCTTGTTTGTATTAGTTATTAAGTATTTTCTTCTTGATTGTTTAAGCTGGTCTATTATGAAAACATGCATTTAGAGAAAAGTATTGTTTACTTGAAAGAAAGTAGAAGCTGCATATACTATTTGTGAAATTCTTGTAATTACTCCATAATAGGAGAATTGTGTTTATCATAAGTATTACATACTAGATATGAATAAACATGGGGAGCATACAGCTTATTCATAGATTAAACCCTTTTAGTCAAGAGGTGATACTCTTGAATGGAATCATCTATCATTATGACAACTCTTTGATTGATACCATGCATTGTGTTTGTATTTACGCCATGATAGGAGGGATGGTTGTCATAGGTATTAATATTATACTAGATATGATTAAATATGGGTAGCTTAAGGTATACTCATAGCTAGATATTTAATTATGCTAGATAGCTAGTAGGTTACTCTTGGGATAGTTATCCAGTGAAGGGAGGGAACTAGTATTTTGCTTAATGAGTTGTGTTACCTTAGGTTGTGTTTAAGAGATAGGTAATCTTGGGGAGTAGCTTTCTCATGGACAGGGATTGCCTAAGCATAGATATAATGGCCTAAAGTCAAAATGAGCTTGTTATAGTGTAAGTGAATGGTAGACCATCACTCAAAGTACTAAGTGAGAATACTTTGGCCAAAGTAGTGTGATTTCTCGGGGCTCCACTATCAGTTCACCGTGTCCATTTAAATGCACGAGGGGTACCTAGCGTAGGTTATAAATCATAGTCATGTAGGGCACAACACTAAGCTCATAATGGTATGTCATATGAGGTTACCCAACCAATACCTTTGTCAAATGGTAGGGCCATCTATCATTGATAGATGTGCGGGGGACCACATATGAGTCAGTGGTTGGCGGAAAAGCACTTGGCGGATGCTTCTCCTCCTCAGCAGGCGATAGGAGACCAATGTTTTGAAAGGAGAATTCCTCGACCATCTATATATTATTCTAAGCTCGATGGAGCTATGTTAGTAATTGTGTACATTCTTGGAATATTGTAATTTGTGAAATTATTATATTAGAATGGAATATCTATTGAATATTGTATGACATGTCTTTGTTCAATATGAAATCTATGTTTTGGGAAGATTTGTAAAATTACTTTGGAATGTAATGATAAATTGGAATTGGTGTTATTTCAATTATGCATGTAATTTAGATTATTGGAAGAAAAAAATTTATTGCTATGTCATGGCGTCATGATTTATTCACTTAAGGTGAAAACAATGGAAATTTTACTGTGAAGAACCACAGGGTTGTTACATCCTTCCTATTATCTTTTTTTGTTATATTATTCCTTTTTTAAACAACCCAACTACTAAGTGAATCTTCTCTATACTTTGATGGTTGTACCATCCCTTTCTTGAATCTGCTTTACAATTTGGCGAATCCACTTTGTCCAATTTTTCTAGTCATGCAATAGTCTAAAATTATCAAAGTGTCATTTAATGAATCTAACATCAAATTGATGGATCCACTCTATCAATTACTGAATCTACTTTCCTTAGTTCAATCAACATATCTTCAAAATTTTCAAATCTCTAGTTTGGTGAATCTTTTATCAAATTATAAATATGCTCTATCATTTAGTGAATCCATATAAAATCAACAAATTTGTTCAAAATTTCAAATCTCTAATTTGGTGAATCTATATCAAAATAAGTGAATCTACTCTATTTTTAATGGATCCATTAGTTTAGTGAATACATATCAAAATTAGTGAATACAATATTTTTTTAATGGATTCTCTTTCTTTCAATTTCTTGAACTAAAATTGCATAAAAATTATCAAACTCTAAATCAGTGGATCCATTCTATGGTTCAGCAGATCCACTCCCATACAAAATCTAAAGAGTGAAATTTGATTTTAAAATATAAAAAACTTGTTGATTTTATTATCCCAACTTGGTGGGGTCATAACTTCTAGGATTTTGGGAAAAAATCTAGACCTTTATACATTGATGGAAAGATCTCCAAGATATCTAGTTTCAATCCCTTGGAAAGGATACCTTTGGTAATCCATTCCAAGGGATCGCTAATAGTCTTGAAGCTAAATTCCACTAAGAAGACCTCTGCAATTTAATAAAACATAGAAAAAAATGAAAAAGAAATCTAGATTCAAAATCATCCGAACTCAAGATTTATTAAATCCACATCTAAGATCTTTTGATATCAAGGAAAACCTTCAAATTCATTCTTTCATGTTCTTCTAATCCATTCCATTTACCTTCTAATCATCTCTTTCATCCAATCTTATCTTCTTTTCTCAACTAAGTCATTAAGCAAATATCATTGATGCACCTTGTTTTGATGAGTGTCCTCATCATAGTCATCCCCAAAATCTACCCCATTTTGATGATGTGAAATTCTTGTCAATCAAGATGAGTATAAAATTAACCCACCCTATTTTGATGATGATGAAAGTATCGTTGATCAAGATGAGTATGAAATTGATCCCCTTGATACCATCATTACTAGAAAGATCTCCCCAAGCATCCACCACTAATCCATGGCTTTTGACCAATCAATAGCTAGAAAAATATATCCCATCACACCTCCATGCATGCCCATTGGTCATCCTTATGCTACCTTTGACAGGGAAACTCCATTTTGTCTTCCATTCATATCTCCCTTATACCTCTCACCCACATATCCCCCTCATCCAATATCTATACCTCCATCCTCTCCTCTAGTCATATCCCAACCTCCATCTTTGTACAACAACACCACCTACACCCCTAATCCAAATCCATTATCCCATTATTTTCAAACCCATCTTCCAATCTATAAACTCAATTCTCTAATCCATAATATTAATCCTTCATCTAATCCTAATCTTTCATCTCCTCTTAATCCTCCATGTCATTCTACCTCTCCTTTCCATAATCCTCATCCTCCATCTACTCTTAATCCTCCTCCTTCAAAGCATAATCATAATCCTCTAACTACTCTTAATCCTCCATCTAATCCTAATCCTCCATCTACTCCTAACCCTCCATCTACTCCTAATCTTCCTCTTCCATTCCATAGTTTTCATCCTCCATTTAAGCCTAAAAAATTCAAATATCTAACTTCAAAATTCCTCCAAGGACTCCTAGCAAAGAAACCATCACAAAATCCACATCCTAAAATCGTGGATTCATGTCATCCCAATCAACCATATAATTTCATTAGTAATGAGTCCCTTCTCCATTCCACACCTATCATTCCTCTTCCAACTCTAAACACCATCGAAACTATCCAACCCATTGAAACCCTCCAACTCCAATCCCAATCTCCTCCTCCTAGTATAATTCAACCCCAATCCCATGAACCTTATGAATCCTCCATCCCGCTATCCACCCCATTTAAGGAGTTTATCCAACATTCCTCCCCCATCACACTATCCAAAAAAATCCAAATATGCCAAGAGCTTGTTCCAAAGCATACTGAAATATCCCCCCATCCATGCAAGATCTTATAATCCCATATAATCCTTATCATGATCTCTTACCTCCTCCTATCTCAACCAACCCAACACCATTGACTTAACCTCTCAATCTTCTTACCTTCTCCCATGGTGGTTCTCTTGTAGCAAAAGAACAACTTATATCCACCAACCATCATCCTCCATCTAATAATGGATTCACATCTTGCTTCAAAAATACAAAACATCCTACTATAAATTGAATGCTTGGGAACATGAAATATCAAGGTAAAGGCTTAGGCCTACACGAGAAAGGTATATTGGATCCCATTCATATCAAATAAAATCCATGATCACATCTTGGTTACATATCCCAAGGCACTCAATCTAGAATTGTTGGTACAACCTTCGTACAACCTAAACATGCTTCTTCCAAAACCACAATAGGCACTTCCCATCATTTTTATAAACTATTTTTTAATTCCCCCTCCTCCATCCTCTAGATACATTTTGGGTCCTTATGTCCCACAATCCACCATCACATATCTTCCACCTAGTAAATCCATTATGGGCCCTTATACCCCAAAATATTATCTTTCATCTCATATTATTCATCCCCTAATCCACCAATCACCTATCCCTATAAACCATCATATGAATGACCCTCCCAAAATCCCCAATTAGGATCAACAAAGGTATCCCTATATGAACATAATCCAATTTCCTCCCTCCATAAACCCTATTCAACATTCTACCTCTATCACTCCATTCATATTCCCTCCATACTATCCAACTGCCCACACCCATACCATTGTTATTGAAAGCAACTTGGATACCAAAGTAAAAATACATAAAGCCAAACATCCACCAAAATATAAAGATCACCCTATCCCTGTTACCTATTTTTAGCTACAACTCAAAAAAAGTAGAGCTGAATTACATTCATCATTGAAAGGTACCAAATTTTCTAATAAGTATTCATTATTGGAACAAATCTGATTACTCCTAAATTTCCAGTATTATTATGCAACTAGTTGTAACAGGAAAATCATGAAATTGCATAATGTTTGTTGTTTTATTCATATTGTACAAACCAAGGTCCCACACAAGCCTAATTTGATTTTCATAATCAAATAATGAATACAAAAAGGAAATGTGCACAACACAACTGAAGATGATATAGGAATAAGACAGAAGGTGATTCATCATTGCTTGGAATGACAAATCGTTGTCACATTCAATGTCTTCAATTGTCGCGTCTCTAGGTTGCAGCAGCTCCAAGCTCCAAATGCATCTGCAAGATTGTAAAAGGGGGTGTTAGAGCAATGAAGAATCACGTCCTACCTCATGCCTACATTACCAACAAAGATGTAATACACATTCAATTAGGCATTCATCAAAAGACAAAATCAAGCAGGAAGGCATATGTTCAGAAGGCATAAAGTTCAATGGAAGCTTTCAGCTTCAATTATTTTTGCTAACATGTTTGTTTATTGTGCAGGAATAGGTTCATTATGTTTGTGATCATTTTTCATCAAATATGTGGAGCAAAATGGGCTCCCATAAGGGTTGAGCCCAGCATATCAAAAGAAGGACACTCTCTAATTACACATGAGAGTCATCGATATCAAAACAGTCATTAAGAGAAGTTGTTGTAACCAAAAAGAGATTCATAAAGCAACTTTATTTCAACATGGTGAAAATAGTTTGAGCAATCATTTTTATTGCTCATCATGCTAAAGAATGATCAAAACATGTTAATAAACCATCAACTTAATTGTTATCATCAAAAAAGCAGTCCACATAAGCTACAAGTTACATAACTACCAAGAGGGCAGTCCACATGACTATAGGACAACATTATGAATCAAGAGGTATCATTAACATATCCACCTTATAAGTTATCATTATCTTTGATTGCTACATAAGGAAAGAAAACGGACATGCTTTATGCCTATCAGAGAGAGAATCAAGCACTAAATTGCTACATAAGGCTTATGTTGTTATAAACAGGGATGATGACAAGCCATGACAATCCAAGATATGTTGGACAACAATGAAGATCACAAGGAGCCTTTTAAAATAAAGGAAGCATGATAATATAGCACATGACTGAACCAGATGTTTTGCATGGAAGTTATAGGTGAACATTACAAACAATGAAGTGAAGTGATTAGTTCATATTGTATGTAGGTGGCAGTCTCGTATATGGTGATGAATGGTAATTTAAATAACCATATACTATGACAAGAATACCAAGACAGTGCTCAAAGAGATATTGAGGAGTTAGCCCTAGGGTTTTACGAGCTGAAACCCTACATATTGGGCATAGTTAGAGATCACTATATTATGTAACCTTTCCAGACACTATGCTACGATGTAAGATAGTCACTATCACTATGATGCCATGAACATATTGCAGCAAGTGATATCATCTCAAAAATATCAGATCTAGGAAAGTACAATGACAAATGGTGGTAGACAAGGTAAAGCTGAAAATTAAGTTACTATTTGAGTTACCAATGACTTTGTAAGTAAAGGTGACAGTGGCAATCACAAGTTTAGAGGGAAGAGTTTCTTTATGGTCACTGTGTTATGGAGGTGGTTGAATGCAAGGAGAGAAAGAATATTCAACAAATAAAAGAAACCCATGAGAAATTTCAAAGACAGAAGTCACACAATCAACATGTTCCCATAGATTGCCCTGATAGAATTTATGTAGTTGTAATGTCTATACCAAAAAGGAATTTAACATCGAATACGTTTTCTAAATTAAAAGGTGGTTTATCCAGTGCAATAGGGTTAAATAAATCATCATGAGAGCATCATATCAAGATCAGCAATAAAGTTTAGTTACTTAAGTGCAGTGATAATCACCGAACAAGAAATACACTAAAGAAAGTCATGCAACCAGAGGTAGGTTTAATACCCATGAAGGAGATAATGAATGGAAAAGGAAAGTGTACGTGGCAAAGTCAGCAATGATGGCTCAACTCCAAAGGAAAATACTATAGCGAATCAAATGAAACAAAAATCTTCAAACACTACGGAAGATAAAGAGCATATATCTGCTAAAAGACACCACTAGTTTCATATGAAGGTCTCCAATACCCTCTCAAAGCTATAGTTACAACATGGCCACATCAAGAGGAAGGATCTTGCATATGCCCGTGACCCTTTACAGGTACTTTCACAAAGAAGCTCGAAGCATTCATGAAGGGCTTGTAACCTTTGTGCTATAGGAGGACAGATTAAACTTCATAGAATACACAAAAATGATAGCAAGAATGTAAAACCCGTAGCCATTATCATATGGAAAGAGGTAGTGTTCATGAAGGCATGCTATAGAGTGGAAGGGTCTTTCTTCTTTCTAAAGTTAAGTTAATGAGTTCATGGCGGCCTGTAAATAGTTGAATATACTGAAAACCAATAAACCCATCTCATGGCAGCTTCAAATGGAAAAAATAAAGCCCACGGCTGGTGAAAATAGAAATGCATAGAAATAAAAGATCACGCTACAGGAAAAGTTCATTATCCTCTACAAAACAATATGGTTTTTTGTAAGATTCACAGAGCAACAAAAATACATCCATACTTTGAAAAAGGAACTCGAAGAGTGCATTTTATACATAGGAAAGTGAAAACAAATTTATGAAAATCATCACAGTGGCATACCCGAGCCCTAAATGGACAAGATCTCCAAAAGAATGCAAATAAAAGTCTCTGTCAGTGCTAAAACTTGCCACTAAAAACTAATAAACCCTAGCATGGCGGCCACAGAGAACCACAACTCCTCTCAATTTTTTTTGACAAAGCACAAGTCAAATACATGTGAATAATGATTGGGGTTTCTTCCATCTACCTTTTACCATTGTCAGTCGAAGTACAATGGTGGGATTTTTATTTATGTTTTGAATTGAAATCATGATTCCAATCTTCCCCATAGCCATGACTTAAAAGTCAATGTGCCTAATGATGTGGTGTCGGTGTGTAAGTTAGTGCATGGAGCTCGGGAGTTATAAGGAGGAATATTGTTTTTTAATATATTTTTATTTTTATTTTCCCTCCTCACTTTTATTGTAAAGTTGTGCTTAAAAGATTATTAAATGCAATAATATCGATTGCCTTTAATGATTTTAAGACAACTATTGTCAAAAGGAGGAAAATATTGAAAATAATTTTAAAAAAATTGTTCATGCACAAAGGGGAAAAGGATATAAAGTAATTATCCTGCATGCAAAAAGGAGATTTGGAGTTCAGATTTTGACTTTAGCCAAAGGGGAGTGATTTTTGGAGTCCATTGTGATCAAACTACATGCAAGACCTTTTTGCAATAGTTCGGGTGTAGTTAGCTTCAGTTCTAACTCCTCTTTTTGAGGGTTTCTATCCTTCCTCGTGGGAAAGAGTTTTCAGTTTCAGTTCACATCTATTGTCACAAAGCTTTTTCAAGTTTTGGAGTTTTTTTAGTTGCACTTCAGTCACACATGATATGACATGGATTTTTCCACTATTCGAGTTCAGTCAACTCCAGTGGTGGTCCCTCTTTTCATGGATTTTTGCTTCTGCTCGGATTTCACATTGGAGATGCGAATATTTTCACTTGGAGTTAGCATTTAGTTCCACCTTTTGGCTGCTTTATGCATGCCTTATTGTATATATTGGAAGAAGTTATTCTTTTTCCTTTGGTTCTTGTTTTATGCCTTTGCCATCAGCAAAGAGACTTCATGTAACTCAGTTTTTTACAGTTTATGATATTTAGTAGGTTTTACATGTTATCTTAGAGTATCAATTATAGAGTGTTCCTTTTTTATCATTGCAAGTTAGATATTAACCTTCTCATATTCAGGTGTTTTTCTTTTATGAATATTTTGGATGCAAATTTAATGTGTTTGATGTCAAGTCCTTTAAGTCTCTATCACATTCGTGAATGCATGTACATGAAAAAAGAAATCTTAGTTGCAGGTCATAAGTTGTGCTTTTAGTTTATCCTCCTCTTTAAGCTGTGAAAATACCATTTTCCTTCATAAATAATAAATTACCAGGCCTTCTTATGAATCACTAATGCAATTAAATTGTCTGATCTAAGTTGTGAAAATAAACTTCGTGAAGAATTAGTTGTGGATCGATATGTGCTCATCAAGTCAATTAGGTGCATCACCCAGATTTAGTTTCAGTTTATGCATTTATTTCAAGCCTTCTTCCCTTTTTCATACAAGTTACACATAATTAACCAGAAGATCAAATAGGAAGCCGACCTAGAATCCAGAGGTTTACTTTCGAATAGGATACCCACAATGTGAAAGTAATCCAATGTTACATGGGATTGTAGAGCTTTTCAGCTTTGCATGCAAGTGCAAATCCCTGTGACAACAGTCCCCTAAAAAAGACATGTTATTACAATGCAAAATCCTATCAAAAAGTTTAATCAATCACAAAAGCTACAAATGCCTACCAAAACAAAAATAAAAACCATGTGGATACCAAAGAAAAAAGATGCATTACATTTAAAGGAAAAGTCCATAAGGGAATCTACATTTGATAATCCAAAATCTAAGGATCCCAATCCTCTATCACCTAAATCTATTTTGGACCCCTATGTCCCAAAATTCATTATCCTAACTCTTGCATCATCCCTAAATCCTAAATCAATTTCCCATAAATCCTTCAACACCCATCACAATGTGTGATAATGTTGATCTTGACAACATTCCCTTGGATCACATTCCCCTCCTATCGTTCCATCCATATACTTTTCAACAACCCATCTATTATCCCACATATCTCATCCATAAAATTCCTTTAATCCATGCTCTTGCATAATCCACCCATCCTAATAAGTTTGTACCAACATCCAATGATCACTCTAAATGGGCTCTTATCACCTCAATATGGAATTAGATGCTTGAGTCCTTCCTCCACCTCTCTATTAACATATATTTCAAATCCACTTATCCACATCCTTAGCCTTCTCCATCTCCATCCATAAATGTCTCCAAAAAATCCAAAAGGCAAAACAAAAAAAAATCCCAAAAAAATAGTAAAGAGAAAAAATCCATCCAATGGTGAAAACCTAGAAAATAGGCATCATGTGTAAATCCTTCCTCCATTTTCTCTCTACACTTGGGTTAAAATTCATTCTAATTATCCCCATCCTTCATCTCCTCCATCCAACATATCTTACCTATCTTTCCCATCATCCTATCTTTTCCAATCCCTCCATCCTCCTTTGGATCTTGATAAATAGTAGAGAAACTATTCATAGATTCTTTGGAAACCTCTTGGCATATATTCCCTCATAACCCATTTTTCATCATTCATTTCATCTTATCCTTCTATCCTTCCTCCTCTACAATCCATCTCATCCCTCCATACACCTTCATATCTTATATCCATCATTCTTTCTAGTCTCATATCATTCCACACCCCATCTTACCCCATATCCTTTCATCATCCTATCATCCATCTTCTCATGAACATCCCAATGCCTCATCCTACTTGACATATCTATAATGGGAAATATTATTCCTTTGTGACATAGTCCTTGGATATTGCATCCATATCCCTCATCCATTAATAACCTACCCAAACTTTCCAACCTTCATCCCATAACCCTTCTCCCACTCCTTACCTCCATATTCTCCTTCTATTTATCCCTCCAAAGTATTCATACCTTCATCCCACAACCCTTCCATCTCCCCATATTTATCATTTTATCCTCTATCTATTACTCCCTCATACTACCACATTTTCCCATATAATAATCCCTTGTCACTGGTATCTAGCTATACACTATGCACATGCAATCCAATGCCATCTATCCCATCATTTTATCACCCCCATCTTTTGAACTATTCCCACTCTCCTACTATTGATTTTTATCCTCTCCTATTCATCCCATCATATTCCTTTTATTATTTTGATAACCTCCTTCCTTTGAGCCTAATTCTTGGATTTATTGTCATATCTTGCTAATACTTAGACATAATCAAAATCCTCACTTGATAAAACAAAATCCAATATATCCAACATCCCTTGTAAATATTGTATACCCTATAAATAGTGTCAACCATGTGTCATCATCTAGCTCCATCCTTGTACATATGTGTCATTACATCTCATCCTTGAGTTCATTGTCCTTGTGTCATCAAGAATCCCCTACAATCTAGTCCTTCAACAAAATCCATTAGTTCCTTTGGGTTTCAGGTATCTTGATCATCTCTTGTCATGAGCATCCTAATTCCTACCCATCCATCCTTTTCCTTTGTAGGATGTATCATTCCTCACATTAGACCATGTCTATCCATCCATCATCCTTATGAAAAAAGATACTTGAGATATTTTTTTATTTCATTGGTTCTTTTGAATCTTTATTTATCTTTCTTTTGAGCTTCCTATTTTACCTACTCAATTTCGCCACGATCCTTCATATCATGGAATGCTTTGATTGGTGAAACTAGGGGCACATTCTTGACTTTCGTGTGTTATGCTTTCATGGTTTGTATCATATTGTACCCATCGGGGTTCTTTGGGACCCTATATTATGTTGGGGAATTTCTTTTGTTTATGGTTTTCCAACATCATGCCCACCAAGGCCCTTTGTGACCTTGTGAGATGTTGGAGTAACCCTTTTTGTTTATTGAGTCAATCTTATCCATGTGATACAATGTCACCCTAGTTCCACATACCTTGGTCAATAGTTTCTCATGCTATATAAATTAAGTGATCACTACATCACAATTATTTTTTTGCAATCCCTCGACCCTTTCATTCTTACATTCATATCTTGTACCATCCCCCATTTGCATATTCCATCTACTTTGTTATCCTCTCTTAATTATTGATCTCATGTGCATTTGATTCCCCTTGTCCATATTTATTCTTCCATCCTTCCCATCTTCTACTTGTCTCACTTATGTTCCTAATGTACCATGGTATGACATCTTCACCCCCCATAATCCTTTCATTAATCCATTATATTCATTTTAGGCTAATATAGATTTGTTAGTCAAAACATCTTTCATCCATCACAATCCTTTCATTGATCCATTAGGTTCATTCTAGGCTAATATAGATTTGTTAGTCTAAGAATCTTTCATCCATCATAATCCTTTTATTCATCCATTAGGTTCATTCTAGACTAATATAGATTTGTTAGTCTAAGAATCTTTCATCCGGGTGAAGCCACAATAGTGGTTTACAATTTGATGGAGGAAGGAAAACAAGAAAAAAATGACCCCATGTAAAAAAAAATAGTTTTAGGGGTTCGAACGAACTTGTAGGTTCGAGCGAACCCATTAAATATTGGGCCCACATTTCTCAAAAAAGGATAGGGGGTTCACTCAAACCTAGTTTCGAGCGAACCTCCATGGGTTCGTTCGAACCCCCCTTTGCCCTCATTCTCCCCCACAAGCACTTTGAAAGTCAATATTTTTACGCTTCGAAGCTCGGGTTGAGGATGAAAATAGAGGAGACTTCACAAACCCAACTGGAATCAGGTAGTCCTCAGAACAAGCTATCCAACGACTATAATTTTAATATGTTTTGGTTTTATTATGTATTTATTTTTTTAGTTTTATTAAACATAAGTTTTTCACCGAAAATCAAGTTCTCTATTATGCATATGTGGAAAAATAGCAGATTTTCAAAACAAAATTTTGAAAAATATGAGTGCACCAAATATTGAAGTCCTTGATCCAACAAAAAAAATTGAATTTCAATATATACAAAAAAAGTTACGTGTTATACGGTCGCGCTATATCTGAATTGTAATTGGTTTGACTTCGAAACTTGATTAAAGAAAAAATATTCAATAAAAAAATATCTAACCAAGTGGAAGCACTAGATATCAGAGTTACAAATCTAAATTCGAAAGAATTCAAATTTTATCCTTCATGGAAAAAAAGTTATGCATTATACGGTGTGCATCACTTTTTAAAAATGTTGTTTTCTGAAAAAACCAGTTTTCGTGGGAGATGGAAAAATAAATGCAATCTGATTCCAAAAATTTTGAAAAAAATATTTTTAGAATCTACAAACAAAATGTGACGAGACTCTAGTTTGCATCATCTTCAAATTCCTCATGGTTTAGCCGCTATAGGTGCCCAAATGTGAAGATTTAGTTAAAAATAATAATTTCAGTGTCCAGTTTGGCCAAAAATTGTAAACCACTATTGTGGGATCACCCATCCACCATAATCCTTTCATTCATCCATTAGGTTCATTTTAGGATTATATAGATTTATTAGTCTAAGCATCTTTCATCCATCATAATATTTTCATTGATCCATTAGGTTCATTTTAAGCTAATATAGATTTGTTAGTCTAAGCATCACTCATCCATCATAATCCTTTCATAAATCCATTAGGTTCATTTTAGGCTAATATAGATTTGTTAGTCTAAACATCTTTTATCCAGGATCATAATACTTTCATTAATCTATTAGATTTATTTAGGATAATATATATTTGTTATTCTAAGCATATTTCATCCATCATAATCCTTTCATTGATCCATTAGGTTCATTTTAGGCTAATATAGATTTGTTAGTCTAAGAATCTTTCATCCATCATAGTCCTTTCATTAATCCATTGGGTTCATTTTAGGCTAATATAGATTTGTTAGTATAAGCATCTTTTATCCATCATAATCTTTTCATTATCCATTAGGTTCATCTTAGGTGCATCTAGATTTGTTGATCCATGCATATTTTCATTCTAATCATTGTATATCTCCCGTCCCGTTAACATTCTATCTCCCCATCCTTATATCTCTATCCTCCCTCCACCAATCCATCCTACTACCTCATCCCCTCATCCCATAATTCCTTATCATTGGTACCTAGCTATAGTCTACCATCCTCCTTGCAATCTAAAACCAGAAACGAATTCTAATACATGCAATTCAGCTATGTAATATATGCAAAAACATTCAATCACATCCTTGGTCTTGTTCCTAGCTTTGCTTCAAGCCTTGATCCATATCCAAACATCATCATTAGGATGTGTCCTTCACAATCCTTGTGTTATTTCGAGATATATTGTTCCCACATAAGCAACACTTCATCCAACATCAATTAATCTTGGCTTTTTAGCTTGGATGGGGCAACGTCATTTTTATCTTTGAATAATTTTGTGTATGCTTTCTTGATTGTCTCCTCCTCCCTCCATTATTTCTTTATCCTCCCATTAAATCTCCCTTACACCCCTCCTATTCATCATCTTCCATCATCTTTCATCCTCTTCCTCCTCACCTTACATCATCTCATCCATTTCAAGAGCACACCCATGTTCTCTTGAACTCACATGTCCTCTTGAGAGGGCATCCCCATCCTCATCCTCACTTTCATCATTTTCCTCCTAGTCACTCCTTTGAATGACTGGGGCATCTTCCCAAACCTAGCCATTTTCTTCCAAGTGCTATATTTTAATCTCTTTGAAATGGTGCTCCTTCATAACACCACCTTAAAGAGGGGCAAAATGTAGACACTTAAAATTGACACATCATCATTACTCGATTCTTTCCTCTATAATTGATTGAATAAAACCTTTATTATTCACTTAATTATTCCATTTCTATCTTTTTATTAATTACATAATATTTTATTATTTATTTAATAAATTCACTATTCACCTACATTTATTTCTAGCCTAAATCATTAAATCACCTTCCTCCTATAGTTTACCTTAGGTGAATAAATCTAATTATTTATTTATCTAAATGCCTCCATCCTAATCCTATATATATATATATATATTTAATTTACCCGTTTTCTTCCACTTTTTGTTAAGTGGCCTAATCCACTTAATCCCCCTAATCACTCACTTGCACATGCTTAATCCTAGTCAACCTCCCATCAAACCCTCCACATACTCCAATGTGTACAAAGGCATGGCCCTTTGTACATGTGACATGGCCTTGGTACCATGTCACATGGGTCAAAGTACTTGCCCATACCCCTAATCCTCCTCCTTTTCATAAATAGGAATTTTAGATTCTCACGTGTCCTCTCAATCCTTCTCCCTCCATCTCATCCAATCACTACATGTCACTTGCCATCCCCTCCTTGCTTGAGACGTCTCAAGCAATCTTATCCATTGATGTCATCCCTTCATCTTGGTGCTCCCCAAAAATCTATTCAACCTCCAACACTTAGCCATTTTCATAACCAATTAATCTCACATTTTTATGAAAGCATCATTATCCTATCAAAATTCCAAGTGAGCACACATCGAGTGCAATCAACTTGAGTAAATCTACATGACAAGGAGTCTAGCATAGTTCATTTTCGTTGAATTTCGTGTTCGTTTAGATTTCCTAGGCCTTATTTGAGTGTTTGTTAGAATTTGTGTTTGTTGGTTTATATTGCTTAAATTGTTCACAATAAACACACAATTCTTGCACACACACAATTCCTTAGGACCTTTTCTTGTACCTTAGCCTTGTCCACTCAACAAATTGACTCATTTTGATCGCAAACTTGATTCTACTTAATTCTAAAACCTTAACTCAACTTGATTGAAATTTGACTCATTTATGTGTGGTGTAATATTTCACCCTTCTAACTCGAAATTTGTTCCCTAACAATTGAATCTCTATTTACTTTGCTAAATTATTAGCAAGTATCTTGAATTTGCTTTAGATAATTCATTGAATAATAGATGTTCCTTCCTTCTTATAAAAAATATCAATTGAGCTATATCTATTTTGAATCAAAATTTATGATTTTATTTTTTTAATCACTTAAAAACACATAAAAAATTATAATATTTTTTCATGCAATATGAGAATGTGCTTATCACACTTGTCAATATATCCTTGCAACCTTTAAATTCAATGAGTAATTTCAAATTACTATTACATGAAATGGTGTGGTTCACCTAACAATGTAATCAATTGTTCGTGTACCTTGACCTTTTTAGTCTTTTTATTCATTCATGCACCGTGCTTCTTTGAAAGTGGCTTATAAAAAGGAAAGGGGCAAATTTTCCACTCCTTCTCTTCTTTGGTAATGCTTTACCAATTGTGAGGGGCCACGATTCATTTCGATTTCAGTTCCACTAAAATTCTTACACCGCCACATTCATCACCCTTGCATAGGATTCCCCTCCAAACGGGGAATATTCTTCATCTACAATAAAAAGGAAACCATCCTTATCACCTTCACTTATATGTCTAGGCACTAGGATTTAAAATCGGACCCCTTTTACACGATATTCGTTTATTAAGTCAAAAGCATACGTGTTAATTTTTCATAGAGATTATATTTAGGGTTTTTTAATGGAAATATTTTACAATCTTATTTTTAAAAAATTTTGGTATTAAGATTTTTTTTTTATTAATTTAAAATTATTGGGACCACATTTTTTATAAGTTGTATTTTTTTCAAATAGTAAAAGAAAAGAGATTTTGATCTTTTAAAAAGAAAAAAGATTTGATATTTTATTTATAGTAAAAGAAAAAAGATTTGATTCTTTGCATTATGTATGTTTTGTTTTGATATTGAAATAAGATTTTTTTTTATCTAGTCTTTATGAATTATTTAATTTTATTAGTAAATTAAAAATCATTTAACATGATTTAAAATATTTTACAATAACAAATATTAGAAGATAAATAAAATTAAACATTTAAAAATATTTTACAATAATAGATTTTTGAAGGTAAATAAAATTCACATTTTATTGTATATAGAAAATTGTTAAAAATAACTTTCTAATTATAAAAATTGTTTTTATCTAATATTTTAAAAAATAAGTTCTACATATTTATATGATACAAAAATTAATATAATTATTAAAAAATAATAGAAAATAAAAATTCACTTAGCAATCAATATCTATTATTATTATTATTTTATTTCAATATTGTCAAATCACCGTCGCAATCATCATCAAGATCAAACTCTCATCAAGGAAACCAAACATTTTTTACTTTGTACAAAACACACATTAGCAAATTAGTTCTATGGGCATTGAAGTTGAGTTTTTGTATTGATAAAGCTATATCAAGGAAAGGTATCCATGGACCAAATCACTAGCAAGCACCAAAAGAATGCAAAATTCATGACTTAATTAGCCATCCAATTCTAAATCATATTTTGCAAATGTTTGCCAAAACACTTACAACAACCCGCAACATCTACACCGCACCAATTTCTAAGTGAACTCTAATTCCACTTCCACATTTCAATCCTTTTTTGTTTTTATTGAAAAATTACCCAAAGCTTAATTTATATTAATCAACTTCATGTTAAATTGGACATTTTTTAAATTAATTGTAACTTGAATTTGCTAGAATTGTGAATAAACATGAAACAAAATCAAACAACGAAAAAAAATACCTTCCATGCAAGAGAGTTGCAAATACTGATTTGTTATATCCTCAATAAGAAAAACTTACATAATGACCCTCAAGAATCTTCAAGGAGATCATGAGATAATACAATAAGGATTGAGTGTTTTGTAGGAGCAACCCCAAATGATAAAGGGATTGGGTCATGACAAGTGTTGTCATCTTGTTTAATGAGACAACATGATATCTAATAAAAGCTCACTTTAGTTAATAAAAACACTCCTACGTTTAGCTTAAGTGCATGAAATGAATTAACCTAATAATAAATTAAATATTAATTAAAATTAATAGCTAATGCATGATTGCTCTAACAACCCCCTTAAGATGAACTTAGAGTAGCTAAAAACCCTAAAAAAATGAATGCATGACGGGTCTTGAAAAATAAGGCTTGCGCATGAAATGAATTAACCTAATAATAAATTAAATAATGCACGATTTCTCTATCACCCCCCTTAAGATGAACTTAGAGTAGCTAAAAACCCTAAAAAGTGAATGCATGATGGGTCTTGAAAAATAAGGCTTGATGAGGTACCCATGTAAAAATAATCTAATCTCTCACAATTGGGGAAAAAAGGAGAAAACTCCATGGGGAAACTCCTCTCCAAAAGAGAGAAAGACGAATGAAAGACTGAAAATCCTCCAAAATAATTTCCCAAAAAGAAGAGGAACATGAAAAATATTGTTGAAGCACGAATAAGCTGTTGAAAATTGTTGAATGATGACTGCTATAGTGTTGAAATGAAGAACCTCTTTTAAAATAGATGATGATCAAGATAAAAAAGATAATAATTTGCATGAGTGCCCCCAATAACACTACTTGAATCAGATGGAAAACAAAGGCATACATTTGAAAATCAAAGATACAAATGATACAAGTACTTATAGTCTAAAGAGCATTGATCAAGTGAAAATGGAAGGTCACCTCCATAAATACGAATGCAAGAGTATCCATATAGTAAATGATCCATCTCACTGAAATGCATGTGTAACTAGCCATTGCATCTGCCTAGTATATAGGAGCAAGAACTAGATACATAGATCACTCCAATGTGAAATCAAGGAAGCATTAACACCAATAGTAGAAACCCCCCATAATGCAGAAAGGGAGAGCCATGACAAATCCATTGAAACTGTGTCACCAAAAAGTGCATGTAGGATAACAAAGAACATTTGAACATGCACATAAAAGTACCTACAAATAAAAAAGGTGTACGAACTAGGACACACACATGATGCAAGAATCACTAGGATTTGATGTAGTCATGGAAGGAACACTCACTTGAAAATGTGATGGCAAAATAAAGACACTCACAATCCACCCATGACACTTTATAACATAGCGCGAGTACAAAAAGCACATCAGGATGTGTGAAATCCTAAAAGAAAGCATATAGCAAAATGAAATTTTATCTCACTGTGTCTACAAAAGAGAAATTACATGCAAAAGATGTTTATAATGCCAAATAAGATAGAATATTGGAGACACAAAAAATTAAAAATTAAATATATCTAGAGTAAAATTTGAAAAAATAACATGGATGACTATGAAGAATTCTATACCATGGTAGCAATATTTATCATCCCTTAAAAATAATATTTTAATAATATTAATAAAATTTGAATGTAATTATCTTCCCTTTAACTTTTAACCTAAATTATTAGTTTCAATAAAACAATTGCCAAAACACTTCAACAAATCACAACTAATATGCACAATATATCAACTAAAGACATAAAATTTCTACTAATTTGCAAAATTTTAAATCACACTATCTAAACTTATTTCCTTCCTTCTCTCATCATTTCATTTTTGATGATAGATCATAAAATGTGATCCAAACATTGATAAAGAAAATAAGTTTACATAAATCATCTAGAAATTTTAATAATTTTAAACCTTAATTCTATATACATTTTTATATGTTAGTTTTTAACTTCAAATCACCCAAATCTCATTTAAGCTTTTACTAAAACTACTTTTATTTCTTAAATCACTTTTAATAAAAAATATATAAATATTTAAAATCAAGGGATCAAACTTCATGATCCTTTTGTTTAGTTAGTGGCTAAAATTAGTATAATTCCAAGCACTATCCTCATTTTTTCAATGCCAATCTCAATTGTGCTATAATTTGATCACTACTAACTTGCCACCCTTACATCTCGGGAATATGTAATGCCATAAACAGATATCGTTCACCCTTATAACATGCTGAATAGAAGGAAAAAAAAAAGCCTAAAAGAGTGGAAATAAAAAAAACCTTTGTTTGTTGAAGTTAGTTTAGGTAGTTGAATTGACAAATATAAACTTAGAAAAAGCAAGTGTTAGAATTGTTTAAAGTTTTTGTGCCAATTATAGCGAAAGCATTAAAGAACGCTTTGTGAGTCTAATCCTGGATGGAATCCCCTGTATCATCGCAATTGTGACCTCCCGAGAGCTAAAATTTCTCCCTCGGATTTCCTTTAAATAGAAGATCTCGCCTCATTGCATGGATAACCTCAGCCTGCAACTGCTTGATTTGCTTGCATAAAACAAAGCGCTTATCCAGATTGAGCGGCGGAAGCGGACTTTCTTCATATTAAACACGGCTGTGGTGCTTCGGTTTGATTCTCGTGAGTCCCTTTCTCAACCGCTGCTCGCACTGTCTGTGAGAGTTAAGAAAGCTCCGGTATTTTACTGTCACATCTCAGATAGCATACAAGCGAGGGAAGCTTTACATGCAACACACGTAGGAAAAACTGCATTGTTCTGTTTCTCTGGAATTATACAGATCTGATTTTCTGGTATATATTGATCTAAAAAGTTGTGAATTTGTTTGTAGTTGAGGTAGTTAAAAAGGAGGACTTGCTAGAATGGAGGGAGGGGTTGGCGCTGCTAGTAAGGAGGAATTTGCAACATGCTGGTCTTTAATTGTGAAGAATCCATATATTCTGCAGTTGGCAGTCTCTGCTGGAGTTGGGGGGCTTCTCTTCGGATACGACACAGGTGAGTAAATACTGTTATTTCTCTTGCTTACTTTTTCTAGAAGAGATTTTGATTGCCTGCACTTTATAATCCCTTCACAGCCTGCATGATTCCAAGTGCGGTTGCCTACTTTTCCTTGGGTTTGGGAAACAGTAATGTGGTGACATAGGTTTTTAATATTTTTATCTTAGATCTAGGGTAAGAGTGACTTCAAAATTCCATCCCCGTGGGGCTAGGCTTGGATGATTGAATATACTGTTGTATCAGTTAAATTAGAAGGAAAAAATTATGCTAGGTGTGGATGTGATAGAATTACATGCAAAAGGGAAAAAATTAGCAGCACAGTTTAAAAATTGTAGCGGTTTTGGGTAACAGCATATTCTCTAGGAAGGTCGATCTGATTGTATCCATAGGATCTGGAAGATGTACTCACCATGCTATATTCAAGAAAGTTAAGCAGGCTAGAATCCATTAAGGTGGCTAATGTGGAGAGAAATATTTGATACACAATTCCTTTTGTGGGGACAAATCTTAGATAACAGAATATACTCTGTCTATGAGCCAGAAAACTGCTTTAGAAATCCATAGTACAAACATGCCTTGGAAAGCAGAATATACCCCATCCATTAGGCAGAAACCTACTCTAGAAATCCACAATAAAGGAAAACAGTTACTAGCCGGTATTGGGTGATAGGCAGAATTATAAATAAAGGTAGGGGAAGATAGCAGAGATCACAGATTAGCTGGTAGGATAGCTATTGTTGGCTGTGATGTGAGAATATTCTAGTGCTTTCACCAATTAATCCTTTAATCTTTGTTATGACAATTTCACTATTACTAATGCTATATTCTGTTTTCTGCTATTTGTCTGTTTTTTCTTTTGGTTGCAGGAGTGATATCTGGTGCTGCTCTCTACATTCGAGACGATTTTGAGGCTGTAAACAAGAGCACATTCTTGCTGGTAGTAAAACGTGCCAAATATCATGACTTACCTTATATCTAAACATAGATTCTCCTTATTTTGCAGACTCCCTTTTACATTACTACCCCCAATCTATTTTAAGAGATTTATATACAGTTTTCTCATGCAAGCCTATAATTAGCTTCTCTGAACGGTTTTATTATTGTTGCAGGAAACTATAGTGAGTGTGACGATTGCAGCAGCTATTATTGGATCGGCAGTAGGAGGGTATATGAACGATTTCTATGGACGAAAGAAGGCAATAGTTGCTGCAGACATTGTGTTTGCAATAGGAGCAGTTGTAATGGCCGTATCACCCAATCCCTGGATTTTGATAGTTGGGCGAATACTTGTGGGTCTAGGAGTGGGAGTAGCCTCTGTTAGCTGTCCTTTATATATTTCAGAGTCCTCTCCCGCCAAGATCAGAGGAGCTTTGGTCAGCCTCAATAATCTTATGATCACGGGAGGCCAGTTTCTGTCCTATCTCATCAATTTAGCTTTCACAAGGGTGTGTAAACAAAATTTTAAAATCTCCTTTTGTCATAGTGCTTTTTGTTATTGTGTTTTGATCAAGTTCGGAACACCCTATTGGAGGGCAAATCCTAAACTTCCATAAAATAGCAAAGAACTTTCTGGAACCCTCAGCCTATTTGTTATGCATGTTGTGAAAGCTAACATTTTCGTTCTATTGTTATGAATAAAACACCTGCACAGTATTTACATGGACTGTGGAAATATCTTGTCTATTTGAATTAACATTGGTATTATTTTTCTCAGGTTCCAGGAACATGGCGTTGGATGCTTGGAGTTGCAGGATTACCTGCTGTACTACAGTTGGTTTTGGTTATATTTATGCCTGAATCTCCTCGCTGGCTATATAAAAATGTTAGTTTTTCTCTGTTTCCATGTCATTTTTGGGTATAAACATGCAATCTGCAACTTGATTTGCAATCTACTTAGGATTTACTAACATACAATCACAATACTTATATTTGGTTATGCACCAGCAACACATAACATTTTTAACTGACTTGATTGAACATACATAAGCATGCAACCTGCAACTTTCTCAATCTTTTACATACAGATAACGTATGCTTGTCGTATTAACATCTGCAGAATAGAGTTGAGGAGTCCGTGGTGATCCTTGAGAAGCTTTATCCAAAAGAAGAGGTGGGAAACCAGGTTGCAGCGATGAGAGAAGCCATTGAATTAGAGGAAAAGAATGAAAAGGCATCGGAGAACAAACTTTTAGCATTGTTCAGATCTCCAGAACTTAGACCAGCTTTGATTGCAGGAACTGGACTTGCGGTACTGAAATTTTCTTCCTCCATATACTCTTTAGTTTCGCTGTGCTATTATATTTTGAGTTAGCTTTTTTAATTGTGAGATTTTTCACTGCTTTTGTTGGTAGTTTTGTTGTCTGGCGTACTGCCAAATGTTGTGATATAGATTCCACATTTATAAAATCTTCACGGGCTAATATTTACTGCAGAATTTTTAAATGAGAAGTCGGTGAAAGCTACTTTGAATGCCTTCAAATCTTGACACAAAACTCTAGATTTATAATAACTATCCTCACCATTTTTTTTAGTTACTACTATGCTGAGTTTGACTAGGAACCTGGGATTCCTAAGTGCTAAATTTAGACCTGGAGTATCATTTTAGAGTGTTATAGTTAGAGAACTTCTTTATAGAATTGTTATGTAGATAACTGTAAAGTGAAGATCTGAACTTTTAAAAACTCAATAATTAATTTAAAATGGATATCCCTTAATATTTATCACTAAACCTCAAGTCTTTACAATTTTTTAGGTTAAATTTGTTTGTATTATAGTTCTTTTGTCAAATATGGTGTAAAATTGCTTTTGAACCGGACTCTTGGAATTTGGCTCGTTCATAATTCGTTATTGAAATTTGATGCCAGGTGGTCTTTGCCCATTTAAAGATGACCGCACAATTGTTTGTGAACATTTTGCTTTTGGGAAACCTTTACCAACATTAAATTGACATGACCCCACACAATTTTTAAAACTTTTCAACCGGCCACTTTTGTCTTTTGGACTTTCTAAAAAGTCTCTTTGAAAAAGGCGTCCATTGTTGCAGACTTGCAGTTATTTCCTGTGAAGCGTTGAAACGTGTTCTTTGGGCATTGGAATTACTGTCATGAAAAGAACTTGTTTATCAATAGCCCAAATAGATTCGAACATGTCATGGAATATGTTTAGAGCAGAATAGACTACTTAGATTATTACAATAAAACTATTCGGCCGTTCACATGCATCTAAGCAGTGAGACCATAAAATAGAATACAGAAGTGGGCTATATTATTAAATGTTTGTAGGTAGTATGAGGTGTTTCTGAAGCTGATTGTGTGAGCTTTTCTCATGGACGTTTTTGAACTTATTTTACATTGCTTTCTATGTGAAATTTGATCTAAAAGTCAATGAAAAAAGTCAGTCAAATTAAAAATGTCAGAAATTTATGTGGGTTTCGTTGCCTAGTTTGATTAGTTCTGTAGAATCAACTTTTGATGACGTGACATACTTGGCCTAAATCTTACTCTGTAAATCTTTTGACTGGAATTTTTCTGACATTAATTTTGAGCTATATTTACTAAAAAATAATTTATAAGGAATAATCCTTCTTCTTAATTCTTTTCAGTAGTTTAAAGATAAATTTTAAATTTAAGTTGATTGGAACTTATGTGGGTTATGCGTCTTTTCTATTTTGAAATTAGTTTCAGTTCCTGTGCCCGTATGGGATTAGTAGTGTTGTGCTTTCATCAATCTGGCTCAAACTGAAATGTTACATTTATTCAGATTTCTAATCTCTGGTATTTCTGAAACAGGTTCTGCAACAGCTTGTAGGGATCAACACGGTTATGTATTACAGCCCAACAATAGTCCAACTAGCTGGATTTGCTTCCAACACAGTGGCTCTGTTATTATCACTCATTACATCTGGATTGAATGCACTGGGTACTGTATTGGGAATATGCCTAATTGACAGATTTGGAAGGAGGAAACTTGCCATTATCAGTTTGTGCGGTGTTATTGTGTCACTTGCAATGCTAACTGGAGTATTCCACTTCGCAAAGGTTAATTCTCCTGAGGTGCGCACGGTAGAGAATTATGGAAACCAAAGTGCTTTGGCTTGTCCAGTGTTTGCTCATTCAAATAATGTTCTACCTTGGCATTGTACTAAATGTGTTGACATGGGCTGCGGATTTTGTGAAGGACAAAAGTCTTTACAGGTAAAGTCCTATTTTTTCCCTTTCTTTTAAATGGATGGTTGTAAGATGGGAAAACATTTCGATGCTTTTCTTTCTTTTGTGTGTTTGGCTGCTTAGATTTATAAATAAAATGAAATGAGATACATTTGTGTTGTATACACCCCCTATTCAAAATAAATGTGGTTGCTCAGATGTGAGGCCGCCTGGGTTTTCCAATGCCGCCTTAGATGACATGACATGGCTCTAGCAGAGTCGAGTTGCCAACCTCTCATTCTGGCTGGCGCCCAAAAGGTGGAGGCATTTCATATGCATTGATTGATTTTAGATACATCAGTAAAAATCTGACTTCGTGTGAATGTTGTATATCATGATATTACAGGGTCACAAAATGCTTGGAACTTGTCTTGTGAAGAACAAGACTTCAGAACATATGTGTGATAACCTTCACCATTCTCAAAGTTCATGGTTCACCCTTGGCTGTCCCAACAAGGTTGGTTGGCTGGCCATATTTGGAATGGCATCTTATATTTGCTCCTTTTCACCAGGCATGGGAATTGTTCCCTGGGCAGTCAATTCAGAAATATACCCTTTGGCTTACAGGGGAATTGGAGGAGGATTCTCAGCCACCTGTTTATGGATTGCAAACCTGATTGTTTCAGAAACCTTCTTGACACTCACCAAAGCCATTGGTCCTGATATGTCTTTCTTGGTATTTATGTGTATTGCTGTTTTCACCTTGGCCTTTGTCATTGTTTTTGTCCCTGAAACCAAGGGCATGTCACTCGAAAACCTTGAGAAAATGTTACATGATATGCATATGGAAAAGAAGCAGGGAGGTAAATGGAGTTCCTTGACTTACATACTGCGGAAGAAAAATGTTCATTTGGGTGAGAAAAAGGCGCATGGAGATTCTCAAGCTTGACTGAAGAAGTCCTTCAATTTTCCATTAGACTTAGGCTTTCATATGATTGTGCAGCCGGTTTTGAAAGGAGATTCTCACTTACCTAATATTTTAGAGATATTGTAGTTATATGCGAAAACTATCTGTATATAGACACATGCATATTTATATAAATTTTATTAATATGGTGATATATTACGTGTGGCAAAATTAATTAATTAGTGCAATATTTTATTTTTTATTTTTTTGGTTAAGAATTTGATAGATCATTCATACTCTTAAGAAAAAATCAGTTCATAATGTTAGATAATGTATTATTTTTAATTCATGTTTGGATTATTATCATTTTTTTTCTTTTGCCTCTTCATATGATAGATTATGGAATGTAATCTTAAATGTTCATATTTTTATTCATAAAAAATGAATTATATAAATTTGAAGCCTTTTAAGATATTTAGATCAGTACACTTTTATTTTATATTAAAAGATGGAAGATAACAAGCAAAAGTCTTATTATGATGTATGCAGATTTGTTACTCCTTTAGTACTTAGGTTTGTTAATCTTTTAGTACACCAAATCTAGATGTTTCACTATAAATAACACCTTTAATTCTCTAGAATGAGAGAGGGAGGACATATTGATTTTTTATGTCTAAGATGTATGCTAATAAATTTCTTTGAATACTAGCACATGTACTTAGTTGACTTAGGGTACAAAAATTATAGGGGTTAAGCAAAATTTGAATTTATGTTTTAGAAAGGAAATACTTAACTTTAGATTGTGTGATCCATATGCATGTAGTATAAAAGTAAGGGTTGGGAGAAAGAGCCTAACTTTGAATAAGATTGTTATTTGTTGAAATGTAAATGTATCAAGATGTTTCCTCAAAATGGGCGCAAAATCCAATTGAAAAATGACTTGGGTATGAAAATTTCACTATTACATTTTCTTTCCACTTGTGTATGTGAACCTTAAAATGATCATGAATCTCAAAGTATTTTAACTCACAAATATGTGTGTTTTCCATGAAAACTTACAAAATAAAGGAAAAATATGGAATGAGTAGATTTAGCCTCACAATATAAATTAGATATAAAATAAGATCTTTCTTTTAAGAAATAATAAAATAGGAAATGAGTAAATTTTAAGAAATTTTAAAAATTGTTTGACTTAGTGGGGCATATGATGACAAGACAAATGGCATACAAGGCATGTTGAGTGGTAATTTTTCATTAGTCATCATTTTTTTAGTGACAAACATTTGTCAAATGGTGAATAGTTGAAATCAGGGCTACTATTTTCTCAATAGTATATTATGACGGTTTGATCATTTAAATACCTTTAATTTGATGTTTTATGAAACTTATAAATTGTCAAAAAAATATTTAATTTATGACATTTTTATTGAAAATCTTCTATATTAAAACTTTATTTTATTTTTGAAAAAAAAATTGTTATGTTAAGACAAGTATTAATAATATTATATTTTGTTTAAATTTTATTATAATATGGTGGAATATTATTGACAAATACATAAAGAGAATTTGGCATTTATTTGTTTGTCTATTTAATTAATGAATTGAATTGTTTCTCTAATAGTTAATGACCTACTATACTCTACCATCTTTATTTCTTTTACACTAGTCCTTTTACTTCTAGTTCTTTAACATGTACTCGAAAACCCCAACCAAGGAGATGGTTATGAGAATGTTCACCATTCACCAATAAAATTGTAAGCTGGCAAATCACCTCTAAAACACACAAATTTTGTATCTTAAAAAAAATGAAAATTCTTGTTATGTTATTAGTCTGGATATCCAATATATATTAGTAAAATAATATAAAATTAAAAACATAATAATTAGTAATAAATCTAAAAAACATAAATTTACTAAGAAGTTTTTTTATTCATATTAAAAATAAATCTTGCTAAAAATATTAAAAGTAAAAAAACAATTATATTCTATTTTGAAAAGATTTTCAATTTACTCTTACAAGAAGTTTGTAAATTCATATTGAAAATAAATTAAAATATTAAATTTATTGTTTAAAATATTTTTAAAATTAGAAAGAATTATATTTGTGAAATTTTAAACTAATTTATATTTTTATAATAAACATTATACAATATATAGTATTGCCTATAATAAATTTTGATGGTTTAATAAAAAATTTAAGTGTCATATATACGGTTATATAAAAATATAGCAAGTCAACTTATACGGTCTAATAAATTTTAAAATTGTAATATATGATCTAAAATGAAAAACTGGTCAAATAGACCATCAAATTCTAGGCCTGATGGCAAGAGGCTTTTCTCCTCAACCCCCTATATCATGATAAGAGAATGTTAGGATTGCTATCCTCAAAAATCATGATGAGTTGTTGCCTACTAACCATGCTAGAGGCATTACCCCTTGACCCCCACAAAGAGTGATACCTCTTGACCCTAGTAGTGGCTACTACCCTTGGATCCCTATTTTAACATTAGGAAAAAATTAAAAATGTGTGGGGGGATTTTGTTTCCAATGGCATTTTCTAAAGGAAGGATTTTCCACTATAACTAATGTCCATAGTTAGTGTTTGCTAATATTTTCCATGCATTTTTTATGAATTTGTAGTGATGTGCGTAAATTCACCAATAAATTTATCACTACTGTTCATGGTGATGAGGTTCTTATGTAGCACATATCACTACTTTAAAGCTTAATACATGAATGCAAGTGACAATGTATACCCCCTTCAATTGGTTGCATCCATAAGAGGCAAGGAATTGCGGAGATAAAAAATACTTCATGAAATGTAAGTAATTTAAAAAATAAGTGTGTAAGCATAGAAATAGTCTAAATGAATATTAATAACAAATACACTATGTGATAAATATGTGTAACATCTAGAGTGATAAGGTGCGATAAGGATATAGGAGTTGGAAGATATGATATATGAAGTAATGTTGCCCCTAGCATGGGAAAATAGAAAAATAGTGATGTGTCCCTCAAAGGTGAAAAACTATATAGGAATATAAGGTACTGGGATAGGCATATGCCCCCAATGTGATATCCAAGCTTGTGTGGAGGTAATGTAAAATGTCACTAGGGGATGTATGTATAAAATGAGGGAATGCATGGTGTCACTAACGCAAATATAAATTAATGGTATGGCATGATAAGTGTAATTAGATTAAATTTTATGCTCTAAATGTATGATATAGCGATGTGGGCTCAACAAGTGATTTTAAGAGTGTTCCATATCAAGGTAGGATAAATATGCAATCTCTAAGAAGCATAATATGATAATATAGTATCATGGAATGTAAGCCAATAATTAATGGCAATGTGTAGGCCTCACAAGTGTCATGGGTACAATAACAAACATAAGAGATATAACTAAATAATAATAAGCATGAAATGTATGACACTTTTGAAATTAAAGGATAATAAGAAAATATGAGAAAATAAAGCAGTAAAAGAAATAACCATACAATTAGGATTGAATGAAAAAGGAAAAAAGAAAAGTGAGATAGAAGGATGAACCCAAAAATAAAGATTAAATTACATGAAAGAGGATGTGTCTAGACATAAGAAGTGTGAGTGAAGCACATAAAATGTAAACCAAAATGCCCCCTTAATGGAGAGAAGAACCATGAAAATAAATATAAAAAGTAAAATGATTATGAAAACAAACAAAAAGGTATAATAGAAAGTTCAAAGTATAAGATAAAATAGGAAAAAATCAATCTTAAGGGTAATCTCAATATCATATTTCTTGTATAATATAAAATACATAAAAGATGACATTATCGTGCATGATGACATCATCACAATTAAATTATACTTATTTTATTTTATAATAACTTTTTAAATATTATAAATTAGTTCATCATTGTTAATTTAATCGTTCTTATTTTACTCATCCCCTACTATACCTTACCTTCCAATTCTAAATAGAAGATAATAAATTTTGAAATAGAGAATAACATGAAATTTAAAATAATAAATTCATTAAATTTTAAAAATAATTGTAATAGGAATTATAATATATACTTCAAAATAAAAAGTAAAAAGTAAAATTAACTTTTAATATAAATAGCAAGAAGCATCTAAGAAATAAAAGCAATATAAAATATTTCATTTCTTAGATGTTGAATTATTTAGGAAAACAAATGAATGAAGGGGGATGTAACTAAGCATAAGAAGAATTGTGAGTGGAGCAAAGAAAATGTTTATCAAAATGCCTCTTAACTAGAGAGAAGAATTAATGATATCAATGGAATCCTTCATCAAATTTTCAATAGTCCAAGAGGAGGTAGCACACTTTTTTAAATTATTAATGATATCGAGAGAATCCCCCTCAAGCAAAAATTTCTTAAATCCTTTCTTTTGACTCAAACTGGCTCAAAAGAAAGGATCTAAGAAAGTTTGGCTTCAGGGGGATTCTCTCAATATCATTAATAATTTGAAAAAGTGTGCTACCTCCTCTTGGATTATTGAAAATTTGATTAAGGATTCCATTGATATCCTTAATTATTTTTATGATTATTATATCTCTCATATTTTGCGAGAAGGAAATAGTCTGGCAGATATCTTTGCTAATTTGGGGGTTAGAGGGGCTCGGGAGTGGGATTTGAATGGCCCTCTACCTATAGAGGCTATTGTCACCAAGTGATCCCACAATAGTGGTTTACAATTTTTGGCCAAACTGGACACTACAATTATTATTTTTAACTAAATCTTCATATTCGGGAACCTATAGCAACTAAACCATGAGGAATTTGAAGATGATGCAAACTAGAGTCTCATCACATTTTGTGTGTAGATTCTAAAAATACTTTTTTCAAAAAAATTGGAATCAGATTGTACTTTTTTCTCCATCTCCCATGAAAACTAGTTTTTTTCATAAAACAACATTTTAAAAAAATGACTCTCACCTTATACAACATAACTTTTTTTGTATGAAGGATAAAATTATAATTTTTTCAAATTTAGATTTTTAACTTCGATATCTAGCACTTTCATTTGGTCTCATAGTTTTTTATTGAATATTTTTTCCTTAATCAAGTTTCAAAGTCAAACCAATTGTAATTCAGACATAAGCGGACTGTATACAACATAACTTTTTTTGTATGAATTGAAATTCAATTTTATTTTTTTTAATGGATCAAGGACATGAATACCCAGCCTCAACATATTTATAAAAAAAATATTTTGATAATCTTCTATTTTTCTACACGTGCAAAACAAAGAGCTTTATTTTCGGTGAAAAACCTATGTTTAATAAAACTAAAAAAACACATACATAATAAAACCAAAACATATTAAAATTATATTCGTTGGATAGATCGTTCTGAGGAATACCTAATTCTAGTTGGGTTTGTGAATATTCCTCTATTTTCATCCTCAACCTGAGCTCTGAAGTGCCAAAATTTAGGGTTTTTTTGTGTCTTAGATGGGGGATTAGGGATAAGGGGGTTCGAGCAAACCTCTAGGGGTTCACTCGAACCCCTTTCCCATGCATTGTAAAAAAAATTGGTGGCCAAAATTCAAAGGGGTTCGGTCAAACCCTGGTTTGAGTGAACCCCTTTTTGGTTTGGTTGAACAAGAAGGTTCATATGAACCCCTAAAATCACTTTTTTTGCCTTGGGATTGTTTTTTGTGAGTTTTCCTTCCTCATTTGAATTGTAAACCACTATTTTGGCTTCACGCCAGTGCCATTAATCATGATGCCCAAATCTAAGGTGATTTATGATCTTGTAAGGCTTTGGGCATGCATGTTTGTCATCACGTGGAAGGTTATGATATGGAGGAGTGGTAATCAAGTTTTGGCATGCACTGATGGTACTAAGGGAGATATCCATAGGGAGCGGATTACTATGATAATAAATCACCTTTGCCACGTCTCTTTTCTCACACAGATTGTGGGAATTCTAAGTTCTGCTTTCTCAAGAATTTTCTTCATTGCTCTGAGAGTTGCAATTTTTTTTTACTCTATTAGTTCGGTTGCGATGGGTGGAGATAGAAATTGTGCAGAGCCTTTCTCATGTGACACGGTAAAGAAGAAATCAGAGGTCTGGAAAATTCTTGAGAAGGGAGGGTTGACGCCTTATCTTGAGAGACTTCATGGTAATAACCCTCAAACAACTGCTCTATTTGCTAAATAATGGAATAATAAGGTTCTGAAACTTGGAGGTACATAGTTTGATATTAACGAAGACCTCATAGCCCACATTACTAGTTTTTCAATGGAAGGTATAAAGTTCTTTAGACATAAGAAAGAAGCACAAAATGTCATGGAAATATTCTTCAAAGGAGAGGAAGCCCAGGACCTTCACACGGCGAGGAGTGGGGGTTATCAGAGGAAATCTATCAAGGCCTTGTGGGGGGATGTAGCAAAGGAGATAATATGGTTCATTTCTCTTGAAGGCCGATATTCTATGGTAAATGCTTATCACTTTGTCTTACTTAACCATTTTCGACACAAGAAAAGGATTTCCTTTCCCTTTTACCTTCTGGCCTCTTTAGATGTTGGGATAATTGACCATAAGAAAAATCTGAAGAACCTTGTTCTTCATGTGGGGTTGATCCTCCTAATTTTTTATTATGCCAAATCCTTTGAGGTGGTTAAGTCGCTTGCTACCCCTAAGGATGTCCAACAAAATCAGGAGGAGGGTTATGAGACAATCTCTGAGGAGGAGTTGGCCAGCAGGAAAAGGAAAAAATGGAAGCTTATCTTGGAAAAAGAGTCGGTGTTGGAGGATGATGTGGATTTTTTGTCAGACTCTCTAGCTACTATGGATGAGGATATGAGGTCCCCTGCTCTGGGGAAGTGCAATAAAGAGGTTTGATCCCTAAAAAAGATTATGAAACTTGTAGTGAAGAGCTTGCTGATGAAATGATGAGTCGGAGCAGAAAGGAGATGAAGGATATGACTAGGGAGGTGTCATCGCCTCCCCTTGTTCTAAAAAAAAGGGAGATGATAGTGGGTGATAGTAAGAAGAAGGTGGTCAGGTCTACAAGTAAAATGTTGGAGTTGGATACTCCTCTTAAAATGGTCGATGGATGGGATGTTGTGGGGTCTTTGGATGGGGTTAAGGAACAGGATGAGTTGTGGTCTCTTCGGGCGAGCTTCGAGATTTGAAGAAGGACAAGAAGGTTGTGGTTGATGTGGGGCAGGTTGTTGTGGACTCTCCTGTGGTGGACCTAGACAGGCAGATGAAAAGGATGGCGGTTGCTATAGAGGTTATGGAGTCCATTCAAAAAATCAAAACGATGATTGTTGTTGATAAGGGTAAGTATGTTGTTGTGCATTTGGATAAGGTTAGCTCCTTGCATGAGGAGGGTGATGAGGCTAAAGATATTTTAATATTGATAAAGAAAATATTATTGATGTTTTGGGAGCCGCTAAAGTGGGTTCCATTATTTTTTATAAGATTTTTAAATGGATTTTCCATGAACTTAATGTGACTAATGTGAAAGTGAGGGGTGTTTTGAGCAAAGCAGAGGATTCCTCTGTTCAAGATCAGATAGATGATCTGATGAATTCCCTAAAAATTGTGGCAGAGGAAATGCTTCTGATGAAGCAGAATCTTGAAGGAAGAGTCCTCACCTTGGAAAATTACATTGAAAGGTTATATGCTAATATGGATAAAGGAAGGGAGGGGAAAATTTTTGGGTTTAATGCCGAATCTATTGGTATTACTTCCCCTGTGGATAGTGTTTAAAATGGTAAGGATGCTGATGATAATGATTTTGATGGGAAGCTGATGGAAGGGGAGAAGCTTGGTGATAAGGGTGGCGATAAGGGTTATGTTTTGATTAGTGAGGTTAAATCGGGTGGGCCTGGGGTTAGGACCCATAACAAGACCAAAGCTCAGGTAGGTGCTCCTACTAATGATATATCTGCTATTGGGGATGAAGGCTTAAAGAATGTGGCATGTGATGTGGAGGCCGCATATATCCTAAAAAATATGTAATGTTGTTGGGTGGGGTCCTACTTTTTTGCTAACTTTTTGCTATGGACTTGTTGTGGTTGGACTGTTATGCTTTAGTTGATTATATCTTCTGTTTTAGTTTCTTTTTTGTGTAAAGGGTTTCAGGCCCCTTCAAAACCCATTTTTTACCTCTAATAAAAACTAGAGAGAAGAATGGACCTACATTGTTAATAATTGAAAATGATGGAGCATGCAAAGAGTGAGAAGATGAGTGGGAGGAGTGGTTTGAATTCTAATGCAGAGGATGGAGGTAGAGATGAGGATAAATAAATGGATAGGGATTTGTTCACCGACTTGACCTTATTTCCAGAGTTCTTGTTGGTTTCTATTGTTGGGGTTGTCCTTGGTTATCCAGAAAGGATGGTTTTTGTTGTCTGGTTTGGTGCTCGTGAAGGATCTGTTTGCTCCACACATGTTGGAGTTGTCATTTTTGGAGTTTCCATTTTGGGCCAACTTTGGCTAGAGGGATCTCTTTGGCCTTTGACATTCCCTTCCTTTGGAGGATCTATTTTAGTGTGTGGGGTGGGATGTTGCCTTTTTCCTTTGGTGTTGTCCCTAAGTAGTGCCCCTGGTTGTTTGAGGTGGTTGTGGGTTTGCTGGTCCTCAAGAGGGTTATACTTAATATTTTTTTAGCTGATGAGGCCGAATTGGAGTGGTTTTTTTCTCTCCTTAAAACTGGTGTGGGCTTCTTCTTGGTTAGTGAAGGTTATCCACCTTACTTTTGTTCTTTTTTTTTAGGAAGTGCTTCTGAGAAAGTGTGTGTACTCCTTCTATCCTTTGAAGTGTTTATTTCTAATGGAGTTTCTTTTTCTCTTGAGGGATGCCAATTTTTTGTCTTCCTCACTAAAGGTGCTCAAGGGATTTTATGTTTCCCTTGTTTCTGAGTTTATTTTGACTAGGGTGTACCCAGAGTGTGCTTTAATGGCTAGGTTGTGTTCCATGTTTTTTTTCAAGACCTAGAAGTTCTTGGAGTTGGAGGGGGCATATGTTGCCCTTATTTCAAGATTGTTATTGATGACTAGACTATGCATTAATTTTTTCTATTGTTCCAATTATATTTGATGCTTATGAGGGCCTTTTTTGCCCATTCCTTTGGTGACATTTCTCTCTTCCCTCTTCTTCAACATCTTTCTCCTATAAAGGTGGAGATCCCTCCTTTTGAGGTGAAGCTAGAGCTGGTTGGTTTGGTTGAGAGATCTATGCTAAAGGCATTCATGGGTGTTGTAGTTGACCTAGTTCATGACACTTTGTTGTTGGCTAGGTTGTATTCAAATTTCATATTAAAAACCCAGGGGCTTATGCGCCTAAGGTTGCTAACTTGGCTCTTTCTATAGGAATGCTTGATTTCTCCCTGGTTATGTCGACTATGAATCCTATTGAGGTGGAGACCTCTTCTATTGAGGTAGAGACTTCTCCTTTTGAGGTGGAGATGGGTTTTGTGTGTGTGGTTGGTTGCTTACATTTCTTCATCTTGTTTTCTCTCTTGCAACTCCTATTAAGGTGGAGTTTGGGTTTACCATAGAGTAGCGGTTGTTGTGTATAGAGTGCTCTTGGTGGCTACTCCTATAGAGGTAGAGAGGAAAGTTGGATGATGTGGTTTTTTTGCATCATTATGTTTATTGTTCTTTTTGGCTCATTATTTATTTTTTTGAGCAGTTTGTTGGTTGTGGTCTAGCTATTTTAGGTTGTGATTATGGTACAAAAGGGTTCAAGGTCTCTATAAAACCTGGGTGTAGAGGATTCATGGTTACCTTCAAAAGATACTCAATGCAACTTGGTTATTCATGTTTATCTCTTAGTTTTCTGTTGCTAATTAGATGTTGATTGTCTGTATTTTATCTTTTACAAGCATTCTTTTCTTTGATAGATTTCAGACCTCCTTGCAAAATTTTCTTGTAAAGAATTTTGGATCCCTTCAAAACCTATTTTACTCACTAATAAAAACTAGAGAGAAGAATCATGAAAATAAATATAGAAAGAAAAGTGAATATGAAAAGAACAAAAAAAAAGGTATGATAAAAAAATAGAAGATAACAGATAAAGAAAAATTAAACATTAAAAAAAATATCAATATCAAAAAATATTTTTAATGAATCCTTAAAATATGAGATATTTAATGTATATGTAAAAAACATGAAAATAAAATCATTTAATATAATGACATAATCTCAACTAAAGTAATACTTATTTTATTTATTATAATGAACATGTTAAACATTATAAATTAACTCATTATAATTCATTTAATCATTCTTGCTTTATTGAATTCAAAATAGAAAGCAACAAATTTTGAAATAGAAAGTAACATAATGATAAGTTCATTAAAATAAAAAAATAATTAAAAAAAAATCATAATATATATAATTCAAAATAAAAGTAAAAAGTAAAGTAAATTGTAAGATAAATAACAAGAAGCAATTAAGAAATAAAAACATCATATAATAATTAAATAGTATTATAAATTTTAAAATATAAATTAAAATAGAAATTTCACTAGAATTCAATATTTAATTTAAAATAAAAAAATAGAAAGAACAAGGTTAATTAAAATAAATATAAATTTGACATTTAAATTAAATAAATCACAAAAATCAATAATTTATATGAAAAATATATTTATAATTTTAAAAATATTTATATAAATCTCCTTAACTCATGTAGTTATGTGGTTTATATTTATATGTTATTATTATAGTACAAGCATGAAAGTGAACACTATGAAATTGAATGATAACAAAGAAATATAAGAAAATAAAGTGGTAAAATAAATAATCACACATCATGATTGAATGATAAGAGAAAAGGAGAGGTGGGAGAAAAAAAAAATCCAAAAGCAAATGCATGAAGGAGGATGTGATTAGGCATAAGAGAAGTGTGAGTGGAGCAAGGAAAATATACATCAAAATGTTTCTTAAATGGACATAAGAATCATGAAAATAAATATGAAAAGTAAAGTGAATATGAAAAGAATAAAAATTAGGTATAATAAAAAATCCAAATCAAACACTAGGAAAAATTTCAATATAATTTTTTTTTAATAAATATTTGGTGTATATCATTAAAGACATAAATATTGTTGGTCTTGTCATTGCACCAAAATATTGACCTATCAATGCCCAATACAAGCCAGAGTTAAGATCCATGGGAGACAGTTAAACCATGTCACAAATTTGAGCGTCGTGTTGAACAACCAAGGAGACCAAGGGTGCACACCTTGCAACAATCCCCCCCAGCGCAAGCGAGGGATTCAAACTCATGACCAACTATGATACCAATTGTTGGCCTTGTCATTGCATCAAAAGATCGACCTGTCAATGCTCGATACAAGCCAGAGTTAAGATCTATGGGAGGCGATTAAACCATGTTATGAATCTGAACGTCATGTTGAACAATCAAGGAGACCAAGAGCGCATACCTTGCAACAAATATGACATCATCTTATATATAATAACATAATCTCAACTAAAATACACTTATTCTATTTATTATAAATTACATTTTAAATATTATAAATTAACCATCACAACTCATTTAATCATTCTTATTTTATTGAATTCTAAATAGATATTAAATTTTGAAATAGAAAGTAACATGTAATTACATATAATAAGTTCATTAAAGTAAAAAATAATTATAATAGGAATCATAATATACTTCAAAATAAAAAGTAAAAAATAAAGTAACTTTTATGATAAATAGCAAAAAGCAAGTAAGAAATAAAAACATAAGAAAGTTTCATAATTTTTGAGACATAAAGCAATATGACATTTAAATAGAAATTATTAGGAATAGCATAACATAGAATATTTTAATTATGTAAAATAAATAAATATTTAGTTGTAGTATATTTAGGACTAAAGATTTATTTGGGTTCATTTGTTTTTTTTTTTTTTTTTATTAGACTGCAGGAATCGGGTAGCACGACCCCCTATAAACTGCAATGCGCCTGGTAAACTTTTTAACGTGAAAATTTAATATCAAAACATAAATGAGGGGTAAATGGTTTAGTGTATTCATTTTTTTGAGGCATGTGGTTTATCTTATCATTTGATTATATTTGTGGGTGAACCCACATAAGTGGTGAACACTTTTGTGGAGGAAGGGAAAAGTCATTTTTTCCCTCTACACAAAGTGAAGGGGTTTGGTCGAACAATTGTTCGACCGAACCTTTAACATAGTTCGGTTGAACCACAGGGTTCGGCCGAACCCTATGTTCACTCGAACCCCATTGACATGTGAGAAAAAATATTAAAATAAAGGGGTTCGAGCAAACTAGGGTTCAGTCGAACCCCCTTAATAGGGATTTAAAAAAAAAAAAAGTCATTTTCCCGGACCCCCTAAATTTACCTCATTATTTTAAAGGGGTTCAGCCGAAAACCCCTTTAAGAGGTTCGAACGAACATAGGTTCAACTGAACCCCTTTAAGAGGATATGTTCAGCCGAACACCCTTCTTCCCCTATCTCCTCAAAAAATTGATTTTTTTTGTAAAAAATTATCGTTCGAAGCTCAATTTGAAAATGAAAATGTAGAAAACCTCAGAAACCCAACTAGATAATGATACTCATCGGAATGAGTTATCTGTCGAATATAATTTTAGTATGATTTGGTTTTATCATGTATTTTATTTTTTAGTTTTATTAAACATAGGTTTTTCACTGAAAATCAAAATCTCTGGTCTGCACATGTGGAAAAATAGCAAATTATCAAAATATATTTTTTAAAAATATGCTAAGGCTGGGTATTCATGTCCTTGATCCATTAAAAAAAAAAAAAATGAATTTCGATTCATACAGAAAAAAGTTATGTTGTATACAGTCTGCATATGTCTGAATTGCAATTGGTTTGACTTTGAAACTTGATTAAGGAAAAAAAATTCAATAAAAAACTATGAGACAAAAATGCAAGTGCTAGATATTGTAGTTAAAAATCTAAATTCAAAAAAATCAGAATTTTATCCTTCATAGAAAAAAAGTTATGTTGTATACGGTGAGCATCACTTTTTAAAAATGTTATTTTCTGAAAAAACTCAGTTTTCGTGGGAGATGAAAAAAAAAGTGCAATCTGATTCCAAAAATTTTGAAAAAAACATTTTTAGAATCTACAGACAAAATTTGATGAGACTCTAGTTTGCATCATTTTCAAATTCCTCACGGTTTAGCCGCTACAAGAGCCCGAAAGTGAAGATTTAGTTAAAAATAATAATTGCAGTGTCCAGTTTGCCCAAAAATTGTAAACTACTATTGTGGGATCACCCTTGTATGAGCTTGAGTCTATAATAGAAAGCATATCTTTAGTGGTTAAGGTTGATTTATTTTTCATTGGAAAAGGGGATCTAGGTCTTAAATCACAATTCTTCCAATATGAAACATGGAGAGGATTAAAAATGATCTCAACACCCACTTGGTTACAAACCTCAATAGAAGAATCAAAATGGTCAATTAGGATTTTAATCCTCTATTGTGGGATGATGTTGATTGGATTAATTGATTTTTAATTTATTGAGTTTAATAATGCAATGATTTTCTTATTTTAAATGTTGAAATGTAACAAACCATTGAGATTTATAGAAAACACGAAACATACAAATAGAAACAAAGTTCCAAACAAAAGAGAGCATCCATAGAGGAACTTGACATATAAATTTGGGTCTAAAATAATTGGACAGGGGCATTAGGTTCCCTAGACTAGGTAGCAACTACTCAAGATATAATTTCACTCTCTCGTTGTTTCTAATCTATAGGTTCTTCTCTTCTGGGATCACTGTGGAAACATCACCTATCATTGATAAAATACATTTTTCTTGACTTGATGACTTGTAGGGCATGAATGCATGAATGACCAATTAGTCTTCAAATATTCCTCTAATTCACTTCAAATATGTATCCTACACACATGAAAGAGGGGGAAGAGTTGTTCCATATAGGGGCTTGCCTAAGTTAAACCTCATTTTGGTATTTGTATCTCCACAATGGCTATGATGATGTAACAAGAGATCTTACCCTCAGTCGAGAAAAGGCTAAATGATAAACAAGTGATAAATTAATAATTATTGCAACCCACCACTCATATCTACATTTTTTGATGGACCGAATTCATGTAATCATCACCTTCAAGAAGAAAATGATGCTTGGTTTGAAGTCCTACAAGTGTTAGTACTCACAAAAATAATGAACATAAAACATAAATAAACTCACATGAAAAAATGATGCATGGCTAACATGATGCTTGAATGAAATAAATGTTACAATAATTTTGTTGATTCTTCTCTTGAATTGCCTTGATTGATTTTATGATGCTCATTTTTCTTAATAAAAAATATTAGGATTCATTAGGATTAAAATGGTGAAAATGATCTATATTTATATGCAATTCTTCTAATTTATTGAAAAATCAAATACTAATAGCTAACAAATAATTTTAGAATTTTAAATATTAAAATTCCAACATCGACAAATTTAAATTTTAGCCATAGTGGGTTTGACATGGGCATTGGACACCCTAGTCCAGGCCAATCTTAAACATTAGTATTAAATGTTAAGTGTATGTTTTCAATTCCATCTTTTAATTTTCTGAATATATTTATAAAATGGGTAAATTAAATGCATAATTAGGTCCAAGCACATAGGGTGGAGCTAAACCTAGTGTGGAGTTGTTAAGGGTGGAATTTTTTGACAATATATTTAGCCCCTACTTTAGTGAAAGTATGAAATTACATGCTCAAACTCATACTAAAGTATGGATAAGCCAATAAGGTTTCAATCATTGAAGAGATAGGAAAACATCAAATCTAGGGGATGCGCTAGCCCCTAGGCTCAAGATCCTATGGTAAGATAATGTAAGGAGAAAGGAACACACAAACATGAGATAAAATGAAAGCATACACAATGAAGACACATAACACAACATAATGTGAACATAAACATGAAATGAAAATATTACACATTGCAAACACAATGCAAACATGTAAATGGGAAGTATGCCAATCATGGGCTAGCAACCTCCACAAAAATATTACTAGGATCCATACCCAATAAATTCATGAATCATAGGCTAATGAAGTTTGATACTTTCTAGGTGACCCATGAACCAAATAATCACAAGCTAGTGAAGTCTAATATTCACTAGGTAATATTTAACAAGAAACAACATAGGCTAGTGAAGTTTGATATTCACTAGGTGAGTTTCTACAATAGTAGCAAATGAGAAACACACATGGGCTAGTGAAGTTTAATATTCACTAAGTGAATTCTCATGTAAACCATACCAAGAATTATAGTCCCAATAATTTTGATAAGGTACTACAAAATATGATCAATATGCCAAAAATTGCATCACCAAGTTCAACACACGTGAACAAAGTGAAGCATATAATATAAGTATTTCCCCACCTTAAAGTAATTGTTAACACCAAATTGAGAAATTTCCTTTAAGGTAGAATAAAATGGGCATGCACAGGATCATGATGGGCCAAAAAGTGGTGATATGAAAAAAGTAGCGTTTTGCACTCGCCAAAAAACGCGAAAATCCTGAGTTGACTTTTTTTGGGTTGGGTGTCAGTACATTACTCCATAGCAATGCCCAAGCCAAATTAAAACAAATCAGATATCCGATTTGGGTCGGCTAATATAAAACCAAAATAGGTCATTTTAAAGTCATTCAAATCGGATATCCAATTTTTGCACACATAGACCCAAGAGTAATTAGGAGAGAGAGAGATTGAGAGAGAGAGAGGGGGGGAGGGAGAGAGAGATAATTGGGAGGGAAGGAGAGGGGAAGAAGGGGAGAGAGAGAGGAGAAGAGGGGGAGAGAGAAGGAGAGAATTAGGAGGAAAGAGGGAAGAAGGGCGAGAGAGAGAATTAGGAAGGGGAAGGAGAGGGAAGAAGGGGAGAGAGAGGAGAGAATTAGGAGGATGAAGGAGAGGGGAAGAAGGGGAGAGAGAGAGAGAGAGAGAGAGAGAGAGAGAGAGAGAGAGAGAGAGAGAGAGAGAGAGAGAGAGAGAGAGAGAGAGAGAGAGAGTGTTAGGAGGGGGTCCAAGGGAGAGGGGAAGAACAGGAAAGATAGAGGGAAAGGGAGAGAGAGAATTAGGAGGGGGAGGAGAGAGAGAGGGGGGAGGGAGAGGGAGAGGGAGAGGGAGAGGAATAAGGGGAGAGAGGGAGATAGAGAGAGATAAAGAGAGGGGAAGAAGGGGAGAGAGAATTAGGAGGGGGAAGGAAGAGGGGAAGAGGAGGAGGAGAGAGAGGGAGGGAGATAAGAATCTATATCTTTCAAATAGTATCACATTCTTGAATCCAAAACACATGCATGACATTCTATGCTTTGCATACTATAGGATTAAAAAAAAAATGAATTTCATGAAGTTTTTAAGTTAAGGTGGTCGGCATACAAGTTGGGACATGAGTCCCCTCTACTATATCTAAAATCTTATAAAAAATATTATCATTTTATTGTGGTTAGGGTAGTTAGACAAACACCTGCTTCTTATTTTTTCCCTGAAATTTAAGTACTACTGCATTGAAATTTCAAATTTTCACCAAATATATTTAAAAAAAAAAAAAAACCTAGTAGTTTAGAAACTACATTCAATTTTCTATAGATTCTATTCTTACATATTTTTGAGATAATATAGATAGCTTATTCAAATGTTTACATCAAGTTGCCTAATTCTGATTTTTTTGAATTTTCATCGCCACCTAAGGGCCTATTTTTCCATGATGATCCTGCACATACCAAAATAGTAAATGTAACACACGATAGGTCATGAACTATTATTGTAAAACCCTAATACCAATGATGTGTTCCTAATAAAATTGACTCATGAATAGGGGTTACCCCCAATACAAAGCCACATAACAAGACCAAAGATACCACATAAGAGATCCATGGATTTGGGGTCAATATAGACCATAGATAATATATAACATGATTACACTCAGAATCGACATCATTCCCCAGATACTTGTAGAACAAAAAACACAATGGAGGAATAACACATGAAGACAAATTTTGAGATTTTGGGTGAACATGGAAGAGACCTAAATGTCTCAACACCTTGCATTGTTCCCTAAAGGAAACACACAAAAAATATTCACAACATAAAGATGAATGGAGATACAAATAGAAGAATGTCACAAAAAAAAAAAATTTGTGTCTTTGTGTCAACAAGAACAAGGTTCTTCCAAAGAAAAATAACAAACAAAAAGATACACCAAGCAACACATCATAGGAGATCTCATCACATATAAAAAAACACATAAAAACACATACCCTGATGGGTGATATTCTCCTAGGAATCACTGGTGGCACTCAACCTCTTCCTCTACCCTTGTCTCCACCCCAACCACCATCCTAGCCTCCACCACCTCCTCCATCATTATTATCATTACCCCATCCTCCACCTCAATTGACATCATCCCCTATCCCTCATCCTCTCCCTTGTAGCCTCATTTGAGGACCTTTGTCAAGCCTCTCAACAAGAGAAGGAAAATCTATATATGTCAATGGTAAGGACCCATGTTGATCCCACCATGAATCATACTCAGGAGTCATCCAACATCTATCAACTATTGGGGCACCCCACTATACTAGTTGTAACTGATCAAAATCCTATATAGAAACCTACACACCAATCATCGAACCCAATTGAGATATCTCCCATCCGATCAAGCAAACTTTGTAACACTGATAGGCTCCCCCTATTTCTCTCTAAACTGATGAAGAACTCGCTTCGGCAACTCTCGCTCTATAATGTGTTGACTGTGCACTATGCAAACAATCAATATCTCGTCTACCTACATTATGGAAGATTCTCAACATCATCCTCCCAAGGTGCACACTAACGGTAAGGCCTCCATATGAAAGAATCAACTAAATCAATGGCATGCCGCCAATATCCAACATCCCCATCATGGGTCTGTGTAACATATCCACCATATATGTACACATACGATAGCCCTACTGGGAAGTCTCTCTATCGATGGTATAAACATGGCTATATGCTCCCATGCCCAAACCATAAGTAGGGTAATACAAAAACTAATAGACTAATCTCCTCAACATCATGAAGTTGAAAATACAACATGGAAAACATACAAGGACCCCAAGCATACATTGTGGCATGCTGCATCATACCAGCTAGCATCTAGCCCCATCCAATAGGAAATCCATGACCTCAGTGATTTGGAATAACCACACCTACTACAACATTGCACATCAAAATGATGAGTCACTTGTATCTTTCTACAAGGGTGTACCAATAGATCTCATAATACTTTGCACCTAGGAGAGCTAGATCATCGGTATCAAAGCATCATTGTATTGTCGCTAGCCTGAATTAGGATCATATACAACCTGCTTACCATGGACTGGGAGCCCAAAGAATATGCCACAAATCCTCTAGTGTAACGGTGGCCTCCCCAGTTGAAAGATGGAAGGAACTAGTCTATGAATGCCACCTCTCAGCTAAAGTAGTCACCAGTCCTCGATTAGCCCAAATCACGAGCATGAATGCCACATAATATAGACCAAGTGCATGCAAGATATTCCTCTCTACATCATCCAAATGATTTCACAATCTAAAAGGGGAGGGTCGTCTCTCGCATGTATAAATGGGAGGAAATCTCACCTGCATTCACAAAAAGCACATTATGCCAATCAAGATTCCTAAACAAACCTTTTGGATCTTTTACGCATTGAAAATTTAGCAAAAAACTAAGTAAATTTTATTGACAGTTAGATGTGTCGCAGATGTGGCTTACCAATGTGGTGTACATTCAATTACTGGTAGTTTTGATAGATGTGGTGCATTGCCACACATCTGTGTCACATATTCACCCATGTAGCTTTGTTTCCTACATATGTGGCACATATTTATACATGTGGTGCACAAAATAGTTACGATCAACCTACAAATGTGGCTTCAAAAAATGATTGTATCGCACCAGATAGATGCAATGAATCTGTTGATAGATGTGGCGAATGCGATGACAATTTCGGTGCAGAAACTGTATTGCATCTATTTGGTCTATTTTGACCCCTAAAATCTGGCAAAAATTGAAAAAAAATTGAAGCAAGGAAGGGTTACATACCATGTTGTCTGATCCCTCAGGCCACTAGAAGGTCCTCACATGATACCCTTGATGTGAATCGACTAGAATTGGAACCATAGCTCCACAATAAAATCTCACCTCAAAGCTCTAAAATCCTAAAAACAAAATGTGCAAATGAGTATTTTGGACCCCCTAGGGCCTATTTATAGACCTTAGGTGGCAAAGTGGACCCCACTTTATAACTAGACGCATCAACTTTGAGTTTCAAACGTAAATATGAGCACCCCAAATTTCCTAAAATCAAAATATTTTGATACGAGCGTGTTTACCACTATCAAATTAACTTGTCAGAATAATTTCCCATTTTTTTTGGAAATCTTCGAAAATTAGCAAATTTTTCCGAGGGGGCATCATGTTGTCCCACCATCATCGGGTCATACTGGGGCAACTCATGAACCTGAATTTTTTATTTTCTTTGATACAATGCTATAAAATACATTGTATCAAAGAGGGGTAAAATGTAGATACCCAAAATTATCTTAGTCTACAAGTAACACCTTATTACTAATTTTCACCCTTTTCCCCTAATGATTAAATAATACCTTATTAATTAATTATTATCAAATAACATAGTCTACTGTTAATTGTCTTTATGTTATTTAATTAATTTATTCTAAATCACCCTTTCTGACTAATTAAATTATGTCCTAATTATCACTAATCTTCTTGATTAATTAAATAAACCTTATTTATTTAATTACATAGTTAATTACACTTATTCCTCTATTTTAATTAAATAATTATCATTAATTATTTAATCAACATTCAACACCCTTCTTAAATTAAATAATTAAATAAATTATTTAATTCCCCTTTTTCATCTCAACATTATCCATCCATTATTAATAAATAACCATTTTATTTATTAATTAATCTTCACTTGAACATTCCTCCAATAATTAATTATTTAATCAATTATTATCCTCCCATATATAATTCCCTCAAACTTAACAACCACTCTCTTCCAGTCAACTGGATATTCAATTCTAGTTCACTAATCAATCAATTCACTTTACTCCCACTCACTTTGAGTCTTTGAATCAATCAATTTAGCTAACTAATTGTTAGTATTATTTAATGCTTCAGGAAATTCTCCATGCAACTAGTTAACCAAAATATTGTAGCCAGTTGCAGACAGTTAACTGGAAAATTAATTCCTCTCAACAATCCTCAACCATTGATCTTGATTTTTGCATCATTGCTATTATCCACACACTTTTGAGCTTGAAGCGAAGAACATACTAAAATCTAAGAGAAAAGAAAAGTGAAGGAGGACAATGCAAGCAATTCATGTCAACATGGTGAAGGTATTATTGTTTAATTGAATATGATTTCATTCATGTTGCTTGTTTTTTATTGATTGATTTGGATTGCATTTAGGTACTGAATTATAGATTTGTTGTTACTGTTTTAGTTCTTTCTCTCCATTAAGGTTTCTAGTTTTGAAAAATGTACTCCTTTACATTTTCACACTATGTTTACATCCCCTGAATTGATTGGACTTAATTAAGGTTATTATTACCTAAATTATGCAATCCTAAGCCTTATTATTCTCATTTTCCAAAAGGGAAATTGACATTAAACAAATACTAAAATTATTTTAAACACCTTAGAAATTAAGTGTCCTAGATTTAGGTCCTAGGACCCATTCGCCCAAGGGTGAATGGGTCCTCCTTAAGTGCCAAGACCCAATTTTTAATATTTTTTTGGTGGTATTTCAATTATTTAAATTCAAGTTTCAAATGTCGGCTTATGGAATCTAATTTTCGAGAAATTAGATAAACACCTATAAATACATAGTTATTTTATCAATTCAAACCTAGAGAAGCAAGAACACACTTTATGCAAGAATTCCAAGAGAAAATATTATTGTCAAAAGCATTGAAGAGAAGATTTATCAAGCATCTTCAACATCATTCAAGATCATATCATCATGTCAAGATTCATGTGTGTTCATGTTATGTTTTGGAGCTAGCATTGTGATGTAGGTTTCAAGCATTCAAGCAAGCATTCAAGAATCAAATCAAGCAATCATTCAAGCTCCCATTTCAAGAAAGATCAATCTCCTTAGAGAGATGTGTTATACTTCAGTCCTCTAAGGGAAACCATTAAGGGTTTGGTGAGTTGTGACATAGCATTTGTTCATTCATCAAATACCTTTCCATTTGTCATTATTTTATTATCAAGTTTTATTTACCAAACCAGGGTTTGACCAAGGAAAACCCTTATTCACCAAAACAAACATTTTTTCCCTCTCTTTATGTGTGCAGATTTGCAGGTGAAGAAGGACTGAAATTGAATCAAAAAATAAATTTTGCAAAGTTGTCAAAGTTGTCATCAAAGTTGTCAAGCCACAGAAACTCACCGAAAAAAAATATTTCTAGCTTTCTGATAGTGGAATTTGGAGAAATCGCGAGCTCAAATCTAGGATTACAGGAATGTGAAATCATATTTTGGACCCCTTGTACATAGACTCATTCACCCTAGGGTGAATCTATCCTTGTAGGACACTCAACACCCTCTTTCGAAGCCTGATACACATCAATCTTCCCTTCTCATATCTACCTAAAAGTTTTTGTTTTTGCTTGTGCTATCCTTAATTTCTACATTTCAAGTTTTGCATCACATAATTGAGTTCATTTGGTATATTATTTGTTTGTATTTGTGCCAACAAGAACAAGGGTCTTCCATAGAAAACTAACAAACCAAAAGACACATCAAGCAACACATCACAAGAGATCACATCACATATAAACAAACACATAAAACACACACACCTTGATGGGTGATATTCTCTTGGGAATCACTAGTGGCACTCAATCTTTGCCTCTACCCCTATCTCCACCCCAACCACCATCCCAGCCTACACCACCTCCTCTATCATCATCGTCGTCGTCGTCATCATCATCACCCCATCCTCCACCTTGGTCGGCATCATCCCCTATCCCTCATCCTCTCCCTTGTAGCCTCCTTTGAGGACCTCTACCAAGCCTCTCAACATGAGCAGGAAAATCTATATATGTCAATGGTAAGGGCCTATGTTGTGCCCACCATGCATCAAACTCATGAGTCATCCAATATTTGTCAACTATTGGGGCATCCCACTGTACTAGTTGTAACCAATCAAAATCCTATATAGAAACCTACACACTAATTATTGGGCCCAATTGAGATACCTCCCATTTGATCAAGCAAACTTTGTGACACTGATAGGCTCCCTCTATTTCTCTTCGAACTAATGAAGAACTCGCTCCAATAACTCTCACTCTATAATGTATTGATTGTGCACTATGCAACCAATCGAATATATCATCTACCTATAGTATGGAAGATACTCAACATCATCTTCCCAAGGTCCAAACTGATGATAAGGCCTCCATATGAAAGAATCAACTAAATCAGTGGCTTACCACCAATATCCAACATCCCCACCATGGATCTGTGTAACAGATCCACCATATATGTACACATATGGTAGCCTTGCTGGAAAGTCCCTCTATCAACAGTCTAAACATGGCTATATGTTGGACATGTGCAGGATCATCATGGAAAAAATAGGCCCTTAAGTGGCAATAAAATTTAGAAAAATCAGAGTTAGGCAACTCGACGTAAAAAATTTGAATCAGTTAACTATATTATTTTAAAAATATGTAAGAATAGAATCTGTTGCAAATTGAATTTAGTTTCTAAACTACTAGGTTTATGTTTATTTTTAAAAAATCCACTTGCTGAAAATTTGAAATTTCAATGCAGTAGTACTTGAATTTCAGGGGAAAAATAAGAAGTAGGTGTCTATCTGATCACCCTAACCACAATAAAATGATAATTATTTTTTATAATATTTTAGATATAAGTAGAAGACTCATGTCCCAATGTGATGCATATTTTTTTTGTAATTTTTTTCAAATTAAATAATTAATTATGATTTATTACAACTTAAAAAAAATATAAAAACGTGTACGTCTGACCACCTTAACTTGGTCAAAAATTCATGAAATCAAATTCTTTTTTTTTTAATCCTATAGTATGTGAAGCATAGAATGTGTCATATGTTTCAAATTCAAAAAATGTGATGCCCTTTGAAAGCTATAGATGTTTTTCAATCAACCTATCAATCAGGACTTTAGTCATAATTCAAATAGAAAATGAATAATAAGTAAAGCATAATTTATATTGGTGGAAAGCTAAGAATCTCCTTTAAAAACCCTTTTCATTTCATCAATTTTGGGTAAAAAAAAGTCATCAGCCACATGGGCCATCGTATCACTTATATATTGCCACTTTTTGGCCCATCATGATCCTGCACATACCCTGCTCCCACACCCAAACCATAAGCAAGATAGTACTGCAACTAATAGACTAAGCTCCTTAATATTTGACATCATGAAGTTGAAAATACAACATGGCCAACATACAAGGACCCCAAGAATACACTATGACATGCTCCATCATATCGGCTAGCATCTAGCCCCATCTGATAGGAAATACATGACCTCAGTGATCTAGAATAACCACACCCACTACAACACTAAACATCACAACAATGAGTCACTTGTATCTGTCTACCAAGGTGTACCAATAGATCTCATAATCCTCCACACCTAGGAAAGCTAGATCATCAGTCTCAAAGCATCACTATATTGTTGCTAGCCTGAAATCACGGTCGTATACAACATACTTACCATGGATCGGGAGCCCGAAGAATATGCCACAAATCCTCCAATATAACGATGGCCTCCCCAGTCGAAAGATGGAAGGAACTAGTTTGTGAATGCCACCTCTCAGCTAAAGTAGTCACTAGCCCTTGATTAGCCCAAGTGCATGCAAGATATTCCTCTCCTACATCATCCAGATGATATCACAATCTAAAAGAGGAGGGTAATCTCTCACGTATATAAATGGGAGGAAATCTCAGCTGTGTTCACAAAAAACACATTACATCAATTAATATTCTTAAACGAACCTATTGGATCTTTTACACATTGAAAATTTAACAAAAATCTAAGTAAATTTTATTAACAATTAGATGTATCGCACCAACCGATAGTTGTGGCTTACCAATGTGGTGTACATTCAGTTATAGGTAGTTTTGATAGATGTGGTGCATTGCCACACATTTTTGTCACACATTCACACATGCGGCTCTATTTCCTACATATGTGACACATATTTATACATGTGGTGCACAAAATAGTTGCGAGCAACCTACAAATGCGACTTCAAAAAATGATTGTGTTGCACCACACAGATGCAATGCATCCAATGATAGATGTGGTGAATGCGATGACAATTGTGGTGCAAAAACTATATTACATCGATTTGATCTATTTTGACCCCTAAAATCTAGAAACAATTAAAGAAAATTGAAGCAAGGAAGGGTTACATACCCCATTGACCGATCCCTCAGGCTACTAGAAGGTCCTCACATGATATCCTCGCTGCGAACCAATTGGAATTGGAACCATAGCTCCACAACAAAATCTCACCTCAGAGCTCTGAAAATCCTAAAAATAAAATGCACAAATGAGTATTTTGGACCCCCTAGCGCCTAATTATAGACCTTAGGTGGCAAAGTGGACCCCACTTTATAACTAGACACATCAACTTTGAGTTTCAAACATAAATATGGGCACCTTGAATGTCCTAAAATAAAAATATTTTTATACCAGTGTGTTTACCACTATCAAATTAGCTTGTCAAAATAATTTCCCAATTTTTTTGGAAATCTTTAAGAATTAACATTTTTTTCTGAGGGGGCACCATGTTGTGTTGGAAAAACAAGGATAGACAAATGAGAGGGGGGGGAGTGAATCAATTGTCACAGAATTTAAAACTTATTTAACCTTATTAAAATTTAATCTCAGATATGATAAATAACAGTAAAAGCATGAATCAACAACACATCAGAAACACACATAACACCAAGATTTTTTGTGTGGAAACCTTGTTAGGGGAAAAACCACGGTGAAGATTAATCCACAAGTTATACCTTGTTAAAATTATAAGGAAAATGAATAAGGAATGCACATGCATTCAAGCACACTGCCTAGAGCTCACTGCTCAAAGAAGACACACTGTCTTACATAAAAGTTTCAGATTAAATCCATCTGAAGAGATTGAACTGAGAAATTAGCTTCTTCAAAAGCCTGATGATAGTTTCGGTTAGGCAAAGAAACACTTCTTCACACATCGCTCAAACTTCTTCACACTCTGCTCTGCAATTAAATGATCTTATCTCTATTCGCACATTTCACTCATACAATTCACATTACACACTTCACACACACTTCAAAGTGAAGAAACAATCTCTCTTATATATCTGCTTCATGGAATTACATCAACTTTGTCAACCAAAAATAAAAGAATAAATGAATACAAACTATCGACCCAATTCATGAACAAATCTCAATGTGCACCAACCGAAGTCGGACACAACATAATGAAGACCTAAAAAAACATCCTCAAACATGCCAAACATTCAAAAATTAATCCACGAGGATCCACAACATGCTACAACCACCATGTCGGCCAAGAACATGAAAAACCCGAACACGCAAAGGAAAAATCTATGATCACGATCACACCGATCAACGCAGACGTACAACAAGGATAGAGAATGATCTAGAAAAATCAATGAACATCGCAGGAGCATACACAACAACTTAAATTATGAGAATTACATTCTCTTCTTGTAGAAACACCAGCTACAGTAACATAATAACTGCAGGAACACAAAAACTCACAACTTGCTCAAATCTTGATGCACACCTCTAAAACTTTTGATAGATAAACTAGATAGGCTCAACAACAAACTATTTAATCCACAACTTTTGAATACCATCATACTAAACTTTCCACCACATTGAACTTCATAGCTTCACAGACAACCTTCAACATATTATTATAATTTTCTCAATATCCTCAACATATACAACCTTCAAGACATCAATGCTAATAGTGTTGACATCAATGACAACCACATATTAGCAACACAACCACAACATCCAACAATCTCCCCCTTTGGCATTGATGGAAACACATGATGTGAAAAATACCATCAACACAACTAACTCTTTACACATTTCTCTTCTCATATGTTTCTTCTCCCCCTTACTTTTGGCTCTTCCATAGTTTTTCACATTAATCTTTTCCCCCTTAGTTCTTGCAAAGCTTTTCACATTACTCTTCTCCCCATTTGAAATCAATGGAAAAGGTACACAAGCTCTGAACCACATATTTGAATCATCTGACTACTCCCCTTGAGTAGCAACCACCACAACATCAATCTAAAACAAGATATGACTGTAAATGCATGGACTGATGCAAAGACTTGCATCTTAGTTCTAATTAGGAGGGGAAACCAACCCTAAATTCTCTCTGAGATACTCAAAATTATCCTTAGGAAATGGCTTAGTAAATATGTTTGCAATCTATTCCTTAGTAGGCACATACTCCAGTCTAGCTTCTTTATCACTCACCTTGTCTTTCAAAAAGTGGTATTTGATAGATATATGTTTTGTCTTTGAATGCATTGCCAAATTCTTGGAAATTTTTATGTCACTTGAATTATCACAAAATATAGAAATAGGCTCATCATACTCAATTCTAATATCTCTCAACATCTGCTTCATCCATATTACTTGAGTAGATTTTTTTTCGGTAGCAATATATTATTCCTCAGCAGTAGATAAGGAAATGGAATTCTTCTTTTTACTTAACCAAGACACCAACTTCTTCCCCAAGAAGAAAACACCACCACTAGTAATTTTCCTATCATCCACATCTCCTATCCAATCTACATCAGTAAAGGCACTCAAAGTAAGATCATCATCTTTAGGATACCAAAGACCAAATTCAACTATCCCTTTCAAGTATCTAAAAATTATCTTCACAAGAGTCACATTAGATTCCTTCGGATCAACTTGATATCTAGCAACCATACATACAACATTCATGATGTCTGGTCTGGTCTGAGTCAAATAAAGTAATCCACTAATCATTGACCTATATCTTGTTTGATTTGCCTTAGGAGAATCATCATTTTTTGTTAACTTGCATCCGATTACCATGGGTGTACCAACTAGCTTTGAGTCTTCCATGCCAAAAAATTTCAGTAACTCTCTTACATATTTGGACTGAGATATAAAGATCTATTATCTAACTAAGTAATTTGCAATCCTAAAAAGAATTTCAGCTCTCCAATCATTGACATCTCAAACTCACTTTTCATTTCATCAGCAAACTTCATACATAAGTCATCATCACCTTCAAAAATGATGTCATCAACAAAGACTTCAATAATAAACTTCTGAATACCATCATACTAAACTTTCCACCATACTAAACTTCACAGCTTCATAAACAACCTTCAACATATTTATTATAATTTTCTCAATATCCTCGACATATACAGCCTTCAGGACATCAATGACAACCACATATCAGCAACACAACCACAACATACAACATGTTGTCCTACCATCATCGGGGCATACCAGGGCAACTCTTGAACCTGATTTTTTGTATTTTCTTTGACACAATGTTCTAAACTACATTGTATCAAAGAGGGGCAAAATGTAGATACCCAAAATTGTCTTAGTCTACGAGTAACACTTTTTTACTAATTTTCACCCTTTTCCCCTAATGATTAAATAATACCTTATTATTTAATTATTATCAAATATCATATTCTACTATTAATTAAATTTACGTTATTTAATTAATTTATTCTAATTCACCCTTTTTGACTAATTAAATAAATCTTATTTATTTAATTATATCCTAATTATCATTAATATTCCTGATTAATTAAATAAACCTTATTTATTTAATTACGTCGTTAATTACACTTATTCCTCCATTTTAATTAAATAATTATCATTAATTGTTTAATTAATTCAACGCCCTTCTTAAATTAAATATTTAATTCCCCTTCTTCATCTCAACATCATCCATCTATTATTAATAAATCAATTTAGCTAACTAATTGTTAGTATTATTTAATGCTTCGGTCAATTCTCCACACAACTAGTTAACTAGAATCTTGTAGCCAGTTGCAAACCATTAACTAGGCAATCAATTCCTCTCAACAATCCTCAACCATTGATCTTGAGTTTTGCATCATTGCTATCATCCACACACTTTTGAGCTTGAAGCAAAGAAGAACATACTCAAATCTGAGAGCAAAGAAAAGTGAAGGAGGACAATGGAATTAATTCATGTCAACATGGTGAAGGTAAATGTATTTTTTAATTGAATCTAATTTCATTCATGTTGCTTGTTTTCTATTGATTGATTTGGATTGCATTTAGGTATTGAATTGTAGATTTGTGGTTATTGCTTTAATTCTTTATCTCCATTAAGGTTTGAAGTGTTGAAAAATATACTCCTTTACATTTTCACACTATGTTTGCATCCCCTAAATTGATTGGACTTAATTAAGCTTCTAATTACCTAAATTATGCATTCTTAAGCCTTATTATTCCCATTTTCCGGAAGGAAAACTAACATTAAACAAATGCTAACATTATTTTAAACACCTTAAAAATTGTGTGTCCTAGATTTAGGTCCAAGGACCCATTCACCCAAGGGCGAATGGGTTTTCCTTAAGTATCAAGACCCAATTTTTAATATGTTTTTGGTAGTATTTTAATGATTCAAATTCAAGTTTCAAATGTCAACTTGTGGTTCATCTAATTGTTGAGAAATTAGATAAACACCTATAAATACATAGAACTTATTTTATCAATTCAAACCTAGAGAAGCAAGAACACACTTTATGCAAGAATTCCAAGAGAATATTATTGCCAAGAGCATTGAAGAGAAAATTTATCAAGTATCTACAACAACATTCAAGATCATATCACCATGTCAAGATTCATGTTTGTTCATATTATGTTTTGGAGCTAACATTGTGATGTAGGTTTCAAGCATTCAAGAATCAAATCAAGCAATCATTCAAACCCATTTCAAGCAAGATCAATCTCCTTAGAGAGATGTGTTAGACTTCAGTCCTCTAAGGGAAACCATTAAGGGTTTGGTGAGTTGTGGCATAGCCTTTGTTCATTCATCAAATACCTCTCCATTTGTTATTATTTTATTATCAAGGTTTAGTTACCAAACTAGGGTTTGACCAAGGGAAACTCCTATTCACAAAAAACAAACATTTTTTCCCCTCTCTTTATGTGTGCAAATTTGCAGGTGAAGAAGGACTAAAATTGAATCAAAGAACAATTTTGAAAAGTTGTCAAAGTTGTCATCAAATTTGTCAAGCCATGGAAACTCACCTATAGGATTTATTTTTGGATTTTCGACAGTGGAATTTGGAGAAATCAGGAGCTTAGATCTAGGATTAGAGGACTGTGAAATCATATTTGGGACCCCTTGCACATAGACTCATTTTCCCTAGGGCGAATCTATCCTTACAAGACACTCAACACCCGCTTTTGGAGCTTGGTACACATTAGTCCGCCCTTCTCAAATCTACCTAAAAAATTTATGTTTTTATTTGTGCTATTCTTAATTTCTGTATTTCAAGTTTTGCATCACATAATTGAGTTCATTCGGTATATTATTTTTATCTCCCAAAAGTCCATTTAAGTAATTTTTGTCATTAAGAAAACAAAGATCCCCATCCCCATAGAGTTGAATCACCTCAAGGATGAAAGTCAACTCAATCCTTGGGAGATCTCTTTTTTCTAATGAAACTAGGAAAAGTGAGGGTGTGTTAGGTCATCACTTCATTTTGGTGAACCCTTTCACCCCCTATTCTATTGTTCAATGTTTCAAGACTAATGCCTAATTTTACAAGTTACAACATCAAATCCATCTTAATCCATAACACCTATTAATTATTTCACTCTATTAAAATTAAATTGATTAAAAAATATTATTTAACTAATTTAAATAACCCATTAATCATAAATTTTTAAAATAATTGAATAAATATATTTTAAAATCTATTATCCATAATTAATTCAATAAAATCACAATGAGTCAAATAAACTAAATCAGGTAGCTAACTAATTGATCAAAATAGGTAACAATTTTTTTTTTTAAATAATACTAAATAAATTCATTAAATTAATAAATCAATTAAGTAACTAATAATAGTTGCCTTATCCTCATACACTCCATGTATCCTCATCCATATTCACAAAATCCTATCAATTAAAATCAGTTTCTTCATTTACAACAATCATGATTTCAATTTAAACAATTATATTTTATCCAGACAAATAACAAGCATACATTACCATCAAGAACATATGCATAATATGAATCGAAATAAATAATTCAATTTTTTTATATTTTAATTCTTATTTAAGTCGATAGACTACATATAGTGTGAGATTTGAGCTTAAAATAAGTCTCACTTGCAAACCATGGTGAGTCATAGAAAACAAGTTTTAGCTATTGTTTAAGGGGAAAAGCCTCCAAAATATTAGTTAAAAGCCTCCAAAATCTCACTTATCACATAAAGCCAAATAAATATTGATTTCACAACTGGATGGGAACATTCTATTTCATTCTTCTGTGTTTTTTATCAATTTGATGACAACTTTCTTTTTTCATTTGTATTTCTTTATGTTTTAAATTTGTATACAAATATTTCATATTCAAATAATACTTAATTTCTTTAAGGAAAAAATATAGATTTGTCTAAGTTTAATTCATTCCATTATCTAACACTTATTATTAATTGTTTAATCCAACCACATGCAACTAGAATTTGCAACACATCCATGCACAAACACATACTCTTTAACATAATAATATACATATAATTTTCTATCGGCATAATCTTGTGAGAATTTTAGGAATACTAGTCTAGTTGCAAATTACACAATTGCACAAATTGAGATGAAAAATAAACTGTAAATAATTGCATTGATTATTAACTTGATTAATTGTTTAAAGTACGAGAAGAGCCATCTAGAATGAAAACTACCAACTAGAAAATAGAAATGCAATTCCATGCAAGATTGCACAACTAAACAATCATTATCCTAAAAATCTAACAACTAGCAAACTCCTAAAAATCTAACTAGCAAACTTATCTAGACGAATATTTTAGGTAGAATATTCTACACTAACAAATCCTTGAACCTCCTTTAGATGCAAGTACTAGTAAAATATTGATTTTCATTTTCTTTACCATTTTTCAACATCTAACTATACAAAATCTAAATATGAAAGACCTCAATTATAATTACTATAAATATGATTCAAATATGTTTTATCAAATATTGAAAAAATACCAACATATTCATAAAGTAGTGAACCCATCTATTCTAAAAATAATCTAATCAACCTATTAATCAATTGAAAAACATTCTAAAAACATTAAAACGATTCTATACAAAATACAACATTTTACTAACTGACACCTATGTAAATACTTCCATTTCTAAAAATGCAAACATCACTTTCCGAACCATGATTTTATCACGGAGGAGATTTGACATGACTCCACATAACATTATTCCTTCCTCAGTGCTCACTCACTAAATACCCACTTACCCACTTTATCAAGCAAATGATTCAAAGAAGCTTCATGTTTCTGTTCATGGCAGGCTTACAGACTACTGATAAAAAAAGAAAACAGACCACAGAAATCTGACAGAAAAAATGACAGTGAACCATAAAACTAGAACAAAATAAAGCATTCACACAATCATTCTGAGATACCTAACTTCATACTTAAAATCAAATTTTATGGAATCAATCTTCATTTTCAACCCTGTCATCTTAAGTTTCAGTTTCTATCTTGGAAAAAGATAATGAAAGCATGAAAACCATGCGTTGTTCATGCACTGAAATTATTTTTTGTTGGAAAAATCAAGGTTTTCTTTAGCATGACAGAAGACAAAGACAAAGACAAGCACTAGCAGTGCCTTTCAACTAAAAGCTTTTCTCACTTTCAATGGCGAGAAAAAGTGCATGAATGGTTTCTTTATAGTAAAGTCTTGCTTGCAAATATCTCACAAATTGCCCATGAATGCCTTTTTAACACCTGTTAGCTTATTCTACTCTGAGATAAACTCTCATGCTTATTTGGTTTACTACTATTCAATTCTCAATCTTACATCAGACTTGTCAGGTGAAGAAGTTGTTATTCTTATTGCCCAAAATTGAGAAGATAAGGAACTACTGGTTCTTTTCATTATACTAAAATTGTATAGGTTTCATAGTGGAAGGATAATAGGTTGCTTGTCCCTCTCCTCATAATTCTCTAGTCTCGACCATCATTGGAGTTCAACCTTTTATCACTTTAGTAGTGATTGCCATTCAACATTCTGATCTTATGTTGACAATATGTATAGCTTTTTAATAGTGTTAGATATTATGTATACTTCTTTAATAGTGATCAGTATTGATATTAAGTTGTCATTGATATTGTTAATTAGTAGCATTTATTTTGTTATTGATATTTTGTAAATGAGTATTAATAATTGTAAGGATCTTAAGTGAATTTGGTTCTATAAGTAACATAAATGATGATGAGAAAGATTTTATAATCTCATTACACATTTAAATAAAGATATATTTTTTAAGGCTTAACTACAAATTGTTGATATTTGGGTTGCTTTTAATCAACAATACCTAAAAATGATTTTCTACACTCTTTATTTAAACTGGGCTACATTTAAAGTTGGAAATTTTATTGTGGATACAATATATTCCTAATTTATGTTTATTTTTATGGAGATAATTGGATTACATGAATTTCGGCATCTTTGTGTAGGGGGGTCCAATCCATCAAAGTCACCTAGGGATTGATCATTGTCCAATTGCACCTTTAGAGTATTTAAACTTTGGTGAATAATATAATAAAAGAACACACACCCAATAACCTGAAAAAAATAAATTAAAACTTCTTTCATTAAATAAAATTTATTTAACTTTTCTCTCTTGAGAATCATAAGCATTCAATGAAAGTAATTTTTGAAATCCTAATCCTTTACACATCCAATATGTTGAATGTGATAATGGAGGGATATATGTAATTCCTCAATCTTATTGTGAAATAATTAACCATTTACTAAAAGATTATATGTAAGATCATTATAATTTATTATTTTTTTAGAAGAGGAGGATATCCATTATGTTCACTCTAGGAAAAAAACATAATATTTGGTAGCAAAGAAATATTTTTTTATCATGCTTATATTAATATTATTAATATTGAGGAGGAAGATATTTATCACTATATTCATAGTAAGGGGGGTCATCATCAATACCATAATAAGGGGGTTACTCTAAAGAATTTTGTGATTGAGATGTTCATCTCAGTAGAACCTATGATGATTAAGTATAAACTATTCTCTATAATGCTTAGGAGAAAGCTTTCTAGAAGGTCTATTATGTTGACATTTATGAAATTTCCATCTAAGAGGGGACATTTTAAAAGAGTTTTATGTTCATTAAGGTGATGATTATTCGTATTATGAAGGTATCTACAATCCTTATGTCAATAATTTTAGTAATGTACATCTTCAAATGGGTAGAAACAATCATGGATCAAGTTAGAAGGCAAGTATGATCCCTATCACATGGAGATTACAACCTCAATCAAAATTATCTATATCAATGGTGATCAAATGCATTGTCTCTATGATGTGAGGATTTTCTTCATCTTCTAGATGAAAAATTACTTGCATGTAAATTAGTAGAATAATCCTTCCTTTAATTCTCTAAGTGTTAGTAAATTAAGGAACAATAATAGTGAAAGTATATGCATAAAATATACAAAATTAATTAAAAAAAGATGTGATTAATCATTTAATTTAAAATAGAACACGAATACGTATGTGAATGGAGGGAAAAGGGATCCCTTTCAAAAGGGGTTTATGATGGGGGTGTTTTATAAAACCCTTAGAGATCTTAATAGGTGTTTTTCCCCATAAATTTCATTAAGAAAGAGATCACAAGGAGTAAAGATTGACTTTTAACCTCAATGGTGAGCCAATCAAACCTGGATCTCAGTCCTTAGGATAATAGGATAGATTTGAAACTAAATTGAAATGATTTGCAATGCTCAAACTAAATGAAAAATAAGACCTTATACTTAAAATGCAGGTTTCAAAAAATACAGAGATTGTTATAGAACTTTGTAGGAAGATTTGAGAAAGGTTTAAACACATGTATCTATCACCAGAAACTTGTTTTGAGGAGTGCAAAGGGACTCATTCACCCTTGGGTGAATGGATCTCAGTCTAGGGCTCTAAAATAAATTTTGATAGTCTTCTAAGGCTAGATCTTGGCTTCAGCTTGACATAGGTCCCACTATTGGAAAGTTAAAAATAAAGTCTACAACTTAGTTATTGTGGCTTGACAACAAGGATGACAACTTATGCAACAATACAAAATTGCTTCTTCAAGATCTCTTCAATCCGTCTTCAACCAATAATCTACACATACACAAAGAGGAAAGATTATTATGTTTTGTATGGGGGTTTGCCTTGGTCAAATCCCAAGTTTTTCTAATTAAACCTTGATTAAAATATAATGGAAAAGGAGAAGGAAATGATGAATGAACACCTGCTTGCTACAACTCACCACCCGTCAATGGCTTCCCTTGGAGGATTGAATACAAACACGTCTCTCCAAGGAAATTTATCTTGCTTTTCTTGATGGATTTGGATACTTGAAATGCTTGGATGCTTTAGGATCAACAATAACTTGAAAGAATGAGAGAATGAGAGTACAAGAATTCTTGAGAATAGAGAATAATGAGAAAATAATCAAGAAAAAAGTGAGATAGATTGAATGAAGTGAATGAATAAACAAAATGAGATTTTTGAAAGATGTATAGGCATGCAAAGGGATATTCTTGATGCATTTGCAAGTTGCAAAGGTATTACACTTCACAGGAAAGCATGAAGTATAACATCCAAATGGCTACGTAATCAATAATCTTTTCTTGATGTTCGTATGGTGCACATGACAAAAGTTCACTTTAACTATCGGGAATGAAAAGGGTAAGGACAAAATTAAGGTTCGACAAAATGGGTATTGCATTATCGAATTTAATTAATCTAAAGGGGAGGTTTATGGAATGGGAAATTGCATAGGATGTAATTTTTGGTATTACACCCTATAACTCCATCTTTCTATCTCTTTCTTATTATATCTCTCTATCTCTCTCTCTCCTCCCATATCTTCCCCCCTCTCTCTATTTTTATCTCTCTTTCCCTATTTGTATCTCTATCACCCCCTCTATCTCCTTCTCCATATCTAATATATTTATCTCTCCATCCTCCATCTATATGCTCTATATCGAGCACTATCCTCTCTTTTTCTCTATCTGTACCTCTCTTCCTTTCTATCTCTATATCTCTCCATCTCTCTATCTCTCCCTCTAAATCTCTCACTCTCTATAACTCTATATATATATATATATATATATATATCCTTTTATCTCTTTCTATCTACCTCTCTCATTATCTCTTTAGCTCTCTCCTTCCCCCTCTTTCTATCTCTCCCTCTCTTTGTATCTATCCTCATCTTCATCTCTATATTTGTATCTCCCCTCTCTATCTCTATATATTTATCCTCCCTTTTTCTCGCCCTTTATCTCTTTATCCCAAACCTATCTATCCATTTGTATATCTCTATATTTATCCCTCTATCTCTTTATCTATCTATCCTACCTCTCTCTTCTATATCTCACTCTTCTTGTCTCTCTATCTCACTTTATGTCTCCATATCTTAATCATTATCTATAGCTCTATCTCCCCCCTCTTTTTCTATATCTCCCACTCTCCCTCTCTATCTATCTTATATTCTCAATATTTCCTTTGAGAGTTGGAGAAGGCTATGACTATCTTAAATTTTCATGACAATCTTTGAGACTTAGTGACAACCCTATGACCTAATAAAATAAATCATTACTAATTAAATCTAAAGTAATTTATGAATTATTATTAGGCCTAGGACTATTAGGGTTTCTCTTTAGTGAGATAAGATCATATCAATGCTAATATGATCATGTTTCTATGATGATATTCATATAATTGTTTCAACAAGATTTTATGTTGATAAAATTCATGAACTAAACATAGTCCTATCCTTTAGATAATAAGGATTTTTTCTTCTATTTTTTATATACATGATAGTTCTATGAATGATCAATAAATATTATTTTTTCTAATCATGATAACCTCTTCCTCATGCATGCACATACTACTAATTAGTATCATGAGAAAGAAATAGATGGAAATAATTAAAAAATGTATAACATCTATAATGCCTTGATTTTGATGACCTGGATTAGTATTTAACCTTCATAATAGTTCCCTATGTATATAACTCATGATCCTACACATAAGATTAACTTCTAACCCTAGTGATTTATTCTAAGATCTCCTGATAATCACTAAGAATGCCCATTATTATACACACATCAATTATATTAGGAAAAAAAAACAACTCTATAAACATAAATTAAGAATAAGTTTTTAAAAATCTTGACCATATGAAATAGGTAGCAATAACTATAATGGTAAAATTAAGGTTTTCATTCACAAAAAACCATCATTTTTTTAGTTTAGTGTATGGGTGCTAAGATACAAAAATTTTGTTTGGTACCTCATTGGACTAAACCAATGGTACCAACATATCAAGGTAGGTGGGTGAATGGTACTAAAGGAATAGTTTCATTTCCCAAGTTCTAGATCCTTTTGAGCTACATGTATCTAGAAAATTCTCTTAAGATACATGAAGATAAAAGTGTCAAAATTTGACGCAATGGTTCTCAAAATATTTAGCGCCTAAGATATTCCATTTGCAGCTACAAGTGGATTTTGGATCTATCTAAAATAGCTTATTTGATGCAAGAGCATCCAATGGTGTAAGGGAAACCTTGCATCACCCCAACAAATATTTTTCCTTATTTTATTTAGTTCTTTTGGGTCCCATGATAACACTTAAGGCGTGTACGATAGTCAGAAGTCCAGAAAGGCCAAAGATGGTCACCTACTATTTTTAGTAAGTTGGCCTAAACGAGCACATATGGACCTAAAAATTTTCCCCAATGAGCATAATTAAAAAAATGAATTGGATGATGAAAGATCATCTCTATATCATATACCATTTTGGAGATATTAAATTTTTCATCACACGAAATTCCTTCAATAAAGTTTCAAACTCAAATTTGAAGTCCTTATAAGCCTTGTAAAAGATCAAAAATTGGACAAAATGATCTTCAAATGATTTCATTGTTGTAGATATCTTTGAGAAATTTCCAATAATATATTATAATAGCAAATCAAACACCTGAGTCAAAATTTATGGCTCTGAGAAGCTATGCCACCAAAATGTGAATTTCAAATGAAATGTCTTCTTGGGTGGGAAAATGAATGGTTGAACTTTTGGTGCCAAAACAAAAAGGGGGTTACACTTCTAGAACATTTTAAGGTGGTTATTGGTGTCAAATAAATGTTTGAATGAAGGTTATGAGAGACAACTCCATTAGTGCAAATTGTGGCTCCAAATTGTAGGATTTTCTTTGAGAGTTGATTTTCTTTTTAGTGAGAAGTCCATGTGGTTGTAGCATTCTAATTTTTGAATATGTAATTTTATTTTCTAGAAGAAATCAAAAGTGGGTTGTTTTTCTTCCTACATTTTCTATGTTAATATATGTGTTGTGTTATGTGTGGGTATTTGGTATAGTAGCCCCTCATCATGACATAACTAAGGCATCAAATTTTATGGAGAAAACTATACAAATACATCTTAAAGTTAAGGAGTAATTGGAAAGAACACAATAATTGTATAAACAAAGACATGATCTGTCGAACTCAAGGGAACACTAAGAGGGGTTGGGGGGGGGGGGGTGAATCAATGTTCAGCAAATCTTAGCTTTATTGATCAGATACTTAAACCATTCTGACATTACATTAAAAGAAAGATGCAAACATTCAAAGGAAACATTCATAACACCATAACACAAGGATTTTTGCGTGGAAACCCTATTAGGTGAAAAACCACTGTGGAGGTTAATCCACAATTTGAGTACTCAAATAAAAAATTTACAAAAGAGAATGCACTTGCATTTAGGCACACTGCCTAGAGCTCACTACTCAAAAGGAAAGGCTCACTACCTTACAAAAGTTTAGATTAAAACCATCTATCGGCTAGATCCTTAAATAATTCTTTATGTGCATCCTCCAAAGTCGGTTAAGACACCGAGAGGACCCAAACAAACATAATCGAGCACGGAAAAATTTAATTAATTGCTACTTCTACATCCATGATTACTATATTTGACAAGTCAGCTTGCTATCACATATAACCAAAAGATTTGTGCACTGGATCTCTTAGATCGCATACCAGTGAATGTGCATCAACATATCTCTCGAATAATGTAATACAAACATCAACAAACCTTCCTCAGAGATCCACAACTCAAAATAATAGTCTGGTGAGGTGATTGGGTCGATATCATTGCCTTTAACCAGATGTCCTTTTCTTCACTCTGTTTTGTCGGTCTAAACCAAAACTATATTGTAGACTGGATGTATGACTTAGGTTTCCATCAAGCCATATGCCAACATGATCAACATAGGGAGGAGCATAAAAGTAAGTGAGGGGATAAAGTCTAGATTTCCTTGACAAATAAAAAGATACAAGGAAAATAAAATAAATTTAAGCCATTAAGTTATGAACCTTCCACAATTTTTTAGCTCGTAGGTGAAAGTGTATTCAAAATTAATCTCCCTCATTTTCTAAAGATGCACTTGTTAATTATAAATAATTATAGTTTAATGAGCCTAATATACTTGATGAATAATAAGAGCATGAACTATCCTCCATAATTAAATATTTGGGTGTGGAAAGAATAATAATAATCACAAAGGATGTGATTCTAGAGAAGAAGTCAAGGACAACCTAAAATAGAGTGCAACAAATATGGAAACTAGGATTCAAATATCACAAGGTGAGTCAATCATATTGGTATCGCAAAGAAAGATTGGGAGAATTTTTTTCCCCCTTATTGTGTCAGTAATATTTTTGAGTCTAAAAACACTACGAGAAATAGAAACTTGACTAGTCAATTAAATTAGTCAGAGATAGGTTTAGAACTATAAATTAAAAGGAAAATATGGTTATGTGGGACCATAACTATGGTAGTGAATTGGTTAGGATTGTAACTACAATAATGTCTAATAATGAGTACTTCAAATTTATAATCTAGACTATATAGTTATTGTTTCAAATTCTTTTGTATTTATAAATTCTCCTAAGACCTAAGAGAAATCTATAGAGAATAATTGTAGCTTAATTTAAAAATGTATTTTAAACATTGAGAACAAAAGATGAATTTTATAGATAAATTTAAATTATTCATGAGGAGATAGACTAAAATAGAGGGACAAATTAAAGTCTAACTTATTGTAATTATCTTCTCAAGATATTAAAGAAGGTAGCAAGTCCCTTCCCAATACCATTAAAGCTAGTTTTCCTCCACATTCAAGGTTTCTAGCATAAAAATAGGGTCTTGTATGAGTTGCTACAAAATTTGTTTCTATTTTGAATATAATATTCTCTTCTCTTGAGTAAATTTTGAATGCATACTTAATGGGTAAATAAAACATTTTGTTGACACATGAATTCTACTTACAAGGTTTACGAATTAAGTTATCTCTTATAATGTAGATTCATTCTCATTATATTATACACTTCTTTTAGATAATATAATTAGAGTGGTACTATTCTTTATTATTATTTTTAAAATTTCTCAAAATAATCTTATGTAGATTTTCTAACCTTTAGAATTGTTCTTCTATTTTAAATTAATTATATTTCTTTTAATTAAATGATTGATTTGAATTATTATAAATTGAAATGGTATCTAACAAAAGTCTAACTAAATGTCTAAACAAAATGACATCACTTTTATTCCTCTATATGAAAAGAAATTATATTTATGTAGCTAAGAAAATAAATATGTCTTGTTTGCCAATATTAAAATGAATGTGAACCACATGTCCATGCTGCAAAGAATGTGAATAATGTGCAACTATGATTGATACTCAACTTCAAAAAGATTTGAAGGTGACATTTATATGCTTAAGAAACGTGGAGAATAGTTAAAATATAAGTTATTAGAAAGACATTGGAAATTTTATGTGAGAGAATATTATAATGAAAATATCTTTCTTCAAATATATGATTACAAGACGTTTCAAAATCAAGCATGCAACCTTTGTAGAAAATGTTTGACATTAAAAAATGATTAGAAAAGCACTATGGTTTGAAAGAGGAATATAATATTGTAGTCCCTAAACTACATCATTTGATAAGCACTATGGTTTGAAAGACAAATTAAATTGGAACCACTTTAACATCCTTGTGCTATTATGAATAAGATTTTTTTTCTATTAACTTACTTATTCCATTGTGCTATTATGAATAAGAATTTTTTTCTATTAACCTACTTATTCCACTGCATATTGATTTAGTGAATTGAATATTTCACTTTTTTAAGAAAGGAGTTCGGGAGGCTATCTATTAAAGAACTGTCATTTCAAGGGAAAATTTTGATTTGAATTGTATGGTATTGAAGAATAAATTGAAATTGAAATTAATGAGGAATATTATTATTTTAAAAGAGATGCTTATGTTTATAAAATAATGATTAACATATTAAATTATTGATAATTTTTATTTGTTTTTTAAATATGAAAATATTTGTTTTTTTAATAATTTTCAAAGGTTATAAATTATTAAGAAATATGATTGGTTTCATGAAAATACATATCTATATTTAGTATTTTATAAATGATTTAAAAAAATTGTCTACCTATTTAAGAAATATGATTGGTTCTATGAGAAACATATATCTATATTTAAGACTTTATAAATGATTTAAAGAGGTTACCTACCTATTTAAAAATTAATTAATTTAAGATAAAAAGAGGTGAATCTATCTTAATAACATCAATAATAGAGCTTGAAATATATGTAAACTTTACTATATAATTAAGAAAGAAAGAAAAAAAGGGGTGGGGGATCCAGTTCGATTGGCTAAAGCATCATGTTGCAAGAAAGAGGTCACGCGGTCTAGTCTCCCCCCAAACCCGTGGTATTGGAGGGCGTGTTGTGCCAACATCACCATTCATAGTTAGCTTCTAATGTGGAGGTGGTTTCTAAATAAGTGGATTTCTAAGTTGTGACTCTTGGTATTACATATGTGGTTTTTAAGTTGTGACTCTCTATTTTCCATAATTGACTTCTAATGTGGAGGTGGTTTCCACATAAGTGGATTTTTAAGCTATAATTTTATAAAATTATTGTTGGGAGAGTAAATATTTTAATATTATTTAGAACCTATAAATATTAGATACATAAATCATTTAACTTTTTAATTTACTAGTAAGAATGGAAGGATAAATTACATAAATCATTTAATCAAATCCATTTTAAATTGAAAAGCCCAATTCATTTTTATAATATTAATTTATTGTGCATAATATTAATTTATTCTTTTATAAAAAATTATAAATCAGTTAATATAATTTATAAAAAATAACTTATTTATCAAAATAGATATTCTTGGCCCCTCTTGCATCATACCACGCCTTAGGCACAAAATTCTCCCTTTATTGTGTGTACGATCGTATTTACTATAGTTTTCTTGATTTTATTATGCCTTCAACTGGTTCAAACCCAGTAGGTCTTGCTAGTGTTGGTGGTTCGATGACTCTGCTCAATGGATCCTCCTCTGAACAAGCATCCCCATAAATTTGTTCCAAAAGTGTTCCACGAGGTAAGTATTTTGATTCCCCAGCTGATGTGGTGTTACCCATGTCGGATTTTGATTCTGCATGTCAATGGTTAGAGTAGCATACTCTTCTTGGTTATTTTGTTGGGAGGACTCCCCCTAAAAGTGTGCTTAAAGAGTGGGTTCAAAAGGCCTGGGTCCCTCATGGGGTTTGCCTTGATATGGTCCAAAATTTAACTAAAGGCTTTTTCCTTTTTCACTTTGCGGAGGTCAGTCATGTTTAGACAATCTTGAACCATGGCCCTTGGTATGTCCAGTCCTCTTTGTTGGTTTTCCAACCATGGACCGAGGACTTCGTTGTCTCAAATGACACCAAGTTGTGGGTTCCAGTCTGGATTGAATTTCCTAGTTTATAGTTGCCCTGTGTTCATTTTTTGCAACATATTTCTTCCTCACTAGTGAGGGTTATTTGTGTTGAACCAGATAGGTTCTTTCAAGCTTGCCCCCAAAAGCGAGTCTATGCCGAAGTGGACTTTTCACAAGACTTGAAAGAGTCCATTGGTATTCAAATTGGTTCTTTTCAGCATACCTAGAAAGTCACGTATTTCAATCTATTGAATACTTGTTATAGGTGTCATTCGGTAGACCACATGATTAAGGATTTCCCTTTGGTAGTCCCTCGTACTCCTTTGCCACCACGAGACATTGAAAATCCCTGCCACGTGGAAAGTGTTTCCACCAAACCAAAGGACAAATGGACAACGGTTATCAACTGGAAAAACAAGTCCAATGGCTTCGAGACGGTTTCCAAAACCCCCGAGCTGACAAAAGAAACTGCAAACCCTTCTGCGAAGGGGAAGCAAGCCCAGATGGGCTCTACTAGTATTGCAGTGCGGCCAACGCCCAAGGCTATGCCTCAACCTACCTTAGTTATCATAGCACAACCAACTGAGTCTCCTCTAGTTTCAGGAGTTCATAGGAGGTCTCAGAGTCCTTCTAGACCTCTAGAAGAAGGAGAATATGTTCAAGAGAAATGGAGACATTTGTCTCCACCTTTTCAAATTGGTTCAGTTCCACCAATTTTTTTACAAAATTACTTCTCCACGTTGGACGAGGAGCTGGACTTCGATGAAATGGAGGAGTTTCATTCATGAATTTCCTCTCATGGAATGTTCGAGGTTTGACAGAACTCTCTCAGAAGTATTTAGCTAGGGATACTCTTCATAAATATGCAAGGTATTGATGTTTTGTGTCTTCAAGAAGTGAAAGTTGCTGATTTTTTGCTTGCTTTTTCTTGTCATTCTATTTGGCTAGCTAGTAAATGTATTGTATTGAACATGAGGTTGGATGTGGCAGAATGATCACCCTTCTATCCCTATGGTGGCACACTTGTGTGGTTGATCATTGGTTTGACCCCACACATCAGCTCATCGAGATTGTTGATTCACTACCAGTTGCTACTTGGTTGCTTTATGGGGATTTCAATATGGTTGAGATGGCATATGACAAGGATGGTACTATACCATTCTGATGTGTAGCTAGGGAAAGAGATGCATGGTACTATAGGCATAATAAATTGGGTCTTTTCGACCCCAATATTGGCCGCTGCCATTCTCATTCTCTCTAGAACACTTGGTGCAACTAGCAAGTTGGGTCTGATAGGATATTTAAACTCCTTGATTGTGCTATGATCTCGACTCAATCTTTTTTCTCTTTTTCCAGCTCTTCACCTCTTCCAATAAGGCCATTAGTGGATGTGACATTGTCAGGCCACTATCCCATTTCATTTTGCATTGAATGGGAGTTAAAGCAGCCTCGTGCCAATAAGACCCAGTTTTTTTAACACTTCCTTGTTGAGTCAACAACCCACGTTGGCCCACATTCGTACCATTTGCAATTTGGAGTGCAGGCCACCTCACAATACAGGTCGGATTTTTTGGCGGAATGATGCTATCACTCGTACTGTGAGGTTTCTTCGCATGTATGGGTTCCATCTGGCCATCTTTCACAAACGGTCTTATGAAGTGATTGCGTCTGATCTCCGTACTACCATCTAGGCTTTGGTGGCTAACCCCTTTTCCCTTGCTCTACAAGTTAGGGTTGCAGAGTTAAGGCATAGAAAGCAAGTTGTTGACAACTATGTTACCATAGGAGCACAAATCAAGGCTAGGCTTCACTAGCTTAAAATTTGAGATGGTGCCTCAAAATAATTATTCCTGGCTCTTCGAGCCAGACACTCATCTCCTGGTATCAAATGAATCAAAGAAGGAAATGTTGTGCTTTCTGAATTTCCTAAAATTCTCTAGGATTTTGTTAGACATTATGAGTAGGTGTTCACATCTCAAGAATACACTCTGGAGCGGCATAAAGTGCTTCAAGATTATCTTTCTATTGTGCCAAATAGGCTCTCCTCAACCTAAAAAACCTTATTTGAGCAATTGCTCACAATTGAATATCTTAAAGAAGTTGTCAGCACTATGGCCGATGATAAAGCCCTAGGCATTAAAGGATTTTCATGTGAATTTTACAAAGCCGTTTGGGACTATGTTGAGAAAGATCTGCATAAAGTTTACCTTGAAGCTTTTCATTCTAAAACTTTAGGAAATCTTATTTATGTAGAGAAGGGGGATTCACTACTCACAAGTTCTCTTCAATTAGAGAGCCTCATGGGGTGAACTACCCTAAACTACCTCAAAGAATAATGGCAAGAATTCTAGAATCAGAAATAGAAGATCACAAAGATTCTCTAGACAAACAGTCAAGCCCTCAGCCAAAGGATACAGTGCAGAATATGGACGACAGTGCAGCGTGCTGGCATCTCCGAGGTGCGTTGACATCTCGTACAAACCAAAAAAGTGAGAATGTCTCAGAAAATAACTAAGTGACGACTTAAACTCCAATTACTAAGAACTTCTAGAATGCAAGAAAGTGACAGAAAGTAATAAGACTTAAACAAAGTGAAATAGAGACTATGAAGATAAGAAGAAGAAAAGAAATACTTACAACCACACAAGTGATGAAGCCTCCAACTTGTGAACATCTTCAATACCCACATGCAAAATATATAGAGAAATTGTTGGGCATGTATAGGGGTTTTCCTCAATCAAACTCCTATTTTGGTGTTCCCACCTCCACAGACAACCAAATAGATGAAATGGAAAGAGCGCGTGGTGAAAGCAAAACCCACTTCAGAGTAGAACCCACACCACAAAGTAAGAGTGATAAAATCAAACCCCACTCAAGGAGGAGAGCCTGTATCATGATATGTAAATGAAATCAATAGGGGATATGGAGTCCTAGGATGCTCGCAAGCATTAGGCAAGGGAGATGGAGCTGCAGGAGCTAAGAGAGTTGCAAAAGAGTGTTGCTAAGAGAGCTTGAAGCTACTACAACAAGCTGTATGGAGTTTTGTGAGAAAAATAACAAGACTAGAAAGAAGCTAGAAGTTGGTATGAAGCTAGAGAAGTGCAAAATAAGTTAGAAGCAAAAGAAGCATCAAAAAATGAATTGAAAAGATAACATATAAGGAAGGAAAAGAAGCTTCCCGAGTCATTTCAGGGTATCTCAAGCTGTTACCACCGACCAAAGGAGGTGACAAGTGGCAATCATGCACAAGAATGGTTTTTTGAACTTTTAAACTTCACAAGATGCTAGCACGCTGCACAGACATCCACACGTTGTTCTAGTGTCCAGATATGTCACACTTCAAAACGACACAAGTAGGAAAAGCATAAGGTTTGATGCAAAGTAGACACACAAAGATAACTATGGAAAAGGGTTGTTGGAGCATCCTGAGAAGGGAGAAAGGCTAATACAGGGGCTAAAATGAGCCTACACAAGATGCTAAAAGGAGTGGACACTAAAGCAAATGCAAACATGTATGTGAAATTGCAAGGGGTGCAATTTTATGACTATACATTTTGCCCCCACTTTAGCGGGCATATGAATCTACACTAATATGCATGCTAAAGGAAATATACTAAACATAATTAATATCATATGCCAAAAGGATATTGTAGAGGAAGCAGATAAATCTTTGAACCATAGAAGCATGCCCCCAAGCTGAAGATCTACAAAACACACACATTTGACAAGAAAAACCTGAACCAGACAACAATGTTAGAACATAAGAAGCTAAAGGATTTGAGTCAAAAAAGTAAAGAGACCTCGACATAAAAGGTTGTCTTAGTACTATGCATTGTCCCCAAATTAAAGACACTAACACATAGAAGAATTTTGAGATGAAGAAAGGAAGGGTATATACTCAAGATGAAGAAGATGCAGATCTTCGATCTGGTATATACAAGAATTTAAGAATGAAATGAATGCAAGAGTGATCAAAGCAATCCCCGCTTGAGGAGGAAAACCCGTATCACTGAGTAAAAGTTATAAAAGCAATCCTCACTCGAGGAGGAAAACCCGTATCACCGAGTAAAATTGATAAAAGCAATCCCCGCTCGAGGAGGAAAACCAGTATCATTGAGTCAAAGTGATAAAAGCAATCCCCACTCAAGGAGGAAAACCTGTATCACCGAGTAAAAGTGATAAAAGAAATACTTGCTCGAGGAGGAAAACCCATATCATTGAGTAAAAGTGATAAAATAAATCCCCACTCGAGGAGGAAAACCCGTATCATCGAGTCAAAGTGATAAAAGCAATCCTCACTCGAGGAGGAAAACCCGTATCACTGAGTCAAAGTGATAAAAGAAATCCCCGCTCGAGGAGTAAAACTCATATCATAGAGTGTAGGTGATAAAAGCAATCCCCGCTCAAGGAGGAAAACCTGTATCACAAAATAAGGATGTAAAGGAGCTCTACAGGTTCTTGGCCCTGCAAAGCAAGACAAATCAGAGAAGCCTATGGCTGCTACAGAAAAGATAGCTCTAGTCAGACTGCCCCCAAGCTAGACACCATAGAATTCATTTGAGATAAAAACTTTCAAAGAGGTCCCTTGGGAACCCTTCAAAAGAAAAGGGGGTCCACTCAAGGGACACTTCAGTTGAAAGACATATAGAAGAGAGGGGTCCTTAAGAAGGACACACATCTTCAAAACAAGTTATCACTGCCCCCAACATATAGGGGAGGAGAACCATGAAAGATATTTAGAACAAGATAGAGGTAAACCTCGATACCGCTTGTCATGTGAAGAAAAGACAGGTGCATTAGTAGGCACCTAAATCATGAAGTTGTTGTATTTATCCTTCAAGGCCTTACATTCACTAGTGGAATGACCAAGCACTCGATGGTATGCATAGAAATAATGTCTCCTTTATCATGCTTATGAGATTTCTTGCATGTAGGAGGAGAAAGAGTAATTAAGCAGGCTTTAAGAAGCCGCAACAAAATGTGCTCTTGTTCAGACAAAGGATGAGGAGCAAGAAGCAACCCTTTCTCTTACGGAGAAAATTTTGACTGCTCACTAGAAGCAGATACGAAGAAATAAGACAAAGGAGGATAGACCAATCCACGAGAATGAGGTTGAGAGGAAATTGCGTCAATGTTCAACATTCGTTTCTGCTTAGATTATTCATTTGAGCAACCAAGCCCTAGATTACGCTTGCAAGGTGAAAAGTATATAGGGACACGAATGCCTTGTTCGTTATGCCCACAACCTTTACACTCAACCATATTTAGAGACAAGCTTAAAGTCAGGGCCATAACATGTTTGCAAATCTTGGGAAGAGGAGGGATCTAGATAAAGAGTATTATTCCAACAAAGGGGAACATGCTCCTCTGTAGGATCACCATCATCCTCTTTACTAGGACTTCCAACATTATCCTCTTTAGCAAAGGCGTAATCATCTTCCAAAGGAGGATCAACACTAAGAACATTACATTTTGCAGTCACCTTATCTCGCGATACAAAATAATAATCATCTTTGATAGTGGGTAAAAATGATGTTATCGAAGGGTCTAAGTGGATCAAGTCGACTTTATATTCCTAAATGAAGGAATCTATAAAGTCTAAAGAACCCCAATCATCACTGAGACATGCATTCCTTTGAGAAGAGGTAGAAGGAATAGACTTAATATTTCTTTCTTCAGAAGGATCTTCTTTACGTACATCTACCTCAAGAGTATCCTTTGTAGTAGGTACTGCTAGAGTAAACATTGACGCATTGGAAGGTACTGAAGGAATAAGAGTAGGCACAACTGAAGCTTGACCAAAATCCACCATCTCGCACAAGTGCATAGCATCAGGTCAGCCTTGACTATGATCACTTGATTATTGCAAACGAACTTAATTGATTTATGCAAGGTAGATAGGACTGCACCCATAGCATGAATCCACGGTCTACCAAGAAGGAGGTTATAAGGTAACTTCTCTAGCATAACATATACAAGAGTGGTTATAGTAACAAGTCCAAGTTGCAAAGGTAATACTATTGTACCTAGAGCTTGTCTCCTAACATTATCAAACCCACAGATGATGATAGAAGAAGCATTAAGAGAAGATGAATCAATATTAATCTTAGGAAATAGATCAATGCTACATACATTAAGCATCGAACCAGTGTCAATGAGAGTACGTCTAATGCCAATATTGTTAATGTTAACTATAATCATTAGAGGGTTTTCTTGCGTCTATACTTTCGAAGGTGGGAGTTCCTACGGATAGAATGTAATATTCGGTGCATCTGCACGAATATGAGCTATCAACGTGTTAGCATCTGCCATCCTAGTGAAAGAAGGAAAGAGGATATTTTGCAAGGCTTCATGAAGTAAGTCCCATAGTGAGATCTTAATCGGAGTAACTTAGAGTTGCTCGACAAGATTGTAATCACAAGGTGATTTAGTCACAATTTTAGGAGCTTGAGGAAGGCTTGGTTGTTTATTTATTTTATTCTCATAAGTATGGGCTACCGCTCTATAAGAGGCAACCTTAGAAAGATCAGGAGAGTCACTATCAAATGGAACACCATCAATAGAACAAACCCTTTTAGGAGGACTAGATGAAGTCATGTAAATGATCAGTCTCTTAGGCCTTTGAGGGGTAGTAGAGACATAGATTACATTTATAGAATCATCACAGCTAGTAGGATAATTATTTGAAGACATATTCTCAACATTAATACAAATAAGATCAAATGTGGAAGGAGATACATCATGCACTAATGCATCATCTCTAGAGGAGAGTGCATTAGAATAAATGAGAAATTTATCATTCACAAATGCATCATCTCTAGAGGATAGTGCATTGGAATGAAGAGAAGGTAGAGTAATGTTAAGAAAGGTATCAACGATTTCATCTTCTTGCAACAAAATATCCTCCACATTTGATGAGAAGGATCAAAGATACAAAGTGACATGGGAAAAGCCAAGTCACTATCACATGAATGAAATGGAATATCATTAATATTTTGAACAAAATTAGATAGAGAACTAATAAAAGAAGATATTAAATTCATTATGATTTTTTTGGTATTTTCTATGTTCTAGTAATTTGCATTTTCGGAGGTCTTCGGAGCAAAATTTGGGTTCGAAACATCTGTCGGTCCTTAAAATTTAATTGCCAAAGGCACTGGTATTTTAGGGACTGAACTGGTTCTCTAGGAGACCTTTCCAATGGTGCAAACAGTTCTACAATCTGAGCACCGAGTCAAAAGTTATGACCCTGCCATGTAGGGGTAAATAAATTCCTAGTTTTCAAAAAAGAAGTTCTTCACATTAGGTTCACCAAAATGTAGAGAAGGGGGATTCCCTATTCACGAATTCTCTTCAATCAGAGAGCCTCATGAGGCAAAATGCCCTAAACTATCTCAAAGAATAGTGGTGAGAATTCTAGAATCGGAAAGAGCAGATCACAAAGATTCTTTGGACAAACTGTCAAGCCCTCGGCCAAAGGACAACAACGCATAATACAGACAACAGTTCAAAGTGTTGGCATCTCTAAGGTGCGCTGGCATCTCGTACAAACCAGAAAGAGAGAATGTCTCAGAAAATAACTAAGTGATGAATTATACTCCAATTACTAAGAACTTCTAGAATGCAAGAAAGCGACAAAAAGTAATAAGACTGAAATAAAGTGAAATAGAGATTATGAAGATAAGGAGAAGAAAATAAATACGTACAACCACACAAGTGATGAAGCCTCCATCTCGTGAATGTCTTCAATACCTACATGCAAAATATTTGGAGAAATTGTTGGGGCTATATAGGGGTTTGCCTCAGTCAAACCCCCGTTTTGGTGCTCCCACCTCCACGGACAACCAGATAGATGAAATGGAAAGAGCACGTGTTGAAAGCAAAACCCACTTTGGAGTAGAACTCACACCACAAAGTAAGAGTGATAAAAGAAAACCCCACTCAAGGAGGAGAGCCTATATCATGATATGTAAATGCAATCAATAGGGGATATGGAGTCCTAGGATGCTCGCAAGCATTAGGCAAGGGAGATGGAGCTGCAAGAGCAAAGAGAGCTGCAAAAGAATGTTGCTAAGAGAGCTTGAGAGAGCTTGAAGCTACTACAACAAGTTGTATGGATTTGTGTGAGAAAAACAACAAGAATAGAAAGAAGTTAGAAAATGGTATGAAGCTAGAGAAGTGCAAGAGAAGTTAGAAGCAAAAAAGCGTCCCAAAATTAATTGAAAAGATAGCATATAAGGAAGGAAAAGAAGCTTCCTAAGTCATTTCAAGGTATCTTGAGCCATTACCACCAACCAAAGGAGGTGACAAGTGGCAAGCATGCACAAGAATGGTCATTTGAATGTTTAAACGTCACAAGATGCTAGCACATCGTGCAAATGTTCACGCATCGTGCTAGTGTCTGGACACATCACACTTCAAAGCGGATGCACAAAGATAGCTATGGAAAAGGGGTGTTGGAGCATCCTAAGAAGGGAGAAAGGATAATATAGGGGCTAAAATGAGCCTACACAAGATGATAAAGGGAGTGGACACTAAAGACGATGCAAACATATATGTGAAATTGCGAGGGGTGCAATTTTATGACTATACAATTAATAAGGACAATTATTAAATTCATTCCTAAATCTAGTCATCCCAAGGATATCTACAATTGGCGGCCCATCACGCTCCTTAATGTCTCTTATATAATCATTGCCAAAGCCCTTGCCTTGAAAATCTGCCATCTTTTGCATTAGATTGTGTGCCTAGAACAAACTGGATTCATTAAATCCAGGTTCATCTTAGACAACATTATTGTTTTTTGGGAATGTATGGAATGGGTGAGATGCTCCAATTAAAAAGCCATCTTTCTTAAAATTTATTTTTCTAAAGCTTATGATCACATTGAATGGCCTTTCATACTTTTCATGATGTCTGCCCTGGGTTTTGTTCCTCAATTCATTCAGGTTGTGCAAATGTTGTTCTCTGACACCTCTGCGTGCATCACCATTAATGGCCACCAGTCCCCCTCCTTTTGTTTGTTTCGTTCCATTCACCAAGGTTGCCCTATTGTCCCCTCACTTTATGTGCTTGTTGTTGAAGGGTTTGGTTATTTACTGGCTCATGTTGTTTCTCAAAGGCGGGTTCATGGCATGTATTTTCCTAACTCATCGCCCCAGTTGGTCAATGGCCATTTCACCGATGATTCTTTTCTCATTCTCTTGGAAAAGGAAAACAACGTCAAAGTTGTTCTTGATTTCCTTGAGACTTTCTATCTAGCTTCTGGCTCCGCCATCTAGTGGCAAAAAACCTTGTGTTACTGTTAGTCCGTTTTGCCTAGTCCTCATTGGATTCAACATTATGGTTGGAAATGGATCACTCCTGGTGAAATCTTTCAATTTTTGGGCATCCCTTTTTCCTTTCAAGCTTCTTTAGCGGATCTCTAGCAAGCAGTTCTTTCAAGGATTGAGCAAAAACTTTCTTTTTGGATTACCAAGCCACTTTCTCTAGGTATTAAATTCTAGATTTTTTCTAAGGTGCTGGCAGCAACACATGTTTATTATTCTTCCTACTAGGCCCCTTTGAAGGCTTCATATGTTAAACTTGAAAAGATTCTACAAGATTTTATCTAGGCCTCTTCTGAGACTCACATAAGGTTTTATCGTGTTGCTTGGGAGTCTTTCTACCTATCCAAAGACTCTGCCGAGCTTGGCTTTCTCTCCACTCAATGACAAGGGATTGCTCTTTGTGTCAAATGGATTATCAAAGCGCTCATTGGTGATGAGGCCTAGAAAATTCTCCTCATGCATTGTATTCAGTTTGGCTTCCCTGTGCACAGACCTGCTTGGAAGGGAATCAACTTTCAAACCCACTTGGTCATGAGGGAACCGATCTAGATTGTGGAAAATTTCATTGCCAAGAGCATTTGGAGAGCTTGGGAGGCGGTTAAGCCTTGGCTAGGTTGGTTTGGCTCTGGCTTTCGTGATGAGCTCTCGCTTAACCAACAAAATGTGTGGTGGTCCCCTTTGTTTTCTAGTGTTGGTTGACCCTTGGGCAAACTTCCCTGGTTTAAGGCTCTCAAGTTTCAAAAGAAGGGTATCCAAACCTTTCAACACTTATTTCACAGACCCACTATGCCTATTTTTCCTTGGGAGGCTTTTCATGCTCAGTATGGTTTTCAAAACCATAACCGTCAAACTTATGATGGTCTGGTGAATGTTATTCTGACTGAGATGCTTCATAAGGTGGGTATCCATGCCACTAAGCCCTGGTGGAAGGACTGGAAGTGGTACCTAGATACACCATTCATAAACTACAAGCCTCATCTTGGTTATCAGTGGCTATCGCCACATTTTACCATGACTAACAGTTTGAACTAGAGATGGCATCTCCAATATTTAGTGTTTGTTTGGCGTAAAATATTTTTTTCTATTTGGTTTGCAAGTGTTGAGCCAAAACTCGCCCACTTTTCTTGGTGTATTCTTTTCCAAGGCTTACCTGTGGGGTCTCAACTTGTCTACTTGGGGGTCTAGGACCCTCATTTCCCTTTTTGTGGGTAGGCTGAGTCTTTTAAGCACCTCTTCTGGTTTTGCACCAAAGTTCAATAGCTATGGAATTTGATTCGCAACTTCTTTCGATCATTCAGGCCAGAGCCTTTTCCCTGGCATATGATTTTGTTGGGTGATTCTCCTAGGCTTCCCACTAAGTATACCCAAATTTAGTACACTTTCAAGGTGGAGATCCTCTTTAGTATTTGGTAAGATAGAAATACCTACCTATTTTATCACAGCCAAATTGATAAATTTGTTTATTTATATTATAAAGCAATGATTTTCTCTAATGTTCTTTTGTAGATTCAAGTGCAAGAAAAAAAAGTTTTGCTTGAAGTTGCTTACCTCTAGGAGCTCTTAGACCACTGGGGCAATACTCCTTGCATTGTGGCGCGCATGTCCCCCTTGCCCACTTCTTCCTGGGGTCGGTCACCTTCATAGGGCCAACAGTGAAGTGGCTTTGCCAGGGACTCTCGACCTCGGTCTCAAGCTCCTCCTTGGCATGGCTCTCACCCTCCTCGGTGGTTGCCTTCACCTCCTCCGCGGGTTGACCTGGGATGACTTTCTAGAGGGACAACGAGGGGCGACGACAACACTTTTGGGTGGCCCTATGGTAATGATTTGGGTGGCAGTTCTGGTTGGTTGGATACTACTAAATGGTTCCTGCGGTTGGATTTAGCAATCTCGCCTCATCGAGAGGACAAAGATAAAGAGAAATATGACAATGGTTGGGCTCCCCCTTACATCACTCCAGACCCTACTGATGTATAGGGGAAGAAATCGGATGACAGGGACCCTCTGCCCTCTGTTGGCACTGCTATGGTCGCTTGACGACCTTTTATTTTATTATGTTTGTAATGTTTATTGCTTTCTGGGCTCAGTCCATGTGACTCTGAACTTCTGGGCCCTGCCCATATGAATCTCAAGATGTGCCTTTTTACTACCCACCTTTTTGATGTGAATATGTATTTCTATCTTTAATTTCTATACCTATTCATAAAAAAAAAATCATAATTAAATATCATATTTTTATTCACTACAATTTATATTTTTTAGTATAAACTTATATATAATTTAGATTTTAATAAGTTTTAATTATATGTATAATAATATACATGTAAATAATTCAACAAATATGTACTTTCTAAGCATAAAGCCAATCTTACGTAGACTTGAGTGAGTCCTAGTTTTCTAATATGGCAATTACATTTACATAGTTTGTCCACTAAAGTCTAGTTCACTATATTTATGGTATTAAAAAAAAAACTATATGCATAATAATGAGAAGGCCCAAAACTACTCAAAAAAGTTTTGATTGTAATACACTTACAAAAGTTATTTGCAACTTTCACAATTTATTTAGATTTACAGTTTTATTTTAATTATTTTATTAAATTGGCAAGTTTATTTCATGAGAAGTTTTTAGATGTTATAAATGAAAGATATTTTTAAATCAATTTTTTTGATTTGTATTTTATTTTATTTGCAAAGTTCATTTATTTTATGTTTATTATATTTTAATTAACTTGATATTTACATTTTAATATATTTTTTGATTTAATTAATAGATAAATATTTTTTATTAGAATTTATAATAGATTATTGATGTAATATGTTTATGTATATTCTAATTTATATTTTGTATTCATTATATATTTATAATTATATTCATGTATAGATGATTATGATGGAGAGCTATTCTTGATTATTATGGTATAATCTTTAATGTTTATATGAATTAGATTAGAGAATTATTTATATGATGAGTATGAGAATAATTATGATTAGTGTTTTAAGTTATGATGTAATTAGGATTATGTAGGATATTGATAACATGATTGATTATCATTCTCTATAGTATGACTATGCTTATTGATTAAAATGTTTTTTGATGTTGTACATATCTTAATTTTTTATGTATGAGAATATGTTGATGTATTGGTCTAATGTGTTGCTTTAGCTATCATTATTATGAACCACTGTGAGTCTTTGTATAAATTAAACTAGAGAATTATTTGAATGTTGAGTTGGAGACTAATTATGATTAGTTCTCTAAATTATACTATAATTAGAATTATGTAGAATATTGATCAAATGATTGAATATCATGCTTCATAGTATGACTATTTTTATTCAATCAAATTATGTTTAATATTACATATATTTTGATTTTCATGTATGAGAATATGTTGATATATTAGTCTAACAAGTTGCTTTCACTATAATTTTGATATAAGACTTGACATGTGCATTTAGTGAGTAAAAATTAAATAAATGATTGAGCAACAAGAGACATGTGATGCCATGGATCATTAACCCATCTCACTTCACCTTGTAGAATAATAAGATCTTTACATGTGTTTAGATTGATTTGCCTCATCACTTTAATCACTAAGGACCATGTGCCTCTTGTGTGTATGCTTGTATTTCCATAGTGTATTCCTTCTATCTTTTTGTTACTTTCCTTACTTCATAGAAAGTGTTCTACACTTCTTATACTTGAGTGGAATTGTGAGTGTTTTAATTCAATTTTATTGACTTTTAAAAATTTGAGATAATTTATTTATGCTACTTGAATTTAGCTTCTATTAGTTATAAATTTATATTATATTTAATTTAAATATTCTTAAAGAATTTTGAGATCCAAGAAGCTTCTAGTGGACCTAGTGGTGGATTTGTATTATTTTATTAATTTTGGGGGTTGGAGTGTTTCTCTACAATGGTTAATTTCTACCATATATGCCCACACAATTTGTTTGAGATATTTTTAATCTATTTGTCGAGTTAGATTTTGTTTTCTAAAAATAATATTATCTTATTTATTTGATCTATTGGTGCAATCTTTTTGAGAGATTTTTTTTAACTTTTTTGACTTGGGTTTCCTATAGGAAGAATACAAACATGCCACCATTGAATAAGTGAGGAATATCATTTTTAGTTGAGCCATTTGACCCTATTCTTTAGTTGAGGTGCATTCCTCCTTTTTTAAATTATTCTATTTTAAAAATAGATATTTATAGAGAAAAAGTTTGAAGAAAATATTTAATGGAGCTTTGATGGTTTGAGATCTTATGATCTTTAATCTTATAACATCATTACAAAATTTAATATTATATGATGCAAGAGCATTTAGGGTGTAAGAAATCTTGTATCACCCAAAAAAAAAATTGTTTCTTTTCAATAAGGGTTAAATTTGGAAGGATTAATATTTAAATAGTAAGTTGCATTTATACATGATTGGTACGAAATCTTACACAGACCTCCAAAATGGTAAATTGAAGCCAATGGCGAATAAATCGCTTCAATATCATTTGTCATTTGAGAGATATTAAAATTTCAATTTTCAAAAATCCTATTAAAATATTTGAAGTCAATTTTGAGGCACTTAGAGGCTCTGGATGGGCCTGAAAATTGGTAGAAAACGAAAGTAGTCTACCTTTAGGAAACTATTTATTGAGGGTGCACCATCTCAAGATATTTTCGAAAAGGTATTATATTTGAAAATATGACAGTCGGACCGAAAGTTATGACCCCATGAAGTAATACCAAAATTAATAAAATTTCAAAATATCTTCTTGAGGAAGTTACACTTTCCAGAAGATTCTAGGATGGTCACACCTTCCAAATAAAGGATGTGAATGGGGAAACAAAGGGAAGGGAAAAGTAGTGTAGGTGGTGGCTCTAATTTGCAGATTTGCAAATTTATGTAATCAAAAAGCTCATGTGATGGCAATTGTAATGATTTAATTTTTTTTTTGATGAATAGGCAGATATCTATATTAATTTAAAGATAAGAATACATATTCACAAAAAAAGGGGTGGGTGGTAAGAAGGCACACCCTGAAAGTCACATGGGAAGAGCCCAGAAAAGCCAAAATAACATATCACATGGGCCTAGCCCAGAAGTCTAAACGAAAGAAGTAAAAACAGGCAATTACGCGGCCAAAGCAGTGCCAGCAGAGCCTGGGGGATCTTCGTCATCTAAATTTTTCCCCCATACATCAACGGGGTTTGGAGTGATGTCAGGAGGAGTACCCCAACCATCATCATCTTTATCTTTATCTTCATCCTCGTGTTGGGGAGAGATTGCAAGAGCTAGTCACAAAAAATTTTTACCACTAGCAAGCCAACCAGAGCCAGAAGCAGGCAGAGCATCAGAGGGCCACCCAGAACCACCACCACCACTCCCCATCGCACCACCAGAAGGCCAACCCTGACCAGGCCGTGGAAAAGGAGAGTGAGCCCACCTGGGAGGGCGGGAATCCTGCCGAGCAAGAGGCTGGGATCGAGGACGCACAGAGTCACTCCGATTCCGGCCCCGAGAGGGTGACCAGCCATGAGAGGAGGAGGGTGAATCGGGGATCTGAGCCATAGTACAAGGGGCATTGCCCCAGTGGTCTAGGAGGACCTGCAGGTGAGCCACCTCCAGTGCAACTTTGTTAGCTTGCTTCTGTATCTGTAGGAGAACATCAGAACAATTCATTTAAGTGATAATAGAAAATCTTTGCTTCCTTCTTGCATATTGTTTGTGCAATTCTTTGTTGTTTTTGTGAGATTTAGATTGTAAGGGGAGTACCCTTCATCATTATAACATCATTTTCTTTATGGTTTTTGGATTGATGCATATGGATTTATTGATTATGTTGGGGGATTCTCCCCACATATTTGGGTATGCATTTTTTAGCCTTCCAAGAACTCTCTTTGGTGTATTAATGAATGATGATGTTCTTTGGGTGTCCTATGGAAATTATTCAAAAGCTTGAGAGAAATGAATGTTGTGTTACATTCATCTTTTTTCCTTTGGTAGTAAATAAAATCATTCCCCTTAGTTTATTTGATTTCATCTTAATTATTTATTCTTAGGAAAATATAAATTAATTAAGGCTTATGTTGTCTTAAATGTTAGTTTATGTAGCTTGTTTTAATGACCAATTTAACCATGGATGAATAACACAAAAATATTGAGAAATTTTTTTCATGAATCATTAGAACTACAATTATAAAAATGCACATAGGTATCATTGCCACATCCAATGACACCTAGTGTTACTAGTAACATGTATAAAGAAATTCCAACATGCACTCAATAAGGTAAGGGGGGGGGGGGGGATTTTTATATGGGTGGCATGAAATCTAAATGATAGATCCTACATAAGAGAAGACTACATTAAAGCATGAGGAGTATCACACATAACTCCTTGATGTAATTCTACCTTAAGGATAACCCATTTAAAGATGATCTAGAAGAAAGAGGAAAAAATAAGACCCTTCATGAATAGCAAGAAGACAAAATCCAACTAGGAAGATTAATTCATAATAATAACTATTTATAAATAGATCTATGTATACTATATATTCATTTAACTAAATTAAATGTTTAGTAAATGAAAACATGAAGATAAGAGATACTACATGTAATCTTCTAATCTAATAATATTTAGCACATTCTCATTTAGTAATTCAATCCTTTAAATTGGAGTAAGAATATAAATAAGATACATGCATAATTCCATAGACATAAACATAGTCTAGTTAATCTTCTTAGTGAGACATAAATAAATTCAACTATTCAATCATAAAATAGAGGTAAATATTTCAACTTACTCATTTTATGTTTTACTTATATTTTCTATTGAAAAATCACTTATGATTATATATTAGTCTATCATTACCACCAGTGTTTTAGAGAAAGACAAAAAAAAACTTATCATTATCCCATCAACCCTTTGAAAATTAATGCACAAGCACACCTAAGTTTAACCTTTCAATAAGAATACAAAATAAATAAGGAATGAATAAGACTACAAATACTTATTCATCATTTTTATGAAGTTAAAATATTTTAACTATTTTATTTTTTATAACCTTTTTTACCATGTTTGATACCCTTTCACCTCTTTTAATATCATTCCTCACTCTTTTAGCAATTTCAATTGCTTATATGGTATAAATAATCAAATTTTAAATTAAACAATAAGAAAATATTGACTTAATTATGCTCACTAAAATGCTACTTTAATATCTTGTTTCACGATAGGAGTTCAATTTTGAAGATAGTTTATATGACAACTTCTATAGAAATTAATTATGGAAAATAGAAATCACATACAACCATAGTGTTTTATGTATGCCTAATTGATGATGTTTAATTTTTGGACCATGACTATCTTAGCTACCAACAATTTCCAACTAGTTGTAAGATAAAGATAATACATGGATATCATGGAGGATATCTATATATATTTGTTTTAGAATTCTTTGTTGAATTTAGATATTAACATCTATTTTAAATTAGTCTATATATGTGTGTATGTACATGTATGGGTGTATATATATGTATATATTTATGTGTGTATATGTGTATATATGTATGTATATATATGTATGTATATGTATGTATATATATGTATGTATATGTATGTATATGTATGTATATACATATATAGATATGTATATGTATGCATGAATATTTATATATTCATATATATATGTATATACATGTGTGTATATACACATATATACATGCATGTATATATTGTTAGAAAACAGGTATCTCAACTTCGCAATTACAAAAGGTTAATATTTAAGTAAGTTTACATTTGAACATGGATGGGTTTTAAATTTTCTTCAAAGCTACAAAATTGTCAAATAATATGTTGGTAAAGTTTTGATTCAAGATCATGTCTAGATATTAAGATATTAAAGTTTATATTTTTACAAGTTTCAAAGTCAATTTTGAGGCACTTAGAAGCTATATTTGGGCTCAAAAGTGTTCATAACTAGCAAGGAAATTTCTAGTTTGATAGATAAATTCAAAAGCTTTCCAATAGTTCAAATGGTTCATCAATCAAAGTTCTAGATCAAAAGTTATGGCCTCTAGAAGTTGGGTCTCTAATTTGTAAAATGTGAAAACATGTTGGCCACATAAAAGAGTTGTAAGGGGGATTTACATGTGTTGGTGTGTTTTTTGACACATCATAAGACATTTTTTATTAGAGATAAGTTGGGCACCAATTTTTGGGTGGTTTTAGTTCATGGTTTTGTAAAATTTATTTGATAATTTCAAGTATTGTATCTCCTATATATTAGGTGCTTGAGATGGATGTTGTATGTGAAAGTATTATAGATGTTGAGTTGCCTTGATATCTCTAATTAGTGATACTCCTATGAAATATTGCTTTGTAAGTATATTGTAACCTTGTTAATTTTTTAATAATATATTAGGCAGTGTTTGGAGTGCAGATTTTTTTCTCTTGAAAGGGTTTTCCCCACGTAAATAACTATGTTGTGGTATGAATAGTATTTATGTCTAGTTTCTTTAAATGTTTTTAAAATATGAAAAAAATTGCATAACCCTTCTCTCAAGATTAGTGTAAGAATTTTGTTGATACCTTAGCTTTCCTAAAATTTGTATTAAAGCTTGATCACCTTTGGTTTTAGTTGAGGATTGTTGGTTTTTTTGAATTAATTTAGTTTTGTGTGGGATCTTATGCAAAAGATACCTTGTGATCTTGTTGCATGAATTTTTATATGAAGAGCACAAGGGAAAATAGAGTTGGAGAATTTTTGGGTACAAATTTTGAGATGTGGAAGCTAAAGATGGAGAATATGTTAATTGATTGAGATCTATGGGATGTTGTTAATGAGAATATTTCAAGGAATACAAATGCTAATTTGGTTGCTCACTATGATGTTATAGATCATAAATTCAAGGTTCTAATCAAATTGTTCTTGGAAAATGCTACTTTATTCAATATCTGTGAAGATTCCTCTATAAAGGAGTTATGGAAGAAACTTGGTGAGATATATCAAGATAAATCTTAAGTGAACAATATTTTCTTGAGGAAGAAATTGTATTAATTGAGAATGGAAGAGCGTGGATGAATTATAGACCACCTATATGTTGCAAGTATGAAGGTATTGTCATTGATGTCAATAGGATTTCTACTAACCGGTGTTGTCATTGATGTCAACTATGTGTTGAGGAATTTTTTTGCATGATGAAGATTCGAGGATATTGAGAAAATTATGAGAAAGAGGAAAACATGTTGTTGCGCGTTGTGCATGTGTAGTTGAGATATTAAGAAAGTGTTGTGAGTACATGGAGCTATATTTAAGTTGCAATGTTTGGGGATGAGTTGGAATGAAGTAATGAGCTGAGATGATGTCTTTGGTACTTGGTTTCCAAGTGCTTTTGAGAAAATTTGATAAACAAATAAAACAGTGTTGTGCAAGTGTTCAAAATGTGCTCTAGGTTATGCTTCACATTTCTTCTGTGTTGATTCTATGACATTTAATATGGTTTTCAAGGTTGTTAAAGGTTGCTACATTCAAATTTTGGGTTTCTAGATCGTTGTACAAAGTGAGATATTTTCACTAGTGTGTGAACCAATTTTTCAGTGATGTTTTATGCGGCTTGGGAGAAATGTGTTTGCTCTGCATTTCTCCATAGTTTGGCTTCAAGTTGTGCAGATTTGGGAAGTTTCTTATAATTTTTTTATCTTTCAAAATTTAAGGTTTCACTCGTTCTTTACAGTGTGTATTTCATGTGTTTGTGTGTGAATAAGGTTTATCGGATGTTCAGGTTGAAATATTTCTATGTTGCAAGTTTGGATGAAGTCTTTGTTAGATCTTGGGTGGTTCAAGGTTTATTATAGATCATCTTCAAGCAAATATTTTTATTTGAAAGTTTCAAATTGATTCAAGGAAGCATGTACTTAATGTTTTATGGTGTTTAGCATGAGTATTGGTCGACCTTGTGTTAACACTACATGTGAGGCTTATGAAAGCATGTTGAGGTGTGTTAGGATTAATTTGGGTCCTAGTTAAGGATTTATATGGTTCGCCTTCATTCCTATCCACCACAAGAATTTTTAGGTGCCAACTAATTTGGATTTGTAAGTGTAACAAATAGTTGCCAACCTTGGAGAAGGTTTTTGAGGTTGAGGTTGATATAAATAAGAGTAATGTTGTTGTGAGTTGGAAGAGAGAGATGAGATAGATGCAAGATCAATGCGAGTGATGTGTGTGGTGCGAATTTGAGCGGAGAAATTTTAAATTCAAAGTATTGGATTCCTGAAGGTAGTGAGTTGAAGGTGTCCAAAATCTTTCATGCAAGGTTGTGAAAGTTTTGGAGCATTTGTGGTGGATTCCTTGTTGCATTGAGAATTTGTTCTCTATGTAACATTTCTCTTCTATCTTCTTGTGTTATTTCTATGGAAACGAGCCTTGGATGTGAGCATTTTTGGATAATGTGCCCTATTCTAGCGGTGATCCCTTGTACCAATTTTGCAATTACTTATATTATGAGCTAATTCTCATAGTGGTTTTTCCCTCATTGGGTTTTCCATGTAAATTTGGTGTTATCTTGTGTATGGTGTTTGTAGACACTTAAAAATGTCTTGGAAGATATCATGCACTCAAATTAGGTATGGTAACACCATTTAATCCTCAAACCCATCCTCTTTTTGTTTAATTGATTAAATCTACCTGGCTATTTAATTAATTGTGTCATTGTCATCTATTAATCTAATTAATTTAATCGGGTTAATTCATCCCCTTTCATGCTAACATTTCGTCCTATTAAATTAAATACATCAAGTTATTTGATTTAATCCACTAAGTCCTCTTATTTAATTAAATAACCCTAAGTTATTTAATTAAATATCATAACACTTTCCCCTTTTTCATTAAATCATTTATTTAATGAATATCGTTTAATTCCCCTAATTTGCATAATTGAAACTTTATTTAATTATCAAATTACTAATAAATCTAATTCCCCCCACTTGCAAGGGAATATTCCTCCTTTGCACATTCCTCCAAAAGGAATATTCCCATGGAATATTCCTTCCCCTTTTGCACATTAAAAATTTGTTTTAATGTGCTAAATATCTATTTTTCATCACCCATGAGGATATTCTAAGGAATATTCTTCATTTTAACAAACTTACAAGACTTCATGTGCAAGTTAACTTACAAGACTTCTTGTGCAAGTATTGAAAGTGTGTTTGTTTGGATTAATGTGAGCCCTTGATTAAATATCATCTTGCATTTTCAACCCTTGATGGGAATCCATGATCCATGCTTCCATCTTCCTTCCTTTTTGACCATTTATTAACATTTTTGATCTGAACCCTCCATTTCTCATTTGTCCTCATATAAATAGGTCACTATTTGGAGACAAATGGATCATCCTTTTTAGAGAAAACTCATGTTGTTGAATTTTTTTGGATTATATTGTGTGTATTGTTTGCATCAACGTTTCGAATCACACTTTGTGATCCATCATTGGGATAGAAGAGAGCATAAGGAGTAAAAAAAATAGCTGCAACCCAAGAAAAGAATAGAAAAAGGATAAAAAGGGGGGGAAAGGGGAGAGGAAAGGGGGGAAAAGATAAGGTGGAACAAGAACCAAGGTGAAAGAAAGAAATAAAAAGTAATTAAAGAATGAGAAAACACAAGAAAGTAAAACATATAGTGCTAGAAATTAAAAAAAAAGAACTAACTACAAAAATGCACCAATAAAATTTAATTAATACAAAGCAGTACAATCAAAGAAAAAGAGAGAGAGCAACAAATAAATAAAAATTACAATGAAACAACAAATAAAATAAAAATAAAAATAATAAAAAGAAAAGAAAGCAAGTAATATAGAACAAAATAAGAGATAAGATAAATAAACATAATACAAGGTAATGAAAACATAATTCAAAGAATAAAGTCATAAAAGAATCCAAATTAAGAACCAAAAGGCCTCATGCTGTTGAAATCACTCACACTCACACTCATATTTATCACTTTGTTAGTATCATCTTAGCTTAAATTTACTTGCATATTAGTTTAGCTTCCATTAATGGCTTCCATGATAACATATATGCATACATTTAGCTTATTTGTTAATTAGGGTTTGAATATTTTAGCATAAAATCCATTTAGATTAGCCTTGCATATATCCATATTGATCATCTCATCATAAATCATGTTAATATAGTTTTCATCATGTTAATTTAGCATTTAAATCATGTTTCATCACCCATCTATCAATAGTTTTATCAATTCTCTCCAATGGAATCGATCAAAATAGGCTCATTTATCCATGGGATTGGGAAAGGGTTGTCATTCCACATCAATGAAACACCACTCCCCCAATAGGATAAGTTTCAATGGATTAGAATAGGTGTTTTGAAGCTTTCATAGTTTAGTATGTTAAGTTTTGATGGTTCCTAATTTAATGTTTATTGATTGATCTTATTGGGATTGATGTTTAGTGGCATAACTATACTTTGTATCCTCATGGATCAAGTGTAGTTGAACCATATAAAGTCATCGGTCACAATGTTGTTATTTTAGTTTTTGTTAAATGCATTTCATGTTTAACCACTTTAACAAAATAAGGTTTAATGAATGCATGTGGATTTGATTATTGTTGAGGGTTTTGATATTTTAATTTTCTACAACTTATTCACCCCCCTCTCAGTTGTTTTGTTCATTCAACAACTGGTATTAGATCAAGGTTCATTGGAGAAGAGCTTAACTACTTAAGGTAGATCCAATATGGTGAAGAAAATTGATTTCCCTAGATTTGATGGAACAAACTACGCATTTTGGAAGACAAAGATGGAAGGATATCTTGCAGCTAATGGATTTGAAAGTGAAAAATCAATAAAGAATCAGTATGTTGCATCTCTGAATGGTCCAAGAAAAAATGATGAGATCAAGGCACATGAAATAAATGGTAAGGAAAGATTTATTCTGATGACCAGTCTTTCAAATTCTGAATTGGTTAAAGTTAGGAATCTTAAGACTGCTAAAGATGTTTGGGATAAGCTTGGATTTTTTTATGAAGGAGATGACAAGGTCAAATAAGCTAAGTTGTAGAATTTGAAGGCACAATTTTAGACTATGTGAATGTCTAAATATGAATCAATTTCAACCTACATGCAGAGAGTTGATGAACTAGTAAGTGCTATGAGAGGTCTTGGTGCACAAGTTAAAGAACCTAGGGTGGTAAAGAAAGTTCTCATAACTCTTCTTGATTCATACAGTGAAAAGGTATTTTCTATTGAGGAATTTGAAAATTTTAATGCTTATTCAAGAGATCAGTTGATTGGTACACTAACTTCATTTGGAATGAGAAAGTTTGGTTTGAAAAATGGTACAAAAGTGGAGACTGGTTTTAAGGCTAGAAAATCAAAAAAGATTGAAGATTCAAATGGAGATGATCTTGATGATGTAGAAGCTAACTTTGTGAGAAGGATTGAAAAGGGAACTAGTAATTACAAATTTAAATTACCTTTCGAATGCTTTAGTTGTGGAAATGTAGGTCATTATGCTTCTAGATGTCCAAACAAAGCTATGAACAATAAGAGTAAGGAGAATAAAGGAAAGATGATTAAAAGAGCTTACTATGTCAAAGAAGATGTTGGTATTTCTAATGATGAATCTAATTATGGATATTTTGATGATAATGAATGATTTTTCTTTGCTATAAAAGAAGAATCTAGTTCTGCTAAACCTGAAATTTGTGTGAGGGAAAGTGCTCCAGAGAAGAAGGATAAGATTGAAGCTACTTTGCTATCTTATTTTTATGTTAAAGAAGATAAGAATTATTGGGTTGTTGACAGTGACTGCTCTAATCACATGATTGAAGACAAAAGTAAGTTTGTTAAACTTGAAAAGGATGATGGTAGATTAGTTAAATTTGGAGATGATTCAGGAGATATATTTTGGAATAGGTTCAATCAATTTTGATGGAAAGCATAATACTGAAAATGTTTACTATATTAAGGGTTTAAGGAATAATATTTTGAGTGTTGGACAAATGTGTAGCAAAGGATATATTGTGTTTAAGAATGAAACATGTGAGATAAGAAAAGGGTCTAAAACTGTGATTGTTGTTGGTAAAAGGACAGATGGACATATCTATCAACTTAAGGGTGTTGATGGTCATTGCTTTATGTCTCAGATTAATTACATTTGGTTATGGCACCGAAGGATGTGTCACATGAATTTTGATAATTAGTTGTGAGAATTAGTTTAGTTCATGCAGTGAGATACCTACCAAGAATCACAAAGCCTATCAATGATGTTTGCAAGAATTGTCAATTTGAAAAATAAGTAAGGAGTAGTTTGAAAGGAAAGGAACAATTTTCTATTGGACTACTGGAATTAATACATACATATCTTTGTGGTCCTACAATGGTGAGAAGTCTTCAAGGTGACATGTATTTTATGCTTTTGATTAATGATTACTCTAGAATGACATGGGTTACTTTTCTTAGAGAAAAACTTGATGCATTAGATAGATTCAAAACATTTAAGGCTATGGTTGAGAATGAAATGAATGTGAAAATAAAACATTTGAGGTATGACAGAGGTGGAGAATTCACCTCCAATGAGTTTAACATGTTTTGTGAAGTTCATGGAATAAAGAGGCACTTTTTTTCCCCTAGAACTCCTCTGTAGAATGGAGTGGTTGAAAGGATAAACCGGATAATTCAAGAATAGTCTAAGACTATGATGAAAGAAGAAAATTTACCATAAGTATACTGGAGAGAAGAAATTCATACTACTATTTACATACTTAACAAATTTCAAGCTAAATCTAACAACACAAAGACTCCCTATGAGTTATGGTATGGAATGATTTATCTTGTCAAGTACTTTAGAGTATTTGGAAGAAAATTTTATATTAGGAGAGATGAAGAAAACTTAGGCAAGTTTGATGCAAGATCTTATGAAGGTATCTTCCTTGGATATTCTATTAAAAGCAAAGCTTACAGTTGTTACAACAAAAGGTTGAGAAATATTGTTGAGAGTGCAAATGTTAAATTTGATGAAAATTTGTAGAATTCAATTATAGTAGATGGATTTGTGTTAGATGAACTTGATTACAGAGAATAAGAAGAAGAAAAAGTTGAAGAAAAAGAAGTACAAAATGAAGAGGAAGAAGATACAGATAAGACCATTAAGTATGTGCAAAATAATCATTCTGAAGATCAGATCATTGGAGACAAGAGAAAAGGAGTATTGACAAGAAGCAAAGCTTCTAAAGTTGAGGTAAATCTATGTTTAATTTTTAAAGTTTAACCTAAAACAGTGAGTGAGACATGGAAAGATGAATATTGGATGAAGGCAATGGAAGAAGAACTTATGCGAATTCAAAAAAAATAGACTTGAGAATTGGTTCCTAGACCATTAAACAAAAACATAATTGGAACTAAGTGGGTTTTCATAAACAAATTGAATGAGAATGGAGAAGTGGTAAGAAATAAGGCAAGACTTGTGTATAAGGGTTACTCACAAGTGGAAGGAATAGACTGAGGAGATATTTTCCCCTATGGCTACGATGGAAGCTATTAGAATGTTTTTACCATTTGCAACATACAAGGACTTTAAAGTTTATCAGATGCATGTGAAGTCTACTTTTTTTAATGGTGAATTAGAAGAAGAGGTTTACATGGAACAACCAAAAGGATTTCAGTTGTCAGATCAATCAGATATGGAGTGTAGATTAAAGAAGGCATTATATGGATTGAAGCAAGCTCTTAGAGCTTGGTATGAAAGATTGGGCAGATATTTGATACAAAAAGGATTTAGTAAAGGCACCAAAAATAGTAATCTTTACTTCAAAGTTGAGGAAGATAAGATATTGATAGTGGTTTTATATGTGGATGATATTATCTTTGGAGGCAATGAAGCTATGTGTAAGAAATTTTCTAAAGGGATGCAAAAAGAGTTTGAAATCTCAATGTTTGGGGAGATGAATTTATTCCTTGGGCTACAAATCAATCAAACAAATACATTTTTTTTCAATTCACAGTCAAAGAGATGTTGAATAAGTTTGGAATGGAAGACTCCAAACTGGTATGCACTCCTACGGTAACTAGTTGCAAATTGAGAAAAGATGATGATTCACTTTAAGGTTGATTAGAGAAAATATAGATCTATGATTGTTGGAGTGCTATATCTAACTGCTACTAGACTGGATATCATGCATGTAGTTTGTCTTGTGGCTAGATTTCAAGAAGATCCTAAAGAAACACATGTTACAACTATAAAGAGGATATTCAGATATTTAAGAGACACTCTGAATTATTGTTTGTGGTATTCTAAGGATACTGATTTCATATTAAGTGCTTATACATATGTAGATTAGGCCGGTTGTGTTGATGACAGAAAAAGTACAAGTGGTGGTGCATTCTGATGGCACTCTCAATTTTTGCAAATTTGAGATGCCTATTTCAAAATTTTGCTTCTGCACTTTCAGAAGTGCACCTGAAGAATCTGCTCAAGGGACCCACTTTGGAGGCTTGTATTTTAAAGCCTATTGATTTTCGTACAAAACCCATTTGCAGACATATTCAGTTGACCTATGTGAGCAAGCATGTCAATTTTCAGCTTCCCACAATGAGTTTTGATAGAGTTTTGAAAAGTGAAGCTGGAGGGTTTTAACACTGTTCTATTGTTTGCAGACTGTTTGTTCTGCAAAGTTGCCTCCTGTTTGAGCTTGGATCTCACAACCAGTTGACTGTCATGTCAAATAGAATGTTGTTCCATATTCTCCATATCAAGATGATCTCACATGCTAGTTTTTAGAGCCTCATGATCTGATTTGCTATTTTTAGCAAATTGAAACCGAATGCAGTTTGTTATATTTTGCATCTACATTCCTGACAGCCTTTCTAAGTGGTCAACTTTGAGCACCTAATATCTTTTGATGGGAGATGATTCAAGTAGATCCCTCTTGCAAAAATACTTAGGGTACCTAAATGTGCTTATGTCTCCAGTGGCGGCCTCTTAGAAGGTGATTTGATATTTTTGCAAAGTGGTGACTTGGTGAGCCTTGATTGGTTCTAAACAACTGCTATTTCAGAAAGGCCTGATTGGGCAACTTTGTCGATTAATATCTAGCTCCTTGGGTTTCCTTTTTTTGAGCCATTTGTTGCAGTGTATTCTCGGGTCAAATTTCTACATGCCTACAAGTTCTCATTACTTCACATGGTTGTTTGACTGGTTTCCTAGATTGATTCCTGAGCCCACTGGGTCAGTTTTTCTCATTTTCCAAATGTGCCAGAAAGCAGATTTTAATGGCAACCCAATTTATAATTTTACTTCAAATACACTCAGGAGTTGTATCTAATCATTTCAACATGAAAGTTGTTTCAAAACGATTTTGTTTTTTAGTCGGGCCACTTGCGGCCCGACATGCTTTGCATTGTTGTGAAGTTGTAAATGTTAAGTTTGGTCAATTGTGATATGAGAGTCTATCAATGGTTGTTTCAAATGGTTTCAAGTTTTCAATGCATCATGGAAGGAAGACTCTTGAGCATACACACTTGCTCACAAAAGACACAAAGGACATAATACAACATTAGAAGAATCAAGACAAAGCAAAGAGAAAAAGAGAAGGGTCAATGCAAATGAGATAGAAGAAAAGGGAAGACAGTCCACCTTTTGTTCTTCTTTGAATAACATGAAAAGGACAATGTTGACTATGTTTTCAAATATTAAGGGTGATTTTCATTAACAAGTAAGGTGTAATCCTGCTTGAATCCAAGGAATGAAATGGGAAGAACAATGTTTTGTGCTTCATGAAGGAAATCCCCATACATTGGCAGAATATGAAGATCAAGCATGCTCTACAGCTATTGACAGTTTGAGTGATGGAATGAATTTTTCTTGTGAAATGTAGATGAATGCTACACAAGTGATAAATAACTAAGGAAAATAATTCAATTATCACTTTTAATCTTGACATATATGGGGGCGTCCATCTGGGGTTATTTCTCCAAAGTTTCTTGAGAGGTATTTCCTATGCTTCTATGTACATTGAGAAATTTGAGAAGGAGCTAGGGCAACATGTATGGCATGTGAATTGATTTTCCCTTAACTCCATGTTGGTGTTGGCGCGAACCATGAAGGGTAGAAGATTTACAGAGGATCCATCAAAGCAGCAAGAGGCCCACATCATGTTTGCAGCCAGTAGGTGAAGTGGTGCGCTGCCTGGAATAGGGTGTGTGCATCCATCAATTGCAAATGCAATTGGTAAGTGTATGGTGCGTGCATCAAGGTGTAAGGGAGATCTTTGAGGGGTGCGTCCAACAAGAAGAGGAAGATTGTGCATATAACCTGTAGGAAGATTGGTGTGGGTGAGAGTGTGCGCATCCATCAGCCAGTAGTAATGGGAGAGACCTGCACATTTGGAAGAGGAGGTGTGAGGCGCTAGTAATGGGAAGACCAAGGGAGGCACGCACCAGATGGAAAGCCTGCGCGCATTAAGGAGACTGGCCCTAGCTAGTAACAGAGAAGACCAGGTGAGGGGGTGATAGCAAGAAGAATGAGGAGACCACCAAAAGAAACCCGCACAGGTGAGGCAATCTGTAGATGGCTTGCACCATGGAAGGAGGTCTCCAGGTTGCAGGGAGCTCAAGGGAGGAGCAAGGCCAAATACAGTCCAGGAATGCCTGAACAAAGCAAAAACATGAATTTAGGGCCATTCTCACTGACCTCCCAGGATTTTGATGACGACATCAAAATTCTTGCGAGATGTGCAAGAATGTATGGGAGGAGCCCATTTTTATTTTTCAAAAGATTAAATGGTGTTTGATTAAAATGGGGTGGGCCCAGTGCAAATATTTTAAATGGTAAACAGGCCAAGGAGGTAAAATAATTTGCCCTGAGGAGGTAGAATGTGAAATACTTCAAATGTGAAATATTTCAAAGGTGAACTATTTTAATGATTCCTAGGGGTAAATTTTTATTTTTGCCCAAGTAAGTGGAAAGTGAATAAAATATTCACTATTTGGGGATTTTATTTTGTTGAAGTGTGTGCAGCATGGGCTAAATATTTTATTTGCCCAGGTCAGTAAAAAGTGAATTTAATATTCACTATGAGAAAACATTCTCTTTGTTGGAAAATAGAATGTAAGGGGATATGGGTAAAATGAATTTAATATTCATTTTATAATATTTAAATGGTTAATATGTGTTGGGTTTTTATATGCAGCAGTATTAAAGAGCAAAAATATTAAAGTTATTAAACTTTAATATATGAAAGCAAAATAAAGCTACAACATTATAAAGTGGGGAAACACTTCAAAGTTCAATGTGCAGCAAGTAAAGAGAAACAAAAACAAAATTTTGCACAAGAAAGAGGATATTTTCCAGCTAGGTGAATTTGAATATTCTCCACATGGGCATGCTTTCAGTTATTGGGCAATCATGAGCAAATGTTGTTTTGAGGGAATATGTTTGTTGTTGCAAAGGAAGAATGAGGAGATATTCTTTTCAGTTTGATCAATGAGAATGGAGCTTCTAGATTGCATCACCAGATCAAATTTAGAGTTGCTCTTGCTTGCTTCTCTTCTTCTATATCTTCTATTATTCTCTCATTGTAAAGGGTTCTGAGATGAGGTTCTGAGTTTTTGTATTGGGCTAGGTAGATAGAGAATTGTAATTTTTGAGTCATTGTTTGAATCTGTAAGCTGTAATTTTTTGAATTCATGAGTAAATATAGCCAGTTTATGCAATTGATGTCATGAAGGTGTTTCCACATTCATGAATATCATCAGATTGTCTCCATATTTATACACTTTGAGACATGTAAATTCAATAATACAAAGTTTCTTTGAGTTTATCATCTCAAGTTTCATGAGGTTGTTTTATCTGTTCATTGTTCTGTTTCAAAGAAATGGTTCAAATGCTTTGAGTGGGTGATTGTGATTTCAGGTGTGCAGATAGGATTTGATAAGAAGAATTTGATTGATAGTAAGAGAAGGATTGTTGGTGCAAGACACCAATAGTTGATGCAAAGCATCAGCAATTTAAATCCACTGGTTGAAGACCGTTTCCTGGGAAATTCATTTTATGTGTTTGACTCCATGGCCCAGAAGTGGCACTGATCTTTGATGCAGTTTTGTACATCTCAAAAACAAAATTAAATGTAAAATCATTCTTAATCTTACTATTTTATTGTGTGTCCTACTTTCCAATGCCTAAGAGAGGGTTGAGTTACTAATAATTTAGCCAAGTTTGAAGTTGTTAATGGCTCCCTTAGTGTATTTGCATTGGGAATTATCTATTTTATAAAGCAATGTCAGTATATGAGTGATGTAAGTTTTGGGCATTGTATAGGTTTACCCACCTTGGTCTTGCAGAGCCAGAAGTGTAGGAGATGTCAATATTTGACTGAATCTTATCAGTTGGCCACTAGCCTTTGTGGTTCTTTAATATAGAGGTTGGCTACCTCTTAGAGAATTACAAATCCTAGCTGGGTTGTATTTTTAAACACCAACAAGATGGCGACTCCACTGGGGGTGAACTTAGAAGTTTTGGTTGTAGACGGTACTGTTATAGAGTCATTAAAGTTTTGAATTTTTTATGTAACCAGAGGTTGAACATTATTGAATGATTTTGTCCCATCTGAGTCACCAATAGAATGGCGACTCTGCTGGGGAGAACTTGAGAAAATTCTAATTGTTGAATCTAGCCTTAAGAGTCATTGCATAGAGTCAAATGATTTGTCATTCTGATTTAGTTCAAAGTTTGAAGGATTTCAAGCCTGGAGAAGAATTTGTTGCAGTGAACCTGAACAGTTTTGTAATTTGGGGTGCTCTGTTGGTGGAAAGGAACTCAGAAAGAAGTTTACATGTGAAATAAATTCATACTGCTTGAAGTTCAGTCCTCTGTGAAAAGAGGTGGCGACTCTGTTGATAGAACCTATTGAAAATTTGAAGAAAGTTCCAGATCTACAAATATTACCAGTCAGGAAGAAAATTTGCAGCAACTGCAAAGTCTCCAGGTATTCCTCACTCTTGGTTTTCAAGAAACTTGTCTATGAAAACCATATTTGAACTTCTTAGAAGAACCTTTGCTTCCCTATTGAGTGAGTTAGCACTAACAAAGGGAAAGAATAGTAAATTCAAATTTGCACACTCTTATTTGTTGGATCTATTGAAAGTAATTGCAGTTCCATTGATGGATTATGTTTAGTGCTCAAATATATGCTAGTTTGGATGGTTAGAATGCATTTTTGTATCTTAGGGGTTTCCATCCATTTGTCTTGACATAATTTTCAAGCCCAGGTTGTCATTATGTCAGTAATTATCCATGTTGTCCATCATGTGGTCAGGCTTGTAATTATGCACAATTAGTGAGCCTTAATTTGTAATATCCATGGATCACCAACGTAAAGTAGCTATACCAGTGAACACTTTGATTCAGCTTGTCAAGAAGTGTCAAAGGTATAATAATCTTCAAGCATCTAATACCCCAAAGTGTAAGAACCCAAGAGTTAATAAGCCTAGATTTGGACCTGGATGGAATTATGTATTTGAAAGAGGACTTAAAGAAATGAATGAAAGATACTAGTTGTTTCAACAAGCTCGGTCAAGAGACCATCAAACTATGTCTACTTGTCAAGTCATTGCACCCATTGTCAATTCCTTTGACCCATTGTATGCTCAGTTAGATTTGTCATGGGTTGATTATGAAACTAAAAGTATGTCAGCTCAAGTTTATAAGGAGATTCCTAGATTTGATGGGTATACCGTATGTGAAGGAGATGCACATGTTCAAAGTTTTTCCAACTTCATGGAGAAACATTCATTCAAAGATCATGATATGTGGATGAGATTTTTTGTCAGATCTCTTGAAGAAAGAGCTTGGGATTGGTATCTAAGCTTTCCTAAGAAATCATTTCCTTGCTAGGATAAATTAGTGGCTGCTTATAGAGAAGAATTTAAAAGGGATCCCTCAGACCTTGTCGTGAGGTTAAAGCAGATCAAGAAACAAAATGAAGAGTCAAGTGTTGATTTCAGTCATAGATTTGTTGTTGCTCTTTCACTAATCCCATAAAATTTTAGACCTAGCACTTCTGCCTGTATCCATATGTATTTTGAAGCTTATGAAGAAGGACCTAGTGCACTGTTAAAATATTTTGAAATATTGAGCATGCAGATGGCATACACAGTTTTGGATAATTTGGAGAATTAGAGGAATGAGTATGTTCAAAGTTTGTTGTCTTTAGTTATAGGAAAACATGTTGATGAAATCAGCAATCCTGTGAATGTAAATGATCAGATGTCTTCAAATAAATGCATACTTGAGAAGGTAAAAGATGAGAAGAATGCATCATCAAATGATGAGAAAGTTGTCTTTGAACAACTTACAAAAGTAGTGTACCCAACTACAAATTAGCAGCTGAGTCTTGTGAGCCAAGAACCTGAAGAATAATATGAGTTCGATTTACTCTTTGAAGAAGGGATATATGATCAACAATATGATGATACAATTGATTATGTCAAGCCTACAAGTGTTGAGTGTAGCAATGATGAAAGTCTACATAGTGAGACAAGGGAGTTTTCTGATTTAGGAAATGCTCTTGAGAACATCAGTGTATCAGCTGCTAGTGATAGAGTGTGTGATGAATTTCAGTTTGAAAGACAAGCCACAAGAAACTGCAATGAGAAAACCATTGATGGTTTTCAATCTGACAATGAAGATATTTGTGTTTATCCTTAAGAGGATGCAAGTGACAATTTCAGTGATGATACCCAATCTGATGTTGAAATGCAAAGTGATGTGGATTTCTATTATGACAACCCAAAAGAAAGTAAGAAGGGAGAAGTGGACAGTTTATTCACTATGACTGGTTATGACTTTTCTTGTGATAATGTTGTCAGCAATTTTTCCTCCTATGATTGGGGAGATCCAGTTTATGATCAGCCTATTGAGTTCTCAGAGTTTGAAGATGATGATACTTTGATATGTTCTGATTTGCAATTTGATAATGCATCCAATTCAAGTGAATGTAAAAAAGAGGAAGTGGTTGAAACAATAGATCAAAACAGTGATCTATTGAGTTGTGAACAAATTTCAGATCTTTTGATCATAGGATTTCGGAAATGTGCACATGAGGACAACTCTCAGTTGTTGTGTGCAGCCCCTATTGACTTTGCTAGTGATGATGATCTTCAAGATGCAAGGTATGATGCAAGTGAATCTGATTCTCTTTCCAATGATGAACCAACTGATCATGATGATGATAATGTGGATGAAGACAAACAACAATTTGATTGTGATGATGCACTGTATGATGAATATGAAGATATGGACACTGATGGAAGTTCAGAAATCTCTTTTGATGAGTTTGAAGCAATAGATAACCATGAGGTTTATACATCCAATGAGTCAAATATTGAAGATTGTAATGTAGATTTGAACAAGTTTTTGTTTGCTGACTTGATTGAGCCTAAGCACGAGTCTTTGAGTGAGAATGAAGATGTTGATTTCGATGAGAAATCAGATTATGCCTCTGAACCAGAATTGCTCGTTCTTGAGAAAACTTGTGATATTGAAGAGGTTGATACCTTATGTTCAGAGGATGACTATATGATTACAGATGATGATAAGTCATGAATTTTTGATGACTCTCAATACCAACATGATGAAGAACAGTCACAAAGTGTTTTAATGCATGAGTGTATTTGTTTGCATACACTTGGAGCTGGTTTGCATGATGAACACGATCTTTTGGTAAGTTCTTGTGATAGTTTTAATTCTGATATGCAAACTAGTAATCAAATTGAGCCCAATAGTTCCAGCCATGTAGCAGAATGTGAGTGTTATTTTTGTCAACTGGAGGTTTACATAGAATGTGGCAATGTGAAAAACACTGAAGCAAGTTGTTTTCAGCTTGAGAATGATTTAAATGATAAATATAATCAGTCATTGCCACATGATAATCAACATTTTGAAAGTATGTCTGACTTTCAAATGCATAGTGATTGTGAACATGTTGATGATGTTGTGAATGATTGTCTGTTAGGAGATACCAACATGTTTCATCAGATGGATGGTTATGATCAAGCTATGCTTTCATATGGTCTTGATCCCCATTTACAAATACTGCCACTTAATACTAAATCAGAGAATGAAGAAAGTAACAGTGGTGTGACTTATCTGATTTGGTTGACACTTGATAACAAAGCTAAATAGAGAGCAAGTTCACATTTGCATAAGGGCAGTTTGGTATTGTTGTTTGCAAAGATGTAGCCACCTATGTTGTTGTGGTTTGATAGAGGCAAGCATGAATTGAGGTAAATCATCTCTTTTAACAGAATTGTGTTTGATAGAGGTAGAAGTTGACTCCCCTTTTTTCATTTGGTGACTTGGGGTCATCAAATGAAGTTAAAAAAATAAGGTTAAATAAAGGAACAATTTGAGGACACCTGATGGACTCAACTTTTGGTCTACTCTCCAGAGATCTAGAATCTTTCTATGCCCACAGGGGGCATACATCCCCAGTCGGAGCCACTGATGGCACTCTCAAATTTTGCAAATTTGAGATGCCTATTTCAAAATTTTGCTTCTGCACTTTCAGAAGTGCACCTGAAGAATCTGCTCAAGGGACCCACTTTGGAGGCTTGTATTTTAAAGCCTGTTGATTTTCGTGCAAAACCCATTTGTAGACATATTCAGTTGACCTATGTGAGCAAGCATGTCAATTTTCAGCTTCCCACAATGAGTTTTGATAGAGTTTTGAAAAGTCAAGTTGGAGGGTTTTGACATTGTTCTGTTGTTTGCAGACTGTTGTTCTGCAAAGTTGCCTCCTGTTTGAGATTGGATCTCACAACCAATTAACTGTCATGTCAGATCGAATGGTGTTCCGTATTCTCCATATCAAGATGATCAGATGTTAGTTTTCAGATCCTCATGATCTGATTTGCTATTTTTAGCAGATTGAAACCAAATGCAGTTTGTTTTGTTTTGCATCTGCATTCCTGTCAGCCTTTCTAAGTGGTCAAATTTGAGCACCTAATATCTTTTGATGGGATCTGATTCAAGTAGATCCATCTTGCAAACATACTCAGAGTACCTAAATGTGCTTATGTCTCCAGTCGCAGCCTCTTAGAAGGTGATTTGATATTCTTGCAAAGTGGTGACTTGGTGAGCCTTGATTGGTTCTAAACAAAGGCCTAACTGGGCAACTTTACCGATTAATACCCGGTTCCTCGGGTTTCCTTTTTCTGATCCATTTGTTGCATTGTATTCTTGGGCCAAATTTCTACATGTCTGCAAGTTCTCATTACTTCACGTGGTTGTTTGACTAGTTTCCCAGATTGATTCCTGAGCCCACTAGGTCAGTTTTACCCATTTTCCAAATGTGCCAGAAATCAGATTTAATGGTAACTCAGTTTATAACTTTACTTCAAATACACTCAGGAGTTGTCTGTGATCATTTCAAGGTGAAAGTTGTTTCAAAACAAACAAACAAAAATTAGTCGAGCCACCTGAGGCCCGACATGCTTTGCATTGTTGTGAAGTTGTAAATGTTAAGTTTGGTCAAGTGTGATATGAGAGTCTATCAATGGTTGTTTCAAACGGTTTCAAGTTTTCAATTCATCATGGAAGGAAGAATATTGAGCATAGACACTTGCTCACAAAAGACACAAAGGACATAATACAACATTAGAAGAATCAAGACAAAGCAAAGAGCAAAAGAGAAGGGTCAATGCAAATGAGATAGAAGAAAAGGGAAGACATTCCACCTTTTTTTCTTCTTTGGATAACATGAAAAGGACAGTGTCGACTATGTTTTCAAATATTAAGGGTGATTTTCATTAACAAGTAAGGAGTAATCCTACTTGAATCCAAGGAATGAAATGGGAAGAACAATGTTTTGTGCTTCATGAAGGAAATCCCCATACATTGGCAGAATATGAAGATCAAGCATTCTCTACAGCTATTGATAGTTTGAGTGATGGAATGAATTTTTCTTGTGAAATGTAGATGAATGCTACACAAGTGATAAATAACTAAGGAAAATAATTCAATTATCACTTTTAATCTTGACATATATGGGGGCGTCCATCTGGGGTTATTTCTCCAAAGTTTCTTGAGAGGTATTTCCTCTGCTTCTATGTAGAATGATAAATTTGAGAAGGAGCCAGGGCAACATGTATGGCATGTGAATTGATTTTCCCTAAACTCCATGTTGGTGTTGGCATGAACCATGAAGGGTAGAAGATTTACAGAGGATCCATCAAAGCAGCAGGAGGCCCGCATCATGTCTACAGCCAGTATGTGAAGTGGTGCGCTGCCTGGAATAGGGTGTGCACATCCATCAATTGCAAATGCAATTGGTAAGTGTATGGTGTGCGCATCAAGGTGTAAGGGAGATCTTTGAGGGGCACAACCAACAAGAAGAGGAAGTCCGCGCATATAATCAGTAGGAAGCTTGGTGCGGGTGAGAGTGTGTGCATCCATCAGCTAGTAGTAATGGGAGAGACCTGCACATTTGGAAGAGGAGGTGTGAGGCGCTAGTAATGGGAAGACCAAGGGAGGCCCACACCAGATGGAAAGCATGCGCACATTAAGGAGATTGGCCCTAGCTAGTAATAGAGAAGACCAAGTGAGGGGGGCAGCAACAAGAAGAATGAGGAGACCACCAAAAGAAACCCGCGCAGGAGAGGAAATATGTAGATGGCTCGCACCATGGAAGGAGGTCTCCAGGTTGCAGGGAGCTCAAGGGAGGAGCAAGGCCAAATGCAATGTGGGAATGCCCGAACAAAGCAAAAAATTGAATTTAGGGCCATTCTCACTGACCTCACAGGATTTTGATGATGACATCAAAATTCTTGCGAGGTGTGCGAGAATGCATGAGAGGAGCCCATTTTTATTTTTCAAAAGATTAAATGGTGTTTGATTAAAATGGGGTGGGCCTAGCACAAATATTTTAAAAGGTAAATAGTCCAAGGAGGTAAAATAATTTGCCCCAAGGAGGTAGAATGTGAAATACTTCAAATGTGAAATATTTCAAAGGTGAAATATTTTAATGATGCCCGGGGGTAAATTTTTATTTTTGCCCAAGTAAGTGGAAAGTGACTAAAATATTCACTATTTGGGGATTTTATTTTGTTGAAGTGTGTGCAGCATGGGCTAAATATTTTATTTGCCCAGGTCAGTAAAATGTGAATTTAATATTCATTATGAGAAAACATTCTCTATGTTGGAGAATAGAATGTAAGGGGATATGGGTCAAATGAATTTAATATTCATTTTATAATATTTAAATGGTCACTATGTGTTGGGTTTTTATATGCAGTAGTATTAAAGAGCAAAAATATTATAGTTATAAAACTTTAATATATGAAAGCAGAATAAAGCTATAGCATTATAAAGTGGGAAAATATTGCAAAGTTTAATGTGCAACAAGTAAAGAGAAACAAAAATAAAATTTTGCATGAGAAAGAGGATATTTTTCAGCTGGGTGAATTTGAAGATTCTCCACATGGGCATGCTTTCAATTACTGGGAAATCATGAGCAAATCTTGTTTTGAGGGAATATGTTTGTTGTTGCAAAGGAAGAATGAGGAGATATTATTTTCAGTTTGATCAACGAGAATGGAGCTTCTAGATGGCATCACCAGATCAAATTTAGGGCTGCTCCTGCTTGCTTCTCTTCTTCTATATCTTCTATTATCCTCTCATTGTAAAGGGTTTTGTGATGAGGTTCTGAGTTTTTGTATTGGGCTGGGTAGATAGAGAATTGTAATTTTTGAGTCATTGTTTGAGTCTGTAAGCTGTAATTTTTTGAATTCATGAGTAAATACAACCAGTTTATGCAATTAACATCATGAAGGTGTTTCCACATTCATGAATATCATCATATTGTCTCCATATTTGTACACTTTGAGTCATATAAATTCAATAATACAAAGTGTCTTTGAGTTTATCATCTCAAGTTTCATGAGGTTGTTTTATTTGTTCATTGTTCTGTTTCAAAGAAATGGTTAAAATGTTTTGAGTGGGTGATTGTGATTTCAGGTGTGCAGATGGGATTTGATAAGAAGAATCTAATTGATAGTAAGATAAGGATTGTTGGTACAAGACACTAACAGTTGATGCAAAGCATCAGCAATTTAAATCCACTAGTTGAAGACTGTTTGCTAGGAAATTCATTTTATGTGTTTGACTCCATGGCCCAGAAGTGGCACTAATATTTTATGCAGTTTTGTGCATCTCAAAAACAAAATTAAATGCAAAATCATTCTTAACCTTACTATGTTATTGTGTGTCCTGCTTTCCAATGGCTGAGAGAGGGTTGAGTTACTAATAATTTAGCCAAGTTTGAAGTTGTTAATGGCTCCCTTAGTGTATTTGCATTGGGAATTATCTATTTTATAAAACAATGTCAGTATATGAGTGATGTAAGTTTTGGGCATTGTATAGGTTTACCCACCTTGGTCTTGCAGAGCCAGAAGTGTAGGAGATGTCAGTCTTTGACTGAATCTTGTCAGTTGGCCACTAGCCTTTGTGGTTCTTTAATATAGAGGTTGGCTACCTCTTAAAGAATTACAAATCCTAGTTGGGTTGTATTTTTAAACACCAACACATTCTTTCTTGGATGTAGATTGGTGTCATGGTTAAGTAAGAAGCGAGATTCAGTCTCCTTATCCACTGTAAAGGCTAAGCATATTGCAACAACATCTTGCTATACATAATTTTTGTGGATGAGATAGACATTGAAGGATATCAGAGTAGTGTATGATGAGCCTATATCTATCTTTTATGATAATAGAAGTACAATTAACATTTCAAATAATCTAGTGTTGCATTCAAGGAAAAAGCATTTATCAATTAGTTATCACTTTCTGAGAGAGAAAGTTATGGAGAATGAGGTAAAGCTTGAGTATGTACCTATAAATGATCAAATTGCTGACATATTTACTAAGGCTCTTCCTAAGGTTGCTTTTGAGTATCTTCGGGAGAAGTTGGGGGTTATTTCCCCTCCTTCTCTGAACTAGATGCATATGGAGATGCACCAGTCCAGTGGATCTATGGATTCATCTTTTTTGAAATGATGTTGATGGCTACCTCTCAAGGGGAGTAGGTAGTTTCATGTGTTGTCATTGTGTTACTAATTTAATTGGGTGTACTCCTAAGGGGGACTATTCAGAGCAATTATCTTGGTTTAGTGTCAAAGGGGGAGAATAATGAAAAAAAAAATTCATTTGCCATTGATCTCAAAGGGGGAGAAAGTATCATGTGAATTTTTTTATCTATTTAGGAAAAAAAAAAAGGAAATCATAAGGAAATGTGTTCAGAGTTGTTGTGTTGTCTTTGATGGTTTTTCACATCTTGTGTTTCCATCAATGACAAAGGGGGAGGTTGTTGCAAGTATGAAGGTTTTTCCATTGATGTCAATAGGATGTCTACTAACTGGTGTTGTCATTGATGTCAAATATGTGTTAAGGAAGTTTGTTGCATGATGAAGATGTCAAGGATATTAACAAAATTATGAAAGAGAGGAAAACATGTTATTGCAGATTATGCATGTGTAGTTGACATATTGAGGAAGTGTTGTTAGTACATGGACCTATCTTTAAGTTGGAGTTTCTGGAGATGAGTTGGAATGAAGTAATGAGATGATATGATGTCTTTGGTACTTGGTTTCCAAGTTCTTTTGATAAAATTTGATAAATAGAGAAAATAGTGTTGTGCAAGTGTTTAGATTGTGCTTCGAGTTGTGCTCCATGTTTCTTTTGTGTTGATGTTATGCCTGTGCAAATATGATATGTTTTCCAAGGTTGTTAGAGGTTGCTACATTCAAAATTTGGGTTCTAGATCGTTGTACAAAGAGATATTTTACCAGTGTGTGAACCATTTTTTCAGTGATGTTTTATGTGGCTTGGAGAAATGTATTTTCTCCGCATTTCTCCACAGTTTGGCTTCAAGTTATGCAAATTTGGGAAGTTTCTTATAATGTTTTTATCTTTTAGAGTTCAAGGTTTTACTTGATCTAGTACATTACAGTGCGTGTTTCATGTGTCTATTTGCGAATAAGGTTTATCGGATGTTTTGGTTTGAATTATTTGTATGTTACAAGTTTAGATGAAGTCTTTGTTGGATCTTAGGTGGTTTGAGGTTTATTCTAGATCGTGTTCAAGTGAATTTTGTCGTTCAAAATTTTTGGATTAATTTAAGGAAGCATCTACTTAATGTTTTATGGTGTTTAGCATGGGTATTGGCCGACCTTGTGTTAACACTATATGCAAGGATTGTGAAAGTGTGTTGATTTGTTAGGATTAATTGTAATACCCCTCCATTTTGTTCTTTTGATCAAACAGTGTTCTACTCCTTGATGTTGTATTTTCTATTAGTACCTTGACTATGGTACTCGACTACTATTTGATCGCTATCTATAAAGTGGCATTAATGTTATATTTTGATGTGATGGTATTTTATTATGATGTTATCATTATGACATGTTTTGGATTAGCATTATGGATGTTTGAATCAATGATGTTTTCTGCTTTGGATTATATTAGTATGTTAGATTTGTCAGTTAGTTACACTATATTGGTGAAGGGGGTGGTATCGCATCACTCACTTGCAAGCACCCTACGATTCTGTGATTTCCTCTTCACAGTGTGTTTTAATTATAACATATTTATGCATGTGGATATACTCTTTGTTCGCGGGTTGATAGGTACAGGACATCGAATCCACCTAGTTTCACAGGTTTGAGCATTTCCATTGCCCAATGACATTTGATTGGGAGATAGTAGCTAGGTTTCCCATGCCAAGTGATCACCCTAGTCATAGTGTGTCGTCGAGTCTTAGTCGGGTTAATTGCTTTATATTGTTCACTCTCTTCGATTATTTAATTGCAAGCTAAAAAGGGTAATTAAATGGCTTTATGTATTTAAATTGTTGATTAAATTAATCTGGTTATTATGTTGGAAGATGTTATTTAATTCATTCATTAATTTAATTTAATTAATAAAATAATTTAATCATGGATTAGATTCATTTTATTGAATTAATTAAATTGAATTAAGTTACTTGATAGATATTTTAATTGGAAATTGGAATTAAATTTTGGAAATTGAAAAATGATCTCAAATTGTTTTTTTAAGTTTCAATGCAAAAATTGAAATTCAAGATATTTTATGTTTTCTATTTTTGAAAATTTATTATGATGGTTGAATAGATATTTCTTTTTTTTTTGCTATTATTGGGATTTTTCATGAGTTTTTGTGGGAGCTTGAAAAAAATTAGAAAAACAAGTAAGCAAAAGGAATTTGTTGGATTTGATTTTGGATTTGGAGAAGCTAAATTGGAATTTTTGAAAGGATCTAGAATAGAGGAGAAGGCTTTGCTTCATTATCAGTTATCAAGCTTCTGAAATCAGGTTCATTCAATTAGTAGTTTCATTTTGAAAGGTTACATAGTTTGATTATGCTATTGGAAATTATTTAAATTTTGTTTGTGGATTGCAAGGGAAAAACCCATGTTGAATATAAATTTTATTTGCAAAAAACCTTGTTTAAAAAATGAATTTCTTCATGGAAAAAAAATTGAAATATGTCTGTAAATAATTATTTCCAGAAAATTATTTGCTCAATTAAACTTCTGGTTTAATTAAATTTGAAAAAAAATATATATACATGTATATATATATGTATATATATATATATATAGAGAGAGAGAGAGAGAGAGAGAAATATATATATACACATATATATACTGGTTTAAATGTTGGCCTTGGGAAAATACCCAGTTGAAAATCCACAGTCGGATTTTGAAATAAACAGATTTTATTTACGTTTTTTTTTTATGTTAATAAAAAAATAATTTTTTTATGGGGAGGTCATTGGGGGCTCACCCCCATTGCGCCCCCATGGGAGGCGGGTGGAGGAAGTCGTGCCCAATGCGCTCCCCACACACCCTTTGCCCTCGGTCGTTGGCGCAGCGACCACCATTAATGGTGGTCGACTGTGCACAGTCGGTCCCCCCTATATAAACTGTTGCCTCTGTGAAAATGCACGGCCAAGGGAAAAAAACGCGGTCGTCTCAACCCAAGTCTGTGGTGTGGAAGTTTGCGATGCGCAGCCCGAGACAAACGTGTTTTGTCTTTTCGGCCCTTTAATTAAAAATAAATAAAATATATTTTAATATTTTTGATATTGTATTTTTATAATATTAAATATTAATATATATTTAAGTTAATAAAATATATAATAATATTTAATATTATATTATATAATATTAAAATATTAACATATAATTTGTAGTAAATAATTAAATATATATATGTAGTATATATATGTTATATATACATAGGTATATATATCATTAAGGATATATATATTATGTATATATATATTATATATATATATATATATATTTGAGTTTTATTTTAATTTTAATATATGTAGAAATATTTTTAGATATATGCATATATTAAAATATTGATTTAAATAAAGAGTATGATTTAAAAACAACTTTGTATGGAGTGAAGCAAATTTCGAAGATTTGACGCAGATTCGTGGGCAGCAGAGGTGGAGCAGGAATGGCCGTGGATGCAGGATCAGATCACACAGAGGAGACCAACCAAGGAGATCAGAAGTCATGCTCGAGGACAAAACGGTGGAAGAAACTACAAACCTAAAGGGCATCCTCAAAATTGGCCTGGGCAAAACACCGACAGGAATGTGGGGCACTTCAAATCTTGGAGACGGACACAATGGAAGGGGCCACCATGGATTCAGGGCAGGAGACCGGTAGAAGTAGAACCGAAAAACTGCGACGCTGGAAGGCATGGATTTAGCAGATGGTCAACAAATGGATATGGGAGGTACGGGGAAAACTCTAACTGGGAATGGCAAAGTCCCTCCCAAATGCGAGGGCAGAAGAGTGGGGCTTGGAAAAAAACCTCGAGAGCCAAGGACGAACAACAAGGTGCACACGAAGGAGAAAATGAAAGAGGGGATAAATCCGGTGGCAAATGCAACCAGGGACTAAGGCCACCGCTGCTGGACTAGGTGGAAAAGCATAAGGATGAGGTCCCCGCCTCTATTTCTAAGGGATGATACCCTAAATTGAGGACTGGGGAGGACAAGATTGGAAAAAAGTCAACCTCGGTGGAGATTCCAGCCAACCTGACAGAGGCAGTGAGATTCCAGATAGAGGACAAAGCCATCTTTGCAAAATGGTGGGGGGATGAATGGCCCAAATCAAAAATGATAAAGTGGTGGAAGCAAAATTGGGGTGACAGTATGGAAATAAATTTCCTTCAAAATAGCTTCCTCTTAATAGTGTGTGATTCGGCGGCGACCAAGCAAGAGATTCTGGCAACTAAGGACAGATCCATGGACAGGTTGGGGTTTTATCTCAAACCCTAGGAAGAAGCTTTTGATCCTCTTGCCTTCATACTAGACAAAATGCTAGTTTGGGTTAAGTTGGTCAATCTACCCACCGAATACTGGAATAAGGCATCTCTGATGCAAATTGGTGCGGAATTTGGGATTGTGATAGGAATAGATGAGGATGCATTACAAGCTGGGAATGAGGGAACAATGAGGATATGTGTAGAAGTGGCTCCATGGAGTCAATTATGGGAGGAAATTGAGTTGATTCATAATGGTGGCAACTGGAAACAAAAAGTGGGGTGGGGCTTATCTCTATGCCAACAAAAGGTTTGGTTAAATTGGAAAAGGGGATGGTACAAGCAAGACAATAAACCAGATCCAAAAGGTAAAAGAGTGCAAATAGAGGAGGCAGGCCCGTCAAGGTATGCGAAGTGCAATGATCAGGGGAGTTTGGGTACAAATCAAAATATGGTGGGACCTACGGGTAGCAAGGTGGGTAATCAGAGTGGGTTAGAGGCGCTACACAAGATGTCAGAAGCCTTGGCAATGGTGGTTTACAGGCCAAACTCTAAGGTAGGGAGGCAATGGGAAGATGCATGCAGCCCCTCAAATCAAACAAAATAGATGTGATAGGATTGGGAAACAATTCTGCAAGTTGGAAATGAACTAAGGCAGCTAGCAGATCCAACAGAACAAGCTCAAGTAGAAGAGGGCGAAATCATGTGGGAGCAGGAGGTTGAGTCTTGGGAAGAAGGGAAATTAGAAACAACGAAATTGGGGGGGGCAGAAGAGTCCTTGGCAGCAAATGAATAGGGATGTGTGACTGAAAGTTTGGTGAGGTAGGAAGAATTTGCAATTGTGGAGGTCTCAGGGGTGGAAAGGGTGGTGAGGGTGTCCCCAACAAATAAGGAGGTCATATCCAAGGAACCATTGGGGGTGCATACAATAGTTTGTGGGTGAAGTACACCAGATTGTGGAGATAAAAAGAAAGTGGTGAGGAAGACTAATGAAGAAAAGCGTGCTAAGGTCGGAGAAGCAGCAGGGCAGTAGAAAATAACAATGCACCTGAGATTTGGGAAGGGCATCTCCCTTCCCGAGGACCAATGAGGATTATAAGTTGGAACGTTAGGGGCTTAAATGCCCCTAACAAGAAGCGTCTAATTTGGCACTTATTTGAAGTTGAAATAGTTGATATAATGATCATACAAGAATCAAAACTAAGCAGAAAGGAGGTTGAAGGTCTGAAAACAAAAGGCAGTTGGAAGAAGTCATATGCAGAAGCAAATGGGGCATCTGGTGGACTAATTACATTATGGAAACCAATGGTAGTATCCTTAGATGAAGTGGCTACTGGGAGAAATTGGTTGGCGAGCAAAGTAAGATGTGGAGCTTCAAATTTGGAGTTCATATTGATCAATGTTTACGGTTCCTCTAGCAGTATCCAAAAAAGGGGAGTGTGGAAGGAAATAGAAGGCATCATGAGAGTAGGTAATGGGGAAAATTTCATCTTAGGTGGCGACTTTAATGCCATACTACAGTCAAGTGACAAATTGGGGGGGGTTGGCAGGAAATTACAGTCCCAGATAGACTTCGAGGATTTTGTAAATAAAAATCAATTAATGGAAATCAACTTGGCAAGTGGGGGCTTCACGTGGACCAATCGTAGGCTGGGATTCAGTAGGATTGCAGAGAAATTAGATAGATTTTTCTTTGGGGGTGATTTGTCTTCGTTTCCCTTCAAGCTGGAAGGCAACATTCTCCATTTCTCTGGTTCTGATCATTTCCCAATTAGATTTGAGATCATGGGGGATAGAAAAACGTGTAGAAGTCCTTTTCGCTTTGAAAGGATGTGGTTCAGGGATCAACAATTCATGCAGCAGGTGGAGGCATGGTGGACAGCGGTTCAACCAGAAGGGAACAAGTTGTTTAAAGTTGTAAGCAAATTAAAATATTTAAAACAACAGCTAAGGTCTTGGAACAAGAACCACTTCGGGAAAAATTTTGTTGAGAAAAAGTGCTTGGAAGGAGAGTTAGATGCAATAAATGCCAAAGTGATTAACGGGGGCATGGATGAGGCTCTCTACCTAAAAGAGAAGGAAGTGTTAAAATATTGGGAAGAAGTTTCGGCAAGAGAAGAGTTATTTTGGAAACAGAAATCACGGGAGAGGTGGGTTAGGAAGGGGGATAGAAATTCAAAGTTCTTCCACAACTCAACAAAGGCCAGAAGGGAGGCAAATAGAATTGTAAGTTTAAAGAAGGAGAATGGGGAAACTGTGGAGGGTGCCTCAGAGATTGCCATAGAAGCTATGTTGCATTTCCAGAAAATCCTAAATAATGTTGAAGGTTCAAATTTGAGGGCGCAGAATATACTTCTTGTAGTCATTCCAACCATAATAACAAGGGTGCAAAATGATATGTTGCAAAGTCCTTTCATGGAGGAGGAAATAAGATGTGTTGTCTTCCAATTGTCTGCAGACAAGGCACCAGGGCCAGATGGCTTTCCCGCATGTTTTTTCAGAGGTGCTGGCACATCATTAGTTTGGAGGTAGTGGAGGCTTTGGAGGAATCACGAGCAGCGGGCAGGTTGCTTCGTGAAGTCAATCACACTTTTCTTGCCTTGGTTCCAAAGAAGGTAAAGTCGACTTTGCTGGACGAGTACAGGCCTATCGCATTATGTAATATGTTATACAAAATCATGACAAAAACCATGGAAAATAGGCTCAAGACCCTGCTCCCTTGTCTAATATCTGAGGAACAGACATGCTTTGTTCCAGGCAGGTCAATATTTTATGGGGTGATAATCGCACAAGAAGCAATACACTCACTGCAAGCTAACAGGTGTCAAGGGATGCTAGTTAAATTAGACATAAAGAAGGCTTATGACATGGTAGACTAGAGGTTTCTATGCAAAGTCTTGGAGCGATTTGGCTTCGAAAAGGGTTGGATAGACTGAGTCTTTAATTGCATCTCTAGCCCTCGCATATCAATCCTAGTCAATGGTGAACTAGCAGGTTTCTTTGAGACAACTAGGGGATTGAGGCAGGGAGACCCCTTGTCCCCCTTTTTATACATTGTATTGGTCGAGGCGTTGGGGAGGGTGATTTCAAGTGCAGCATCAAGTAGGTAGATAAGGGGCATTCAAATTACTAGTGGCGTCCCTGCGGTGACCCACCAACAATTTGCAAATGACACAATGTTGTTCGAGGTGGCTTGCAAGAAAGAGGCAGAGAAGTTCAAACAACTCTTAAATGCCTACGAATTGGCTTCAAGGTAGGGTGTGAGCAATGAAAAATCAGAGATATTATTTTTGAACACTCTGGGGAAAGATGAAAGGTTGATTGCTGCAATTTTGAATTTCCGGATTGGGAGACTACCATTGACTTATCTTGGGCTTCTGTTGGAAAAAGGTGTGAGGACAGGCAAACTATGGGATCCGTTGGAAGAAAAAGTGAGGAATAGGCTTTTGACTTGGGATGGCAGGTGGTTATCTTGGGCAGGCCGCATTATTTTGTTGAAGGCTATAATTTTTGCTTTACCCATCTACCTTATGTCTTGTTTAGCATTGCCAGCTTACAAGGCAGATTCATTGAACAAGTGGATGAGACACTTCTTTTGGCAAGGGTCTTCGGATAAGAATAAGTATCCAATGATTTCTTGGGACATAGTTTGCAAGTCCAAAGAGAGCGAAGGGGTGGGGATCAAGGATATATTGAAGCAGAATAGGGTGTTGGGTGTGAAGCTATTATGGAATATGCACACCTGCAGCGAAGCAAAGTGGGCTAAGATCCTTCACAATAAGTACATGGTTGACTTCAATGCGAACAACATTCTGTTAGCGGATACGCTCCCTAGTGGATCTAGAATTTGGAACTTTATGAGGGCTTGTCGTCCCCTCATTCAAGAGCAGTTGTCCTAGGATGTGTTTGATGTTAGATCAGCGTTGTTTTGGGAAGATTCATGGGGCGGGTTTCCCAGTATTGATAACTGCTTGGGTCTGGTACAATCAAAGGTGAACCTAAAACAACAGTGGGGGGAGAAAGTAAGGGATTACCTAGTAGAACAACGTAGTAATGGTGTGGTTTCCTTTATCTGGAGGTCTCTGGACAATGGTGTCATACCAAGGGAAGAGGCTAAGTGCCTCAAACAAGAGTTGGGAAGGCGCATGGTGGTGATTCGAGAGGGTGCCGATAGGCTGGTTTGGGCGGGCTCTGATTTAGGATAGTACAAGGTGGTTGGGTATAGGTCTTAGTGCAAGAACAATGCATTATCAATGTTGCCTTTGCACCTCTGCTGGGATCAAGCATGCATCCCAAAGGCTGGTACCTTCTCGTGGGCTGCATTACAGAATAGGATTCTAACGGCTGATAAATTTAAAAGGATGGGGTTCTCAGGCCCATCGCGATGTGTGTTGTGCAAAAATGAGGAGGATGTGAATCATCTACTGGTGAGGTGTTTGTTTGCACAAGCATGCTGGAGATGGCTTTGTGCGAGGTTGGGATGGATTAGTGCTCTTCTGAATGATGTATTATCACTATTCTCAGCCTGGCCGATTCTAAAACGGAGTTCAGTTTTCTATGAGCTATGGGTGATCTGTCCTTCCATGGTAATTTGGGAGCTATGGAAGGAGCGCAATAGGAGGATCTTCCTAGAAAAAGAAAGAGAATTTCCAACCTTTGTTAACAAGCTGGAGGCTGCGATAGTGGAGGCAGTCGATGGGAAGGTGGGACAAAAGGACATGGATGCTTGGATTTTCTCTGAGTGGGATGCAAAGATGTGTAGATCGTGGTATGGTTTATCTTTGCCAAGCCAGGGTGCACAACGAAAAAAAAAAAAAGGAATGATGTGGTTTGGAGTCCCCCTCAACCAGGATGGTATTAATTGAACTTCGATGGGGCTTCCCGGGGCCCTCGGGTGCTAGGTGTTGCATAAAAGATGATCAAGGTAGGACGGTGGTAGAAAAGTTGATGTCTTTACCGATCGGGACCAACACAGTGGCAGAGCTTAGGGCACTAATCTGCGGCCTCCAATTGAGCAAGGAACTAAAGTTGAAAAATATGGAAATTGAAGGTGACTCAATGGTGGTTGTCCAGGATTTAAAGTCAGGGAAAATGGTGAATTGGAAGACACAATCACTCATGGATGAAGCGAGTATATTGGTTCAAGAGTTGGAGGCCTTCTCGGTAAAGCACATATACAGAGAAGCTAATGGGGAGGCAGATCGTTTGGCGAATGCAGGGGCCGATGGAATAAATCAAACCTAAGTTGGATTGCAGATGTGTGGCTCCCAGAATGATGGTTGACGGGGGGTGGGTCATGTGGCAACTCTTTCCACATGGTTATGTAGTGGTTGGCACTTGCAGATCACCGGGTGTGGGCACGACAGAGTGTGGAGCTCCTATAGACAGTTCTCCCTTGTGTGTGGGCTCCTTGGATAGATCGGATGGTGGCATTCAAGGGGATCAAGTTGGTGGTGGATGAAGTTACTAGTGAGGTGGAGTGACTCGGCCCTTTGTCTTCCCTTCTCGCTAATCGTGTGCCACAATGGAATGGCTGAGCAAATTTGAAATTTATTGTATACAGATGGTATTTGGACAGTCCGGTTAGTTGCTTGTAGGGAATGTAACGAGATATGGAATCATTCCACTAGAGGATGGTGATATGTAATAATCCTTTTTTGTTATCAATAAAATACTCATTTACCTACCAAAAAAAAATATATTGATTTAAATGATGGAAAAAATTAAGTGTAATCGTGAAATTTTATATTAAATTAAAATAGACAAAATATTAGATTGATTTTTAAAAGTTTAAATTTGATAGATCAATATTGGTGTTTTTTTTAAGGGATATGTTTAAATAGATGAGTTAATTATTTTTGAAATAATTATGTCGAACAAGGGAAACAACTATTTATTTGTTTAACGATATTTTCTAAACCGTAGAAGTAAATATTCATTTAACACTATTTTTAAACGCAATTAGAGAAGAAAATGTTGGTTTAAATTTCATTTCTTGTCTGAAAGAGACGTTGTTGAATTAGTTTGTTGTGCAATGAATTATTGAATGTTACTAAGGGAAATTGATCTAACATATCCAAAATTAGTTTATTTCCGAGCACAATTGCTTTATGTGATTATTCCTCAATGTTCATGTTTGGGGAAATGGGTTAAGTGGCTTTAATGTGGAAGTCTTCTAGATGGCATTTTAAATATGTGGGTTGTCATGTCATGTTGTCAACCTATTTTGAATCCCTTGGGTAGTGCATGTTACGTTATCAGTTTCTTACCCGATTTCCACGAACGGGGGTGTTTTGTGACTCCTGTTGAGATTGGAGTGGATTAGGTGTTTAGTGCCTCCTTGTAAGGAGTGGCTTTGTTATCTTGTTACCTCTAACGTTAGGAGAGGGTTTTGATTTATGTTGCCTCCTGAGAAAGGAGTGGTCATGATATCCTGTTTGTTTGCACTTTGTACCCTTGGTGATTGGGTGGTGTGTATGTTGTCAAGTAGAAGAGTGGCTTCCGTTAGGGGCCAGATCCCATAAGAGGTAAGATTGGGTAACCTTCAGAAGTAGTTTAATCAAGTGATAACTAAAGCAATGTACTTAGAGGGTAGGTGGCACTTCACACTAATCAAGATAAGTTCTAGCCTCACTCATATTTGCAAGTGCTTGTTTAAACTTGGGGTGAGTGGGAAGGCCTAGAATGGCAAGGTTATCTATCTGGTCTTTATGATACATGTTTGATCCCACATTAGTAAGTATGAGGGTCGGGGATCAGTTGAGGCCACTAGGATAGCCGGAGCCTATGAAGATCCGCAATGGGTAAGTCATGATGAGTTGTGTGATGACACTCTGTCTAGGACAACAGTTGGTATTTGACTTTGTGTGTATGGTTCTCGTGACATACTTTATTTGTTTCATGTGTGGAAGCAATGTAACCATGTTGTGTTGTCCTTGTGTGGTACTTGTGATTGGTTGTGTTAGTTTGGTTCAGTTACGTGTTATCATGTGTCTAGAGGTAGATGGATTTGGCTAGGATTCCTTGTTACTATCTCCTAGCACGAGGGGTGGGCCTTAGGGTACCACTTGGTTGGGTGGCGTGCACCTTCATCCATTGGGATTTCTTCATGTTCATGTGGACAAGATATCCAGTTGGAGAGCTCGTGGGTTTCAGTTTCATTTCATGCATTTCTATTTCAGTTAATCTTGTAATTTCTTATCCCTCATTTTTTATCAAGATGGAAAGATGTAATTTGTAATCATGTTTATTGGACTTTCCTCATTCGGGGGATGAGAGATGTAATCGTATTGTTTAATTATGGATAAATTGAATTGAAATTTATCTCTTATGCTTTGATGTAATTTATCTTATTTGGAATGTATGTGTTTAATTTCTTAAGTAAATGAATGACATGGTTTAGATTCATGTTTTTTGTTGAGGTTCTACATAACCTCTATCTTGTAACCTTAGAAGTTGTTGGCATGGGTAGTGAACTTGCATGTTAATTGTACTTAAACAAAAAAAAATTAGTTCGTTTAAGTAGTTAATTGCAACTTCCTCTAGGGTTCTGTCACAGGGCGTTACATTAATTTGGGTCCTAATTATAGATTTAAATGGGTCACCTTCATTCCCATCCACCCTGGGAATGTTTAGGTACCAACCTAATTTGAATTTGTAAGTGTAATAGATAGTTGTCGACCTTGGAGAAGATTTTTGAGGTTGAGGTTGAAATAAATAAGAGTAATTTTGTTTTGAGTTGTAAGAGAGAGACAATATAGATGCGAGATCAATGTGAGTGATGTATGTGATGCAAATTTGAGTAGAGCAGTGCGAGATTCAAAGTATTGGATTCTTGAAGGTAGTGATTTGAAGGTGTCCAAAATATTTCATGCAATGCTACGAAAGTGTTAGAGAATTTGTGGTGGATTCCTTGTTGTATTGATATTTTTTTCTTTGTGTAACATTTCTCTTCTATCTTCTTGTGTTCTTTTTGTGGCAGTGAGCCCTGGTTGTGAGCCTTTTTGGATAGTGTATCCTATTCTGGCAATGAGCCTTTGTACTAGTTTTGCAATTACTTATATTGTGATCTAATCTTCATTGTGGTTTTTCCCTCATTGATTTTTTCACGTAAATCTAGTGTTCTCTTGTGTATGGTGTTGTTATTTCAGTTTCTATTATCTACATTTCATGTTTAATCACTTTAACATAATAAGGGTTTAATGAATGCATGTGGATCTAATTATTGTTGAGGGTTTTGATATTTTAATTTTCTACAACTGATTCACCCCCCCTCTCAGTTGTCTGGTTCATTCAACACTATAATCAATAAATATGTTAGTGGCTCAATTAGCATTATTTGGTGTCAAAATTAATGAGGAGGAGAGATGTTAGATTTTTTATTTGTTGTATGATTCGTGCGATTCTCTCATTATGAATATTGATAGTAATTTTTTGTCTCATTATGAATGTTGGCCCTAAATGTTCATGGAATACCTAAGGAAAAGGGAAAGAAAAGTAAGAAGCACAATAAATCCAAGTCCAAGGGGAGGTCTAGAAAAGAAAAGAATAAAAGAAGAAACTTGATTTTGATTCTAATTCCAAGAAGGAAGATGGTGATGTGTTCATTGAAGCTTTGGCCATTTGTGTAGATAATGATGGATGATTAATTGACTCAGGTGCATCTTTCCATATGACCTCTAATAGATCTATTGGTTTTTTGAACAAGAATAACTTGATGGAGGTAAGGTGTACTTGGATGTTGATTCTTATTTGAATATTTTTGGTTGTGGTAAAGTTAGAATCAATTTTACTAATGGTAGAAAACAAAATATTATTAATGTGTTGCATATCTCTAGATTAGTATAAAAAAATTATCTATGAGAAAAATAATATATGTAGATGTGCAGGTAGTCTTTTCCAATGTAGGATGCAAGATGGTTAGAGGTTCTAAGGTCATTATTATAGGTGTCAAATTTTACACATTGTATAAGTTTAATGCATTCACCACTAAGTGCAATAGTTCTTATGTGAAAACCAAGTTTGTAGCTACTTATCTGAAAAAGGTGAGGGTTTCATCTTCAATGGATGGTCATGGCTTATTGTTAACCAAGGGTACTCTTTCTTCTGAATCAGAATTACTTATAGAGAAGACTATGTTATTGAACTATAGAGAGCCAAATTGAAGAAAATGGTTTAAGGACCTTGAAAAGTAAAAACCTTGTTGAAGGTTTGACTAATTATATTATTGATTTTAATTTATGTGAGTATTGTACTTATGTAAACAAAATCACATTTATTTTTACTTGAGTTCTCATAAATCTTGTGGTGTATTAGATCTTATTCATTTTGGTGTGTATGGTCATGTAGATATGTGTTCCATTAGAAAATATACATATTATGTTTCTTTTATTGATTATTATAGTAAACGGACATGGGTATATTTTTTAAAGAGTGAATATGAAGTTTTCATTTGATTTAAATAATTTAAAGTAGTGGTTGAGTTGTAAACTAGAAAGAAAATAAAATGTTTGAGGATTGACAATGGTAGTGAATTTTTCTCTAATGATTTTGATAGATTTATGTAAATATTGTGGTATTTAGAAATAAAAGACAACTCTATATTCTCGACAACATAATGGAGTTCAAGAAAAAAAAGACATTAATGGAGAAGGTTGGGAGTATTCTTAGTTTTATTGGTTAACAAATCCCCTAGACATCAGCTCTTTTTGATAAAATTCCTATGGAGGTGTGGTTAGGTCTCAAGCCTTCAATAAGACATCTTAGAGTTTTTGGTTGTGAGGAATATGCACACATTCAAAAGGAGAACAAGGTTGTAAAATGTATTTTGATCAAGTACAGTTATTATGTGAAAGAATATAAACTTTCGTATTTTGTTGCATGGAAGGTAATATTTATTAGAACTATATTTTTTATAGAAATTCATCCTTATTTTGTTACATTGCAGTCAGACAAAAGTGAACAGAAAGATGTAATTTAAATTCCTTCTACACTTGAGAAAGATGAATCAAGACCCCTATAAAGGCATAGAAAACCACCTAAAATGGATCCACTCAATGACTGGAGATGTACTTTTTTTTTAATACTAGCATGGATGAGCCCATATCCCTAGAAGAGGAATTAGTTATGAATGATGTAGAATCCTAGAATATTGATATGGATGAAGAAATGATAGTTTTGAAAAAGAATGATACATGGGGTCTAGTACCATTTTTTGAAATTCAAAAACCTATTGGTTACAAATGGGTTTTCAAGAAAAATATTGGTTCAAATGGAGGTATTAAGAAGTGCAAACCATGGTTGGTTGCAAAATTCTACTCTTAGATTGAGAGTGTTGATTATGGTGAGATATTTTCTCTTGTTAAAAAATTGACATCTATTAGATTCTTTCTTTCTATTTTTATTAATTATGATCTAGAGGTTGAGAAAATGGAATTCCTTGAAGGTGATTTGGAGAAGGATATTTATATGATACAACCGTAGCACTACATGGTGAAAGATAAAACTAATTTGCTTTATAAATTGAAGAAATATTTGTATGGCTTAAAACGTAGTGCTAGGATGTGGTACCATAAATTTGATGCATATGAGTTGAGGTTGGGATTTGAGAATTCTAAATTATATCATTTTGTTTGTTATAAACCAAATGTTGATCATTTCTTATTTATTGTATTATATGTTGATAATATATTATTTACTGGTAAAGGGAAAGGAACAATTTCAACTAAAATCTTAACTTATAGTTAAATATGAAATGAAATATCTTGGTACTAATAAACACATTCTTGGGATGAAAATTCAAAGAGATAGAGTGAATAGAAAAATATGGCTTGGCTAGAGTAAGTATATCAATTTAGTTTTATAGAGGTTTAACATGTAGGATTGTAGACCATTGTGTATTCCTCTTATAATTGGAATGAATTTATATTCTTCACTGATGTAGGAGCATCTGGAAGCACGGGAAATCTTGCACACCAAAAATAATTTATTTTATTTTCCTTTGATTTTTGGCTTTGGTTGTATTTGTAGGCATGATTTTTATTTAATTTATTTCTCCCCTCAACTCTTCGAATTTGGAGTCAATTAATTTTCATTTGAGCTTAATTAAAATGAAATTGGAAGTGTTTGAAAAAGGTAATTAATTGCAACTTGGGAGTTATAAAGGCTCCACCAATTTTAGCATATGTAACTCCTCATGGAATGATAAAAATTTGGAAAAAATGGGTAATGGGGAATCTGGACGCTGAAATAGAGGTGGATGGAGTAAAATTCAAAAAAAAAATGAATAATTATAAGTGAAGTGGAGAGGAGAGAAAGGGGAAATGCCTAGGAAGGTGATGGGGAGGAATTATAGTTGTGGAGTGTAGAGAAAATCCATGCCCATCTTGGAGGAGGGTTTAGGTAGAGGAAAGGGAGAAATGAATGTAGAGATAACTAAGAAAAAATCCATGCCTAGTTAGAGGAAGAAGGGAGAAAACGAAGAAAAGAGAGGAGAAAAGAAAGATTGTGGAAAAAAAACACCTAATGGAAAGAGTTACAAGTAGCTGGTAACAATGAATGATGGAGTTGTTGGAAACAACATTGAAAGTATTTACGATGTCCAGGCAAGGTTTTCTATAGTTTTTGGATTGAAATAAAGAATTTATATGTTTTTAGGAGAAAAAAAATTGATCATGCATTCTTGTAGATGAATATTGGAACTATGTGAAAATATTTAGAGGAAAATGGTTTATTTTTCTAGTTCAAATTATTTCTCAAAAAGTGGTTTGTCACAAGGTTGTCTGCAACATAGTTCCAACACTCAGAAATGATTTTTCTGGGATTTCAGCTTGATTTTTAGCATGGTTGCATAGGTAGATAAATTTAGACCCATCTGTATTCCTATAAATGAAGGTGGGAACTCTCTATGGATAAGTTTTTAGAGAGAATGGAAGATGTTTACATGTTCAAATTTGATTATGAAAAGTGTTATGTCAACAGTTTTTTGTGCACTTATGTGTATGCTTAATGATTGCAAGTTGAAAAATTTTGGGTTTTCTTTATTTCCCTTTGACAATTAATTTTCAATGGATTCACAAGGAATTAGTGTAGAGGTTGCGCAGATCGAAACCTTGAATTGAGGTCTTGGTATTTGATTGCATAAAATGGTATCAAAGCAAGAAGATTGACCAGGAGGTATTGCAACAGTGATTAAAAATATTGTTATTATTTGCTTGAGAGGAAATTGAAATTTTTTGTTTGTGTGAGGATTTGATTTTGTTTCTTGGGGGAGTTTAAATGTGTTACAAATATAATCCTATAATTTTTTTTTTCAATATTAGAGCAGGTTGATTGGCTAGATGAGTTGAAGTAATTTGCAATTGTTATCCTCCAGCAGAGGTTAAGTCTGGGTAGAATGTGCATAAGAGATATGTGTGTCTTCCAGAAACCATATGTTGGGTAGAGGATAAATAAGTGATTTTTTTGTAGGGAGGACTTGTGACTGCAGAGGGTTGATACCCTAAAGTGAGAGATTGCTGCAAGGACTTATAACTACAAAGGGACTTGTGTGTCTTTGAAAAAGAGGACAAGATGGGTCATGAGAAGGCCTGTGAGGATTTTACCTATGGAAGAGTGGAAAGAAAAAAGGTTTAGAAAATGGTTTATTGGAGAATTGAAGAAGATTGAGGCTAGATTGGGTGTGATAGAGATGGAGCAGAGAAGAGAACTTGAAGAGGCTAGAAGAAAGCGTGAACAAAGAATACGTGAAAAGGGTATGCTGGCTAATGAAATTTATAAAGTTGAAAAACTTGAAGAAAAGGTGGAATGTTATCCAGAGGAAGGAGAAGATTTGGAAATATCTTATGAAATAGACAGAATGGGTAAAGAGGGCAGCAAGAAGAAAGATGAAAAATACATTATTACAACCCTCTAATGGGAACATTGTGGAAGGAATAATATGTGGAAGCAACCCACACAATGACAAATGAAAGAAAATAAGAAAAGAAGAGAAGCATAAAGAAAGAATGGAGAAAGAAAGAGGAGAAAATGGTCACTATGGACCATAAATTTAATGGTAATTCTAAAGATTTTGTTTTATCTGAAGATGTTTGGTTTGCAGAATTTGGCAAAGATAAAGAAGGTGGTGAAAATAAGAAAGATGCAAAAACAACAAAAGAGGTATCATTTTCTTGTGTTAATGATGATTTACATGCAAGATAAGTAGATGAATTTGTAGAAGAAGATGCAATAGAATTCCATGGATATGGCGCTAAAGAAGAAGAAAATAACATCATGCAAGAGGATAAAGGAGATGGTGAGGAAAAGAAAGAAATGGAAATTGGTATATGTATTGTTGAAGGCATAAAAGTGGAGAAAAATGAAGTTGCAGCAATAAAAATAGAGGAATTATCTCATTCTTATGATTTTTGCAAATAAAATATTAATGTTGATTTGCATGAAGAAAAGATAAAGGAAAAATTTGTAGAAGAAAAATTTGGGGTAGTCGTACAGAAACAAGAGATTACATAAGTAATAAATCATTTTTCTAAGACTTGTGAAAGTGAATTTGATTTTAAGTTATTTGAAAATGATAGCATTGTTATGGGAAATGATAGAGAAGTTGCAATAGAGTTTAGTCCATTGAAGGACTTGAAAACACTAAATTTTTTGGGATGGCAGTGTGAGGAAGAGTATATGGGGAAGATGTCTTACTAAGGCAACAAATAATAAATAATAATATGGCTTACTAATGCAAGTTACAATATTTTAAAAGGAGTGGATAACATTGATAGAAGGTGAAACAAGAGTTGCAACAGAAAATGAGGTAAAGTTAAAAAATTTAGAAATATTTGATGAAAAAGATGAAGTTGATTCACATGAAAATGACATGGTTAACATGAATGGATATGGTAATAATAAAATGGATGTTACAGTGGTAGATAGAGAGGAGAAAACAAAGCTAATTGATATTTTTTTAGATTTTATTGATGTGGTTGTTAAAGCTGATTTGTGTTTTGATGAAATGGTAAAAGAAAGTGAAAAGGGGGAGATGGCTAGGCACATAAATAAGAGGTTACATACTATAGAAAAGCAAGGTATGACTCATTTTTTTAACATACATGAAGAAGAGAGTGAAAAGAAAACAAGTGAGGAAGGTAACCAAATAGAATTCATTGATTTCTATGAGATTGATGGTGTTGTTTTGTATGCAAATGTTGGTGATGATGAACTAGAATGTGAAGATGAGCCATGGAATAATTTAAGTTGGAGCAAGATGAAACTTATGAGAAGAAGAAAGAGAGAAAATATGGATGGAAGAGGGGAAATTTTAGAGTAGGGTGAAGAAAAAGAAACAAGTAGACAAAAAAAGGATGTTGAAATGAACAAGACAACTGAGAGGGGGGTGAATTAGTTGTAGAAAATTAAACCTTCAAAACCCTCAATAGTAAGAATTCATTAAACCCTTATTCTGTTAATGTGATTAAACATGAAATGCAGATAACATAAACTGAAATAGAAACACCATATACAAGAGAACACTAGATTTACGTGGAAAAAGCAATGAGGGAAAAACCACGATGAGGACTAGCTCACAATATAAGTAATTGAAAAATTGATATAAGGGCTCACTGCCAAAATAGGGCACACTGTCCAAAAGGCTCATTGCCATAGAAAGAAACACAAGAAGATAGAAGAAGATTGTTACACAAATAACACTTTCTCAATGCAACAAGGAATCCACCACAGTGCTCCAACAATCTCACATCCTTGCTTGAATGATTTTGGAATCCTTCAACTCATTGCTTTCAGGAACCCTAACAATTAAATTTGCACTACTCTACTCAAATTTGCATCACACACAACACTTGCATTGATCTCACATCTATCTTTCTTCACTTCCTTCATACCATCAACTCACAACAACACCACACTTATTTATATCATCCTCAACCTCAAAAACCTTCTCCAATGTCAACAACTAGTCGTTATACATACAAATTCAAAATAGGTCAGCACCTAAACGTTCCCGCGGTGGATAGGAATGAAGGCGGCCTACATAAATCCTTAATTAGGACCAAAATAGATCCAAACACATCTCAACACACTTTCATAACATCGCATGTAGTGTCAAACACAAGGTCGGACAATACCCGTGCTAAACACCATAAACATTAAATACACACTTCCTCAAATAAATCTATAACATCCAAACAACATAATTCACTTGAACACAATCTAGAATCATCCAAAAGCTACTTAATATTCATCAAATACTTCATCCAAGAACACATCACATAAATACTTCACCTCAGAACAACTAGTAACCCTTATTTGTATATTAACAAATGAAACTCACTTTGTACTACACCAAATAAAGTAAAATCTTGGATACGGAAATATGCAAGCATTATAAGAAAATTCCAAAATCCGCTCAACCTGAATCCAAACAGCAAAGAATCATGGAGAAAATAAATTTCTCCCATGCCATAGAAAACATCACTAAAAAACTAGTTCACACACTGCTGAAAATATCTCGCTTTGTACATGATCTAGAAACCCAAATTTTGAATATAGAGACCTCTCACAACCATGAACAACATATCAGACCTGCACAGAGATAGGATCAATATAGAATAAACATGAAGGACAATATTGGAGCACATTCTGAACACTTGCACAACATAATTTACTTTGTTTATCAAATTTTCTCAAAATTACTTGGAAACCAAGTACCAGAGACATCATATCAGCTCATTACTTCATTCTAACTTAACTCCAAACTCTGCAACAAAAAGATAGTTGCATGTACTCACAACATTCCCTCAAGATCTCAACTATACATTCACAACCTGCAACAACTTGTTTTCCTCTTTTTCACAATTTTCTCAATATCCTCGACATCTTCATCAAGCAACAACTTCCTTAACACATTGTTAACATCAATGACAACACCAGTTAGTAGACTTACTTTTGACATCAATGACAACACCTTCATACTTGCAAAAATCTCCCCCTTTTTCATTGATGGCGACACAAGATGTGAAAAGCCACCAAAGACAACACAACAGCTCTGAACACACTTTCTTACGATTTCCTTTCTTTTCTTTGATGGGTAGGGATCATTGCTGTCACAATTCCCTAGTCATTTAATCTTTTAATTTTTGACCTAGGAGTGTCTAAAGCTATCTGTAGTAAGAGTTGAACTGGTTTTGGGGGGGTTTGGTTGTTTTTCTTCTTTGTCAGGAGCAGTTCAGATTTGTTCCTTGTTTATAGGAAGTGTTTCTATGCTAGTCTCCTAAGTTTTTCTTTACTTAAACTTATTCTAAAAAAATTAAATTAAACAAAATATTTCAGATCAGAAAATGTGCAGAGACAAGATGTGTTTCAAGTTGGATCAGATCATTTGGAATGGATTATAAACTTAATCTATTTGCATAAAAATGAGAATCTATTTTAACTTGAATTTAAAATCTAGTTAAGCAAAAAAATTGAAATCTAACTAATTCAGAAGCAATCTATTCAATTCCATATACCTCCAATCTATCAAGTAACAAGTATTTATCTATAAATGATCCATTAAGAACATTATGAACATACTATTTAGCAATAATGAATGAACTATTTTTCCTTCAATCTAACTAATTGGAATTTAACTAAATTAAAACAGAAAGGATTCTATTTTATCAACACAACAATGAATCAAGATCATAACAATGTAATTACAATTTTAAGATATATTCTAACATTCACTTATGAGAGAAATCTAACTAAAAACAAGAATGAAGATGAACTGAATAATTAACAGGACCACCTTCCTTCGGTAGAGCAGGCCCTACTCTGCCTCTAGAGGGACCTAACACATAATGGGATCAACTTCTCTTCTTTTATTCCATCAAATTGGCCCAAGAAAGGGCGAAGTACAAATTATTTCAACTGGGAATTGAAAAATGACTGAAAATAGAAAACTAATACAATTTACTCCTTCTACTGTCTAACTTTAACTTCGAGAGTGGATACATATATCCATCTCTTTATTTGAAAAGCAAGAAAATGCAGGAAATTAAACTAACTCTAGATTATCAAGATATTTTTGGAGCGCTTGAATAACAATCATGGGGATCTTTGTGGTCATCTTCAGTTAACTTCAAATAGAACTGTTGAGGTGGATTGTGTGCAAGATAAAATATTTGTTTGAACGATAGGTAAGTTGATCAAGGGTTGTTGAGTCATAAATAGTAGGCCACTAGTTTCATTTTGAATGAAAAAATAGCTAGCATCACTTCTTATCCATAATTACTTCTTCCAGTCATAAGTTAAACACATATCCATGAAACATTCACACATTAAATATCATTTAATCATGCATTCAAAGAGAAATAAGCATTTATATAAAAGTATTAATATTCTAAGTTTGCATGCCTAATTAAGTCCATAAATGAAGCATATAAAAGATAATACCATAAGTTTTAAATCCAAATATAAAGTATCAAGTGTGAAATTTAGAAAATATATGAGGTCTCCATGAGCCCTCATCATCCTCCCCCTCCTGCTCATAACCATGTCCTCATGGTTATGAATTGATCATATCAGGGATGTCTTTGTTCAAAGTTTCAATCCATAAGGCACAGTCAAAAACACCTCCTTTGTATTCTATTGTTGTCCTATGTTTGTTGGAAAAACCTTTGTTTTGTTCTAGTTTTTCACACCACGACTTCAAGACTTTAGCAGGTATCATTTCTGGGGCATTAATCTTTCGTGTTGGCATAATAATGATGGGAACTCAGAATCTCATACCAATCCACAATTCTTGTTTTTTTTGTATCAAACAAATAACATGTTTGATCCTTGTTAAGCTCCATCTGATGTTGTTTGGACTGATTGGTTCTCTCCTTTTCAATGAATCAGGAATAGAACTAAATCTCTCTTTACATGCATTATGATCCAATGGTGTCAATGTGCCTTCTACATCTTGATAACATGTAATACTCTTTAATAGATTAGAAACATAAATGGGAGTAACATCATTTAATCTAGCCACATATCTGAATTTATTGATATAGTCAATTGCATCAAGCATTTCTCCTCTCATTGGTAATCCATATCTTTTATGTGCATCCCTGTACTCTCCCATTCTCTTTGTCCATTCAACTTGATTTTGCAGCAAAGATACAAATGACCTTATCTGGAGTTCTCTAACATAGATGTTTAAAAGTGAATCATCTATGTCTCCCATGAGGAAGGCATGTTGGTAGAACTCACACATCTGGTTCTGAACACTCGTATGACCATTGAAATATGATTTGAGAAATTCATTATCACTCCAAAAATCAATAGGTCTTTGTAGCACTAGTTGATTCAACTTACATTTTAAAAACAACTCTCTCAAGAATAAAACATACATCCCTAAAGGTTTTCTTGTTTCTACAAGTGCAAATGTTATATCCACTACTTCAATTAATCTCTTTTCTACTACATCCTTCTCTTTAGTTATTTCTTCTACCTTATTTTGAAGTTGTATATTGAGTTGCTTGAACTTCATTGTAGCAAGAGAAAGATATCCTAGTTCTGTAGTATTTTTATTTTCCTCTAGTGGAGGTAGGTAGAGTAATCTAGCAATTGAAGGTATAGTCTACTCTGGTTCTTCTTCTTTAGGAGCTTTCTACTGCCTTCTTTCCATTTCCCCCTTCAATCTTTGAATCTCATTATCTTTCTATTCACATTGCATCGTTACTTTCCCTAGGGTTTACTTCCTCTAGTTGTGTTAACAACTGATTTGTTTGTTGCTGCAACTATGATTTCAACTCTTATGCCTATGTTTCAGACATAAAAACTTTATCTTTTTATTTTAACTTCATCTCCAATACCATGTTCTACATTTTGTACTCTTCTATTTCCCTTTCTAATTTAGATAAACTGAGTGCAAATTGAATATGTTTCTCTTCTTTCTCTCTAAGATTCACATTATCCTCGTGCTCTTCCTATTTCTCTAGGGGTTGTTTTCCTTCCCTATGGAAAAATACTTCTTCTTCTTAATATTTGACTAATTTAGAGAATCAGAGGTAGCATTAGGAATCTGGGTTTCCTCAAACACTAGGAATTTTGGTATTTCAACATTTTCCTCAAAGAGTGGTGATAATGGTTTAGGAATTTCCTCTTCAACAAGAGATTTTGGAACAAAACTTCCTTCTTCTTGAAAAGTAGGGATTAGAATAGAAGTTTCTTTAGTAGGGGAAGATGAAAACAAGTCTAGGAAATTATTTCTTGGAGATTGAGTATATTTTTCCTCTTTTTCAAGTTCTTCAATGTTTGATTCTTCAACTTGAATGACAGGATGACATGTTTGAGCTTTATTTTTCCTTCCTCTTTTTAATTTTTTATTCTCCTCAAGTTTTTCAAGTTCCTCATCTTGTCCCATTTTATTTAGTTTTTATTTCTTCTCAACCTTTTTCTTCTTTTTGATGCTTTCTTGTTCAAAATCATATTCCTCTGGGATTTCAATTTGTTTTTCTTTCCTTTTCCTAGAATGTTCAGCTTCCTCAGAATCTTGTTTCCTAGGTCTTCCTACATATTTTGCCTTAATTTTATTTGAACCCTTTTCCTTTTCTACTTTCAAGGTTTTTCTTATGGGGGTTTTATACTTTTCAGACCCTTCTCCCTCAGTATGCATTAAGAATTCCCTCCATTTTTCCTCACCATTTTCTTTTTGCATAAAATGATGCTTAATAATCAAATGCATTAAACCATGATGAGTGATTCTACTTTCTTTTTCTTTGCATCTCATATCCTTATCGCTTATCTGAGAAAATAGAAACGTAGGTAAATTTACCCTTATCTTTGGTTTCGCTTCACCATGGTAAATGTGAATTAATAGTCAAAGAGTTGGCCCTAGGACTATAGATAATTGGCCATAACATGTGAAATACTTCATCAAATAATGGAAAATTGATGCCCAGGGCTCCTGGAGAGTCCCTCGGTCAATGCCTTTGTTTTTCCCTTTGTGAATATGAAATTTAGGCACAGTTTCTGGGTCAACATGAAAAATTCAAGTAGCTCCTTTAAATCATATTGGCCTCACTTTAAAATCTATCCCTCAGTTGGAATTCCAAAGATTGCACTGATAACTGTTGTGGACACTTCAATGGCCTCACCCCTCACTACTATGAAATTGATGTGAAAATTCCTTATAAATTCTTGTATCACATCCCATTAATATCCTTCATATTTGAAGATGAGGTCTAGCCAACCTAATCTCTACAACCATCTTTGTGTTTCTCCATCAATAATGGCTTCTTTGGGTTCAACCATTCTCTTGTAACCCATTTTCATAGATGTAGAATTCAAAAACTCAAACAAATTAGGAAATATGTGGAAATGGATATATTGCAGAAATGACAAAGAGTTTATTTTCTTGAAAAATAACGATGAAGTGGATCATGATTGCTTCTATACCTAAACATTAAATGCATTTCATCCACCATAATGTTTAGTTTTCTCGGAGTGTACTTCACATGCATGAAACCTCCCATCAATCATTTTTTTGAAATTTGCTAACGATATGTGGTGGTGGTTGATTCATTATTGTTGACGTATAGATTGCTTCATTTTTAAAACTATCACTTCATAGTTATTACCTTGGAAACAATGAGTAATTCCACCTCATCTTTCACTGCTTAATAAATCATATTTGGTGTTTAAACATGCTAATATGACCTTTTTAACAACTTTATGAAAAATAATTAATGTATTTAAACTTCGAAAACAAACACATCATATAAATGCCTACCTCATGTGAAATGACATTTTATGTTTATGGATAGTGTACTTTGATGGCTAAATCAACTGGCATAATCTCCTCGATTTTCAACAATGATCAAATTTTGTGAAATTTCATGAGATGGTATAATATTCATTATCACAGTTGATAAATAAAATGCTTTTCATTCAATTCCTCCCTAGAATAAGAAAGTAGTGTGTTGGGCTCAACCCTTGTGGGAGCCCACTTTTCTCCACATGCTATGTCAAACCATGAAAATCTATAATAAATGAACCTATACCTACACAATCAACAAACAAGCTAGAAAAACAATGAAGCTGGAAGCTTCAAATGGTGCATTAACTCCTCTTTTCCAATTAATCATCAACATTTCAGAGTTATCAGAAGTCTTTCTCCCAAGATCTTTTTTGAATATTGAGAACAACCAATCAAAAGTGATCAGGAGTCATCAAAAACTAAATTAAGTTGAACATCAAATTAATTTTTTATCAAAGAATTGACTTATGATTTGATCAGGAGCCGTCGAGATCTTTCTGGTTCTATTGGGAGCCATTAGAATATTTCCAAACCTATACCTACAAGAGACAAGGAGATTAGAATTTATTTATTTTTTGGAAAATAAACCACCATTGTTGGTTTTCAATTTACTTCCTTTATTCAGAAGATAAATCGCCATTTTTGGTTTTCAATCTACCTTCTTTTATTCAAAAGGTAAACCGCCATTTATGATTTTCAATCTACCTTCTTTATTCAAAACAACTAAAAAAGTGCTAAGGAACAGACACTTCACCCAAAGAAGAAAAATCTTAGTGAAATGTTCTAACCTCAAGTGAAGTTCAGTTGTAAATTCTTCCTTCGATGTTGGCTTATGATATAACTTAAGTTTGTGCCCATTTACCAACATTGTTTTCTTCTCTCCATCAAGAGGTATCAATTGGACAACTCCATTATCAAAGACTTTCTTAATCTGATATGGACCCAGCCATCTAGTATACAACTTGCCTTTGAATTCTTGAAACCTTGAATCAAATAGTAAGGCCCAATCTCCTACATTAAATTGTTTACTACGGATATTTTTATCATGTCATTGTTTCTTTTGATTCTGAATAATCTCAGTTTGATGCAAAGCTTCCATTCTCATTTCATCTAATCTATTCAACTATAACACTCTAGTATTTTGTGCTTCAGTTAGGTCTATACCCACGTTTAAAGTTGTTCTCAGTGTTTCAAGCTCAAATTCTATAGGAAGGATAGGCATCTTCCCATAAACCAACTCATATGGAGAAAACCTTGTGGTTGTTTTCCATGTTGTATTGTATGCCCAAACAAATTCTATCAATCCATCAGACTAGTCACTCTTTCGAGATGAAACCATCTTGGTGAGTATGTTCTACAGCTCTCTATTAGTCACCTCCACCTACCCATTTGCTTGAGGATGGTATGGTGATGATTTCTTATTCTACACTTGATATCTCTAGAGAAATACCTAAAGCATCAAAGACATAAATTTTGGTCCTTGATCTAATATGAGTGTTTGAGGTGCTCCATACCTATGTACAATGTTCTTATATAGGAATTCTACAAAAAATTCTTCCTTAGCAACCGGTAGTGCCTTGACTTTTGCCCACTTTGTGAAATAATTAGTACATACAAGAATGTAATGATTTCCTTTTGGTGGTGGATCAATGGGACCAACAAAGTTGATTCCCCATTTCTCAAAAGATTCTAAGGAAACTTGTGTCTGTAGTGGAATTTATGTAGAGCGTGTGGGCCTTCCCATCCTCTGACATTGATCACAATGCCTGATGCAATGTGATGCATATGTTTTCATCGTTAGCTAGAAATAACCTACTCCACGAATCTTATGAATAGTTCTTACTGTGGAATAATGTCCTGCACTTGGATTATCATGACATGCACTCAAAATATCATAGACATCTATCTCCTGCACACATCTTCTCATAACATGATCTAGAAATAATTTAAATAGCAAACCATTAATCCATTCAAATTTGGAGCTTTCTCTAATTAATCTCTTTTGTTGCTTGGATGAAAAATAAGGACATTTCCTAGTTACTAAGTAATTATCAATATCAACAAACCAAGGTGATTGAACTGATATGGAAAATAAGTGTTCATTAGGAAATGCATCTTCCACTGGTTCATTATTTCCCTGCAAAACTATTCTAGACATAAATTCAGCCACAACATTATCTTTTCCTGGTTTATCAACTATTGTTATATCAAAATCTTGTAATAACAATAACCATCGAATGATGCATCCTCCCACCACAGTTTTATTCATCAAGTATCGAATAGCTACATGGTTTGTATGCACAAAACTTTTGTAACCAATAAATAATGTTTGAATTTGTTAATGGCATAAACAACTGCTAAAAATTCCTTTTCAGTAGTGGCATAATTCTACTCAGATGGATTAAGATTTTTACTTATATAATAAATGGCATACATCACTCCTGACTCATCCTTCCATCAAAGAACTGCTTTGATCGCAAAATTAGATGCATCTTCATTTATATGAAAAGGTTCACCCCAAACTGGTCAAGCTATGATAGGTGAGGTTGTTAGGGCATGTTTTATTTCCTCAAAATATTGTTGACATATTGCAGTCCAAAGAAATTTTGAATCCTTCTTTAATAAATTAAACAAAGGGCCTGCAATTTTACTAAACCCTTCTATAAACCATCTGTAATAACCAACATGTCCTAAAAATCTTCTTACCTCAATTGGTTTCGAGGTATTTGAATTTGCAAAATAACTTCAATCTTTTTAGGATCTACCTTGATTCCTTCTCTCGACACATGATGTCCTAGCACAATTACCTCAGTCATCATTAGAAAAAAATTCTCATGGTTTAATGATAACCTATGCTCTTTGAACCTATGAAAACTTTATTCAAATTATTCAAAGACTCCTCATAAGTTTTACTATGGACTATAAAATCATCCATGTATATACTTCCACACATGTTAAATCTGCAAAGATAGTAAGAACAATATGTTGAAAAGTTGTAGGTCCATTACATAGTCCAAAAGGCAAGACCCTATAAGAATAAGTACCCCATGGGTGGGTAAACGCAATTTTGTCTTGATCTTCTAGAGCTACCTAGATCTGGTTATACCCACTAAAACTAGCAAGAAAAGAAAAATAATTTGTGCCTGAAAAATTATCCAACACTTGATCTATGAAAGGTAGTGGAAAATAATCTCTCTTGATAGCCTTATTCAATTGTCTATAATCCATGCATACTCTCCATTTACCATTCTTCTTTGGCACTATGACAAGTGGAGAAAGCCATTTACTGTTTGAAATAGGATAAATGAATCCCACCTAAAGCATTTTTTCTATTTCCAACTTCACAAAATCTCTTAGTGCAGGGTTAATCCGTCTTTGATCTTATCTTACAAGCCTCACACCCTCAGTGTAAATGTGATGTGTACAGATATCTAGATGGATTTATCTCATATCCTTATAATCAAAAATAAAATGCTTTAGTATTCATCTCTAAAATCTCTCTTAGATCATCCTCTTGCTTAGTTGACAAGGATCCATTAATGAGTAAAGGTTTATCTGTTTGTACTAAGATTTGTTTAGTCTTATCTTAAATATTAGATGGTTCTCCAATCAAAGTATTCAAAGTACAAGGACGTGGTAAAATTTGATGGAGGAATTGGTTATTATTTGAGTCAGGATTCATGATATTAGTTAAAGGACAGTGATCTTGATCATCAATAACATCATGAACTTCAAGATTTCCTTCTTCCTCATCCATACATTCTTGATATTCTTCCACATGTTTAATTAATGTTACCATTGCAACTTCTCTAACCTCATCATCTTTTGAATTAAAATCATCAATCTAGCTTTGGTTTTCAGATAACAAAGAGGGTTTTGTTGGAGGGTAACTAAATAGTTCTGTTTGTCAAATGCCATTAGAAATAGTCATGCTTCCAGACCTACAATCAATCAAGGTAGTAGTTGTTGCCAACCATGGTCTCACCAAGATTATTGGATAGCTTGAATTTCTTTGCTTGCTTTTTAAAACAAGGAAATCAACTAGATATTCCTATGTATCTATGGTAACAATAATATCCTCAAGAATTCCCTCTGGTTTAGCAATGGGTTGATCTTCCAATTGTAAAACTGTGGTTGTTGGTTGTACATTTGTGATCCCTAATTTATCAGTTGTAATAAAATTTATGGCAGAACCTAAGTCAATAAAAACATTTGGAATCTTAATGTCATTAATGTTAAGGGTGATTATTGGACTTCCAGGATCACCATAATTCTAAGGGATCAACTTTCTTGACAAAACATCAAAAAAAAATCCCCAACACACTAGTAGAATTTGGCAAATAAATGACTACGTGACTAAAACTTTTAGTCACATGACTAACACTAGTAGTATTTTGAAAATAAATGACTAATTTGTTAATTGGGTAAAATCACAACTAAATGACTAAATAAATGACTAATATCAGACAAATAAAAATGACTAAATAAATGACTAATATCAAACAAATAAAAATGACTAAATAAATGACTAATATCAAACAAATAAAAATGACTAAATAAATGACTATTACTCCTGTATTCTTTTTGCTTTCGAATTTGATCATAATTCATAGAAATAATGTGAAATAGAAATAACAATTATGATCGCTTTTGGTATGCAAATTTTTTCTCTTTCAAACTTTATATTGTTAATTATTTTTTAAAAATAGAATTATTTTATAATCTATGAAATCAATTGTGTGTGGATAATATTTATTTTGTCCAAATCAAAACTCATGTAAAAAGGAGGGAATTCATTCCAATTTCATTTGTCTTAATTGCTACTATAATCCAAATCAAGTCTCACCTATTATCTTAAGGTGTCATAAAGTATTTTTTTTGCAAAGGTTTTCAGTATTTAGCAACTTGAAATCATTTGATCTTAAACCCCTAGGTTTGTATAGGGAATGGTTTTACATTAAATTTTATTTCATTGAGTCCATTTTATGTTGTATAGGGTTTTTAAGTCTTTGGTTTCTTTGCAAAATTAAAAAGGCGGTGATATTCTTATAGCAAAACATTATAAAAGGAATTTTTATCCTTTTAAATGGCCTTTTCATCAAAATCCACGTGAAAATGAGCAAGAGATAAGTTAACAAAAAAAAAAAAAATTGGAAGAAAGGAGGGAAACTTGCATAGGTTTTACGAATGCAAGGAGTTTTCACTTATTTTGGCAAAATAGATTGGAGATAGCACGAGCTCTACAGAGAAAGATTTAGATTTTGAGGGGAAACTGTGCTTGCAGATAATAAAGTCCTATCACTAGAAGTAGATGCATATATCTAATATGTTGAAGATTTCCCTCCGTTCATGAGCACCACACAAATTTTCTCGAGTCGCCCAGGTATTACTGACTATATTCATTATACATTGAACCATGTTTTGAAGTGGATAGGTACCATCATACCTGATATAACTTGAAGGCAACATCAAAGAGATAATGATAACATTGTCCTTTTGTTAAGTCTATGAGAATGATAACATTGATCTTCTTTATGCAGGTTGTCCTATGAAATGAGGCTATATCCATGCTAAGGACCTTATCTTGGATATCATATATTCAATCCTACACTTCAATCATCTGTATGTTTATCTTATCTATCCTTTACACATCAAGCATTGATGAGTGTATCATAGGTCCTAACATAAGGTTTTATACTTGTTTAATGAACTATTAGCTATAGAACCTTAATGTTACTACTTGCTACTCTTTAGGCTGCATTTAAACTCTACTACGTCATTCTTATAGACTTATTTTCACTATATGTCAACTCTTCACAAGATTGTCCATTTTGTGCATTGGGGTAAAGCTCTAGCAAAGTTAATGAGAAAAGTAGGAATCAATTATATAAAGCCTCTTCAAATTCATAATTGTTGTGACATACTTCTTCATTGTTCTTACAAGATTTTCTTGAAAATGTTACCTCCATCTAGGTATGTTAAAGGAGCTTCACTTTCAAGTGAAAAGGCACAATTAACCTCATTTCTAGATTTCACTTCCCTTGATCTTTGTTATGGCATGATTTTCATGTATGACAATGTTCTTTTGTGACTGCCCTTTTCTTTTTGTTTGGTTCTTGGATTTCAATGCTCTATACTCTTTTCTTTGCACTATAAATTGTCCCTTTATGACTGTGTCATTTTGCATGGTATGGCCATTATGTCACTTATTTCCATGACCGTCATTAAGGGGATGTGGGTAATAAGTTTGCTTCTTATTATGAAAACCTCATGCTGATCTTCATCCTTTATGACAGTGATCCCGATGTTGCATATATTGTTCTTGCTTTCCATTGCTTCATTGTTGTTACAATCTTGTGCTTTCCCTAATATAATGATAATGCTCTTTGACATTAAATGAATCTCATTGAATTTGAACCCTTTTCACTCAGTTCCATGGTATTTTACATCTTTGTGCATGATATCAAGTCACATGGCATTCATAACAACTGCTATTATCTCCTTAATTTTGCTATGATCCTCTGACACTCATATGCATTGATATAACAATGATCATTTGCAACTATTTTCCCTCTATATATTGTCTTTCATTCCTATCCCTTGCATGTCTTGGACTACTATCATGCATTGAAAATTGGAACTCTTTATTCACTGTATTGATAACTCATTGGCACTATCATTGTTTGTATTCACTGCTATCTTATGATGATTGTTCTTCATAGTCGATCCTTAAGATCATTGTTCTGATAAAAACATATTTTTTATCTTTTGTTTTTACATTATGATCTCATTGCTTTGAACCTTGTGCTTTGTGATTATCACATCTTTGTTACAATCTCTTCAAGTAATAACATTATTTCTCTATTTACTACTAGAGACCCCTTTGATCTTATAACCCCAAGCCTCTTAAAGAAAACTTAGAATCAATTGGCAACAATGAACAAAAAACCATCATAGCTAATTTTATTTCTTTTCCAAGAGCATTCAATGAAAATATAATGGAAAACACACATCACTTTGTGGGGTAGGCTTTATTTGATTTGAAAACCTACCTTCAACGTCCAAGTCAAAAGTCAGCCTACCAAGTCTGTGTCGAGTCCTCCAAGTCTTAAGTCAAAAATCAGCCTCCCAAGACATTTTTACGTCCAAGTCTTGTATCTATCATACAAGTATGATAAATGTTTAAAAATACTGTACAAAACTGTACGATACAATGCATAAATTTGTACACTTTCTCATTATATCAAAAACTTCAAACTACAACTCATAGAAATTAGAAATGAGTTAAAACAAACTTATTGTCAAGTACAAATTGCTCCAAATCAAAATTGCATTATCCAATTTACATATTTTTTTGTTTAACTGAATTTTGTGGGAAAAAAAATTAGTGTACAAATTAAATCAAGAGTTTCTTTCCAGGATATCAAAGGCTTGTTGTTCACAAGGAAAATAAGATCATTATTGACCATAGTAGAAACCACCTACACTAATAGTGTTAAGTGAGAAAATATTCCACAGAAAGAAATATATTTTAGATAAACAGAGCTAGTTAGCCTTCTAAAATCTAGATAGTTGAATACAAGAAGGAGGGTAAAACATAAAACATTAAAAGAATTTAAGACATTGAAAATTCCATGCAATTAGTATAGAATCATAACATTAAGATAGGAACAATTCATTTTTCTTAAATATTCATCACGAGTTTTCTCCCATAAAGAACTCCCCCCGACATGAGAAATGAGAAGTGCATTTGTCATCTTGTTTTCTGATAGGCATTGCATGACTGCTCCCTTATAATCACCAACAACTAAAGAATTTTGAATGGATTCATCGCATTCTTAGTATTCCATTGAATGTTTAGTAGCTTCATGTTGCACCTCTTCTCCATTGTCAAGGGTATCCTTCCCAACAACAAAATCATTTTCAGTGAGAGAAAGTGAGGAATCTTCTTTAGAACTGTGCAAATTATCAAAAAACTCCTTGCCATTGTCTCTGGGGAATGTAAAATCTTGTCCACCTTTTGACTAAACGTATTGATGGATCTAATTGTGTTGTATCATCAAGAGTGACATTGTTGATTATTTCACTACTAATATCATCAATGTTGGTAGATTGAGCTTCCTATAAGTCTTGATTCTCTATTGACTACACTTGAAATCCAAGGTGCTCAAGTAGCTTTTTCCTAGCATTTCCTTCATCTTCAAACATGACTCTTAGGAAATTCCATGTCTCCCTCTCTTCTTCCAAACTAAATAAATGCGAAAACCAAAAATTTACAAGTGAAACAATATAAATGAATGTAAATTGTTATTAATCCCATTCAAATAGTATCCACAAATAACTAGCCGAGAATCTTGAGACTTCTTATCGCACAAAGCTTGCAATGATTATTTTTCACCATTTTCTATTGCAGTTTCAAACTTTGTTGAACGAAGCACCAAACTATCCTCGGTAACAAGATTGTGTATATATACCTATGAAAATAGCAGAAAAATAAGACCATATATCATGTTAATGACATGTACCAAAGAATAAATTTCACTCTACCTTAGAAGAGCCAACAACACTCTATGATGTTGTACTGGGCCGAAATGTAGCAAGCTTTCCTCCAAATCCAAAACTGACACCAACTGGTCTCTTCAACCACTTAGGAGCTTTCAAGAGTGCACCTGAAAAGGGAAAAATGAAAATATAGACATCATGTATTTGCGTACATGATCCCAATTCATTGGGGGATGTAACATCTTGTCCACCTTTTGACTGAATTGATGGATTTAATTGTGTTGTATCATCAAGAGTGGCATTGTTGATTATTTCACTACTAATATCATCAATGTTGGTAGATTGAGCTTCCTGTAAGTCTTGATTCTCTATTGATTGCACTTGAAATCCAAGGTGCTCAAGTAGCTTTGTCCTAGCATTTCCTTCATATTTAAACATGACTCTTAGGAAATTCCATGTCTCCCTCTCTTCTTCCAAACTAAATCAATGCATAAACCAAAAACTTGCAAGTGAAACAATACAAATCAATGTAAATTGTTATTAATCCCATTCAAAAATTATCCACAAATAACTAGTTGAGAATCCCAAGACTTCTTATCGCACAAAGCTCAATGATAATTTTTCACCATCTGCTATTGCAGCTTCAAACTCTATTGAACGAAGCACCAAACTGTCCTTGGTAATGAGATTGTGTATATATACCTATGAAAATAGCAAAAAAATAAGACCATATATCATCTTAATGAAATGTACCAAAGAATAAATTGTACTCTACCTCAGAAGAGACAACATCACTTTATGATGTTGTATCGGGTCGAAATGTTGTAAGCTTTCCTCCAAATCCAAAACTGACACCAATTGGTCTCTTCAACCACTTAGGAGCTTTCAAGAGTGTGCCTAAAAAGGGAAAAACGAAAAGATAGAAATCATGTATTTGCATACAAGATCCCAATTCATTGGGGGATGTAACATCTTTTCCACCTTTTGACTGAACTGAGGGATCTAATTGTGTTGTATCATCAAGAGTGGCATTATTAATTATTTCACTGCTAATATCATCAACGTTGGCAGATTGAGCTTCCTGTAAGTTTTGATTCTCTGTTGACTGCACTTGAAATCCAAGGTGCTCAAGTAGATTTTTCCTGGCATTCCCTTCATCTTCAAACATGACTCTTAGGAAATTCCATGTCTCCCTCTCTTCTTAAAAACTAAATCAATGCAAAAACCAAAAACTTGCAAGTGAAACAATACAAATCAATGTAAATTGTTATTAATCCCATTCAAATAGTATCCACAAATAACTAACTGAGAATCCTAATACTTCTTATCACAAAAATCTCAATGATTTTTTTTCACCATCTTCTATTGCAGGTTCAAACTCTATTGAACGAAGCACCAAACATTCCTCGGTAATGAGATTGTGTATATACCTATGAAATTGGCAAAAAAATAAGACCGTATATCATCTTAATGACATGTACCAAAGATTAAATTTTACTCTACCTCAGAAGAGCCAACATCACTCTGTGATGTTGTATCAGGCCAAAATGTAGTAAGCTTTCCTCCAAATCCAAAACTGACAGCAACTGGTCTCTTCAACCACTTAGGAGCTTTCAAGAGTGCACCTGAAAAGGGCAAAATGAAAAGATAGGCATCATGTATTTTCATATAGGATCCCAATTCATTTGGGGATGTAACATCTTGTCCACCTTTTGACTGAACTGATGGATCTAATTGTGTTATATCATCAAGAGTGACATTGTTGATTATTTCACTACTAATATCATCAATGTTGGCATATTGAGCTTCTTGTAAGTCTTGATTCTCTGTTGACTGCACTTGAAATCCAAGGTGCTCAAGTAGCTTTGTCCTAGCATTTCCTTCATCTTCAAACATGACTCTTAGGAAATTCCATGTCTCCCTCTCTTCTTCCAAACTAAATCAATGCAGAAGCCAAAATTTGCAAGTGAAACAATATAAATCAATGTAAATTGTTATTAATCCCATTCAAATAGTATCCACAAATAAGTAACTAAGAATATTGAGACTTCTTGTCACACAAAGCTCAATGATGATTTCTCACCATCTGTTATTGCAGCTTCAAACTCTATTGAATGAAGCACCAAACTATCCTCGGTAACGAGATTATGTATATATACCTATGAAAATAGTAGAAAAATAAGACCATATATCATCTTAATGACATGTACCAAAGAATAAATTGTACTCTACCTCAGAAGATCCAATAGCATTCTATGATTGTGTACTAGGCCGAAATGAAACAAGATTTCCCCCAAATCCAAAACTGACACCAACTTGTCTCTTCAACCACTTAGGAGCTTTCAAGAGTGGAATTTGTAAGATCCACATCAATCTAGATAAGCATCTAGACTTATATATTAAGACTCAAAAGTCAAATATCACAAAAATAAGTAAACAACTAAAGACTCAAATCTTATCAGTAGGGGCACTTTCAAGTTTTACTTTCATAACACAACCAATGCAAAAGAAAGAAATACAGAAAGCAACTCAAAGGGATATAAAAGTACAAGTTACATGAGTAAAAAACATGAAAACAAACTGAAAAAAACACTTGTATTAGCTAAACTCAAAAACAGATTATAAGTCAGAGACGACAAACCTTTAAATGCTATTTATCTAGTGGTTTACATAACTTGTCTATATTTATAAGTCAGAGAACTTGTAAAATGTATAATTGTTGGCATGGGAATGAAATTGGATTGTTGTTGATGTTTTTTATTCTCATGGACAAGTATTGAAGCACTTGCATGGGTGATAAAGCTTGTTTGGATAGGACTTGGAGACTTTTGAAAAGGCGAGCAAGGAATTCGGAGTTTTCTGCAATGAATTTGAAGTCAATGAGGCCCTCTATAGTGAATTTAGAGGTTATTTGAAACCCTCATTGTCGAAAGTAAGCTGATAGGAAACATAGGAATATTCCATTCTCATTAGGTAAAATTCAAATGAATGTAAGATAGATCTCAGAACAATGACTCATTATATCCTCTTCTTTTTATTATGATCTATACTAAAAGTGACTACTTTCAACAATGTTTTGGCATCTATGTTTTCAGAATAATGTTTTTTTCTTTAAATCAGAAACTAAATTAATATAGGAATGCACAATATTATAGATGGATGAGCGTCAAAGGTTGAATATGGATCAATATCATGCATATGATGAGAGAGTAGTTGATGAGAGGGACATTGACAAATATCCATGTCCATGTAAAAATTATCTTGGTGGAAAGGTGAAAAAAAGAAATATCATTTATCGACATATGATAAGATATGGGCATAGTGGTATAAGCCCTTAGGCTTACAATTATTATGAAGATATGATATAATTTAAAACTATGAGAGATGAAGAGGCAACAAACATAGATGAAGTGGCACCAAACATAGATGAAGAGGAAACAAACATAGATGAAGTGGCACCAAACATAGATGAAGAGGTAGAAATGTTTGATGAAGGGTTTGAAGTTGATAGAATGTTGAATGAGGGTCTAAACGATGATTGGGCCAAGTCAATGGACGATGCTTTAAATCTTGTGTATGCTAATTGCAAGTTAATTTATTTGACAACAATCCTTCAAATTCTTAACTTGCAAGCGGTGCATGGTTGGACAAATGAGAGTGTAGATCAGTTATTGGCATTATTAAGTTCATTGTTACCAGTTGACTCCACATTGCCAAAAAAATGAAGTCAATGTAAAAATAAAATCAATAAGCTTGGCTTGGGGTATGAAAACATCCACACATGTGTGAATGGTTGTGTATTAATTCAAAAAAATCTTGCAAATGAGAGTGAATGTCTGAAATGTCATGAACTAAGGTATAGACAAGGGTTGAAATCAGTTGTGATTCCTAGAAAGGTTCTTTGCCACTTTCTAATAATCCCATGATTACTCTGAATATATTGGTGTAGATACATTGCTGAACTTATGCAATGGCATGCCCAAAATAAGAGCACTGATGGAAAACAATAGCATATGCCTAATTCTAAGACGTGGATGGAATTTGATAACAGATGGCCAGATTTTTGTCAAGATCCTCATAATATAAGGTTGGGTTTAGCTCTAGATGGGGTGAACCCATTCTTAGATCAAAGTACTAAATGGTCAACTTGGCCAGTGTTTCTAATAAATTATAACTTGCCTCCATGGTTAGCAACTAAACCATTTTTCTTAATGTTATCATTGATTATACCAGGAAAGAAAATTGTGACTTCAGATACAATAGATTCTTATCTAGAGCCATTATATGATGAGCTAATGGAATTGTGGAAAGGAATTGAAGCAATTCAATCTTTAAGGGATGGTCATTCAATCAAATTCACTTTAAGAGATTCCTTATTATTTACAATTCATGATCTTCTTGCATATGGCACATTGTCGAGTCTCTATATTCATCGATACCATGGATGTCCTTCTTGCAATTTTAAGGATTGTGTGAGGCACTCAAAAAGTTTGCATAAGTGTATTTATTTTGGACATCGTGCTTACCTTAAAATGGATCATTCATATCATCGAAAAAAAACATGTTTCAATGGTCAAGAAGAGAATCGTGAAGCGCCATTGCTAATAACAGGTGATTACATTGTTGAGAATGGACAAAAAAGAATGTCATTTATTGAAAATGATGGGATTGCTAGCAGTAGATATGATCCATGTAATGAAAGCGGTGTAAAACAGTTGTGCATATTGTATAAGTTGTCATACTTTAAGGATATATCCATTAGGCATACTATTGACTTTATGCATACTGAGAAAAATATACCTTATGCTATTATAGAAACTCTTTTTGGTGCTCTTGATACTATTTCATCACATGAAGACTTTCGAGAAATAAAGATTCGTTGAAATCTTTGGGTTGAAAAATATAGAAAACCTAGTGCTCCTTATGTCTAGACAAAGGAACTACATGCACAATTCTTATAGTTGATGTCTTAGACTCGCTTTCCCATTGGATATGTAAGTAGAAGCATCAAAAGCCAAACTGAAAATAATAACTTAAGAGGCCTCAAGACCCATGACTATCATGTCATAATCGAGAATATTTTACCTATTGTGGTAAATATATCAAGTTTGACAAAGGGGCCAAGATTGGCAATTATAAGTTTGGGCCTAATATTAAAGAGAATGAGTTTACATGTATTAGATCCTTCAAACTTTGATAGTTTGAGGGAAGAGGTTTTTGAAGTCCTTTGTCTATTGGAATGAGAATTGCCACCAACAATCTTTAACATTTCTATGAATCTTTTGATACATCTAGAATATGAACTAGAGAATTGTGGCCCAGTAAGAACAAGATGGATGTATCCTATAAAATGATATATGAAGGTTTTGAAAAAAATTGTTTGTACTAGGGAAAAACCAGAAGGCAGCATGTCTGAGGGATATTCAATGCAACAGGCCATGGGATTTTGCACAGAATATATGAAGGATTTAAAAAAAATCAATCAACGTGTATTAGATGATGACGAAGATGAGAGAGTTGCAGGTGAATTATTAGAAGGAAATGGATGTCGCTTCAAGCTACAATATCAAGAAATAAGTGCAATACATGCCTTTATTCTTCAAAACACATCTTCATTTGATAAGTTGCACGGGTAAAAAAAAGTTACACAATAATTTATTTACTCAATTGAATTTACACATTTATATTATTAATCTTACTATTTGTAATTCATTATTCTATGTATAAAATATGAAGAGGAGAATCAAACTTGGATACAACATCAACCTCAAAGGTGCAAACGTCATGATAGTTCTTCCAAGCTAACATTTGCACCCATATTGAAAGCATAATTCTTAAGGAAAGCTTCTACGATTTCATCGAATATTTTAATGCCCATGGGTAGGCGAGAAAACCATTCCATGGCTAGTCCAGTGAGGCTTTGGGGGAATAGCCGCATTAGATATGTGTCATCATATGTGGCTTTCATACAATGCACTTGAAACTCCCTGATGTGGTTCTCAGGGTTACCCATCCCATTATACTTGTCAAATTTGGGGATCTCGAATCCCTTTGGGAATGGTACCATGACGAGACTTCCATCAAAAGGATAAGGGCATAAATTGCTCAATGTTCTTGTGGTTTTTCCTGCTTGTAAGTCCAACACTTGCTATGAGAGCAGTTTGATCTGTGTTACAACATCCTTGCTTGGATCAGGAGGTGGGATGAATGAGTGGTGAGGTGTTGGAGGTGTTTGATGGGTGGGGAGAGTACTAGTTAGCATTTGTTGTGAGCTTGGTTGTGCATTCAAGGCTTGTTGGTATGCTTGCATTTGTGTCAACAATGCTTGTTGTTGATCTTGTTGCTATTGTTCTAGTAACGCTTGTTGTTGGTCCATCTGTTGTTGTTCCCATGAGGCCTTCTGTTGGTCAATTTGTTGTTGCACCAACAAAGCTTATTGTTGGTCGAGCTGCTATTGTGCCAACAAAGCTTGTTGTTTGGTTTGTTGTTGTGCCTGAAAGTCTTGCAGGGCTTGTTGGTATGCTTGTAGATGGATCGCTTGCTTTTGTGCTTGGTATTGTTCTTGGGCTTGTTGTTGGGCTTGGGCTTGGGCTTGTGCTTGTGCTTGTGCCTACGCTTGGGCTATGGCTTGAGCTTGTGCTTGTGCTAGGGCTTGAGCTTGAGCTTGTGCTTGCACTTGTGCTAGGGATTGAGCTTGCTATTATTGCTTGAGTACTCTTTGTTGATTGGCCTTTTGAAGGGTCTTGTCTAGGGTGGTAAATGAATTTGTCGTATTGGATTTTGGTGGGATTGGTGGTGGAATGGGAATTGTGCCAATCGTTGTGGTGGGTGAGGGGGTTATGTTAGCGGTTGGGACTTGGGTTGTTGGGGGGATGGTCGAAATGTTTGGTCTTTGGAAAGGCATGCTTTGGGATATTTGAGGACCAACTGATGTACTTGTGGGAAGGGTGTGAATGGTTGTGGTTGGTTGTTGCGATGCTGCGGGAAAAATAGGAGGACTTGATGTGATGTTCTTGTTGCCTGGATTCGAGAAGCTATTGATGCTTAGGGGAGGGAAACCCACTCCAAGAGGTGATGTGGTTGTGAAGGGGAATGGGGGTAGAGGTGGTAGGCTACCCTAGAAAGAAAGAGGACCCTTGAATTCGGTGGTGTTAAACACATCACCTTCTCCCTGCGGTAGAGAAGTTGGTGTGTTTAACTGATATGTCGGTGTGGCATGGAATGAAGATGAACCAATGGGATCATGGACTATGAGTGGGATGTGTGGATGTAATGGATTTTTCGGAATAGAGTTATCTGGTGCGGTTTTGGTGGCTACCTCTTTGTTGGCCACTAGGCGATGCCCTTGTAACTCTCGAAGCATGGCACTCCTAGTGTTCACATTTTGTGAGGCTGGTGTGGTGACCAAGGTGGTGTGAGGTATTCCTTGATTGACATTTGATGATGGGGATGCATTTACAAGGGGCATGCCTGTACTAGTGCTTGTGCCAAAGTCGGGAGGGAGCTAGACCCCTCCTCTTGCTAATGTGTTAAGGTACTTGAACATGGCACTCACAACTTGGTGGTTCTCTGGATCTTGAACCATTTTCATTATTTCATATTGTGTCATTCCCATGTCTTCATTTGTGATGCTTTCCTCATGGCTCTCCTCTTGAGGATTTTGTGATGTGAGAGGAGAGTTACTTGGGGGATTGTTGGATCCCGCAAGGTTTATTTCAGAGGTTAATTGATTCATGTCCACAAAAGTTGATATTTCATTAATATTCTCCATGTTCTTCTTGTATTGAGATCTTGTTTGAACCATAAAAAATAGGGATCATTTGATCCTAACCTTTAGGGTTCACAAAGAGAAGAAACTAGGAAAGCCAAAAGATCAAAAGATGGTGATAATGGTGATGGGATAAATGGGTGAAATGAGTGGATGAAACCTTTTTGAAAAACTCTTGAAGGTATATGCTAAACTTGTAAGGGCTTTTGATTTGATTGATCGTGATAATTTGACTAGATGTGTTAAGTCAAACAAGATTTGTTTGTGAAGTTGTTATTCCCTAGGAAGTTGCGTTAGCCTAGGGGAACTTGCACAAATGGATGAATTGGCTAAGTGTTTTAAGCCAATGTAATTGTGAACTAATAGACTTTTAGAAACTTGTGTTATCCTAAAGAAAATTCCATCCAATGGTTGAGACTATCTTGGCTAGGTGTGTTAAGCCAAGATAGGGGGGGAGGGGGTGTTGATTTAGCCTTCTAAGTTTTGTGTGATGATTGTTTTTAGAGTTCCCAAAAATTTTTGATGATGGAATGAGATTTGGTTGATGGAGGAATGAATGAAAATGACAACTTTGATCTTGAACCTTACCCTAGACATGACTCTCTCTACAAAACCTAGGTATTGAAGAACATGCTAGACTTCCTATGGGAGAAAAGCAAACTTTGCAAAAAATTCGAGATTTTGTTGACAATAAAATGCATACAATGCGGGGTTATTCCTTGAGGCCTTTTTGTAAAAATTGTATACAAGTCTTTCCCTTACTTCAAGGAGCATCTCAAGGTGTTGCTCACAAATTTTTAGACTAACTTTCTTGAATTTTGGCTTTGGGATTTTGATCTTGCAGGAAATCATTGGAAACAACACACGTGAAGTTCAATTTGTCTCTTTATCTTGGTTTAATGAAATTCTTTTTATCCAAGACACTCACTTGCCTAGGTTTTAAACTATATGTCTATTGTCCCACTTTCTTTCTCATCCCACAAGTTCCATTGTGTGGAAATCATGGAAAATAGGGCAAAAAGTTCCTTATGTTTAACCTTGTTGAAAACAAATGACGGTAGAATTTGTGCACTTAGAAACCTCTAGGAATATGATTCCTAGGGAAAGCAAGAGTGTCCAAATTCGTCAAGAGGTATTTGTTTTCCACAAGGTGTTTGAAATTTGAAGGTTTTTGTGAATGTTTTTTTTCAAATTTTTTCAAGATCAAGCAATGTATTTCCTTCCAAGCACTTTTACACTCCTAGGATGATGAGGCAATATCTTGTCGGGTTCCCACTTGCATAAATTCAGCTGCGCATATCTTGTGTGAATGGCTAAATGCTTGACCACACTGGCTCCCCTCCATGGTACTCACTTATTCGGGTCAGCCAAGCATTAGTACCCATGAATCTCCCATGGCATACTTTCCATTTCCACAACAAGACCGCATGTATAACATGGGGCGGCTTCAAAGGACATGACCTTTTGCACCAACAAGATAGACAAGGTTTTGGCCTTTTTCTAAACAAAGGTTTCTAATTTGGGCATTCCATTCATGGGGGATTATCCAACATCGGCGAGAGTCCATTGTTGTCCATCTCGTCGGAATAATCCTCGTGATATTGGCCTTTGTTCCAATATCCACACTTATATCCTGGGTGGAAGTCGTTTGGCTTTAGTGTGTTCCCGATTGGGTTGTTCCCTTGGGTGTTTACTTTTTCCCACAAGGCAGGCCCTCTAAGATAAACAAAAGCGAGCTAACATATCCCATCGTTCACACAACCTTCATTGAAAAAAAAAGGGGAGAACCTCCGCAATATATCGTGCTCACACTCGCATGTTTTGTTCAATTTTAAGTGCCCAAATTGAAATGTGGAGGCAATCTTTTTAACAACCTAATATTACTAAAATGTTTTTGATTCTCAAGATCGCAATGAAGCACGAGAGAAGTGCATACACATTTTAGATAATATTAACTTGTAAAAGAGATTGCAAAAAATGGAAAAAATTTGTTCATTTTAAACCTCAAAGCAATGATGACTTCTTTTTTAGCACCAAAATGAAGTGTGAGTTTGCCTTGTTCAATTGTTACCTTTTAAACCAAATCTAGTGTGTTTGCCTAAAGTTCTTTTTAGCCCCTTGGCAACTTTTGAAAAAATGAAATTTGATTGTTCTTTTTAGAGCCCAATGAAAATTTAGTGTCCTAAGATCAAATATTTTAACAAGTTTCTTGAAGAGTGTTGAAGAACACTTAAGTGTTTAAAAACACTTTGTACAAATTAGCATGGTATCATGAAAAATTTTGATTATTCTTTTTAAAGCCCAAAGTAAAATTAGTTTTCCTAAGGCCAAATATTTTTGACAAACTTTCTTAAGAAGTGTTTAAAGAACACTTTTAGTGTTTAGGAACACTTTGGTTTTGTGAACATGATATCTTAACTCTTTCTTCCTTTGCTCCAACCTACAAAATGACAGAAAAACAAAGAGCAACAAAGACAGGAAAACAGACTTAAAGGTTAAAAAATCCTAAATTTAAAAAGCACATGTCAATTTAAAAATTTATTGTCTTCCTGCAGTGGAGTTTGGAAAAGCGGTGGAGTTTGGAGAAGTGGCGAATTTTGGAAGATAGGCAGCGCTATATAGCGTCGCGCGGGTGACTTTGGGTGGTGCTCTGCAGAGAGAGTGCAAAAGCAGCACGACAAAGATCCGTGATGCAGTTTGAAAGTGGCTTGCTTTAAAAATTTAAAATTTATGGGCGGGAAAGGTGTCGCAGTGGAGTTTGGAGGAGGCGCGGCGCAATATAGAGCCGCGGTGGTGAAAGCGGCAGAGTTTGGACCTGCGCAACAAGCTTAGGAAATAGTTGATACCAATATGAATCCACATATTCAAATTTCTTTCATTGATCTTCTCAAATCATACTTGCAACATAGTCTTTTGAAATGTAAACATCATAGAAGTTTTTTACTATCTATCTATCCCTATTTGCATATCCCTTTTGTCACTATGTAACAGATTTATATATATCAAAACTTTGAAGGGATGCACCCCTTCATGAAATAGATTGTGATAATAACAACAACTAACAATAATTAAACATAAATAATTAGGCTCTAGTTAGCCATAAGTGAACTTTTGACAGATGGTCCAAATAATCTCGTCTTTTGTGAGTATCAGCATCTCCTAACGCATTCCTGACTGCTATCTCCATGTTCACCATTTTCTCATTTTGCTCGCATGCTTCATCCAATGTCGAGTCTTTACCTGTAGCCACTTCCAAAGTCTTTTGTAGTATCAACTCACATTCTTCAATCCATTTAGTCTTTTCTTTTTTTTTTCCATCATTTTCAAATAGTGTCGGTATTCCTTTATTTGTGGAATCAATTAATCCTTTTTCATCTCCTTGAAGTTCCTCAGAGTAATCTTCGTGCTTTCTTATGATTTCCTTAGAAGTAGTGATAGTCTGATTATCAAGAGTATCTCTATTTTGTATTTCTTGAAATTTTTCTTGGATTTTGTTACTAATTCTTTTATGCTCCTGCTCTACAATATAATTGTTTGAGTGCGTTCCCCAGAGTTTTCTCAGCCAAACCATCAAGTTATCCTATCTTTTTCTAATCACTATAGAAAGTGTATCAAATTTTCCTTGAGAATATACATATGATCCTTCCCACTTGTCCTTTGTTTGAGAGCTTTATCCTTGAGTCAAAAACCTAGTGGATCCTTTGAATGTGTTTTCAATCATATCCTTCAAGCGATCATTTTCCCTAAGTAACCTTTCATTCTTTATTTTATACATTTCCTTTTCTTTTATCAATGTTTGGATTTGAGCTTTATTTAGCTTGGCAAGATTGATGTCAATCTTAGTTGTAGCCATAGGATCAACTTCTCCAACTTTCAGTGTCAAGAAATGTCCAAAAGCCTATTCAGTGTCAATAATAATAGACTTATTATGTGGTGGATACAAGACCCAAATCATAAAGGAACCTTCATCAGGGTTATACTTTGATCTTGTATATACTTTTGTCACTCCCTCAGGGCTAAGCTTATGTGTAGCATTGTTATCCTTCAAGAAACTATCAAAAACAAGGGAAAAGTTTAGATCCAATCCTGGGAAAATCATGAGACCTGAATCTTCTAACAATTTTCTCCCTCTCTCTGGGGTCATATCTTTCATTTCCTTTTCCACACTTAGCTTCAAATTATTCAATAATTGATCCTCATTATTTGGTGTTACATTTTCAATAGATTCTCTTATTTTGTTTCCCTTCTGATTGTATAAGAAGGCTCTGAATTCTTGAGATTTCACAAACTCATCATCTGCTACAAAGGATCTATAAGCCATTTGCCTCGTGTTTGTATCTAAAGCCTCTTCAATTTCTAGTTCTCTAGGAGGAAGCTTATAATCCTTAGTTTTAAATTTGGATATTTTATCAGTTGGGCCTTCAGACCCCTCATCACCAGGAGACTCCTCACCAAAAGATAACAGCTCCACATCTTGTATCTCTTTTATTTTTTGTTCTACTCCCTTGTTATATTCATCAACTAACCTCACATCTTCATTGAAATCCAAATTTTTGATCAAATCATCATACTGATAAGGTATATGATTATACCCACCTAAGTTCATCTTTTTCTTAGCAAATTAAATGTATCCCTCTAGATCAAACCCTTTTCATGGTGGAGCTTTCTTCAAATTAAAATGCAATAACTTATCCAAAATCAATTCATACCCTTCCTTCGACAATATAGTGAAATATCCAAAGCACAAAGTGCTTGGCATGAATTCTTGTTTTCCAAAGGAACTAAAATTTATTACACTTGAGAAATCCATTTGCCTAACAATTTCCAAGTAGGCAATTCTATCAGTCACTATTTTAGGCAAGATGAATGGTGTATATTCAAAACCATATACTTTGATCATAGTAGCATCTTCAAAACAATACCAATCTCTCCATTTGTGGCCAATAGGTCCATTGAAATCTTTGGGTATGAGGAACCTCTTAATCTCTTCAGACAATGCATAGTCACAAGGATGATTAAATAATTTGTACAATGGTTTAACAAAGTATTCTTCAAAATGCACAAAACTTGAATTGGCAAACATGTTATCCCAAATAGAAGTCCATAATTGAATTGGTAACAATTTATCCTTCCTATCAAGCTGTGTAATCCTTAGCTCTTTCGGCCACATTCCCAATTCTTGTCCATAATACAATATTATATGCATAAAAATAGAGTATTGCTTGAAATTTAAAACAAGGGATCCATTCTTTATTGCCATTAGCCCTGAATCAATTCCTTTGAAGATGTATGAAGCATAATCAAAGGGTTTGGCATTGTGATACTGAACATCTATTACAATTATCATTGGTACAATTGACATAAGCTCAGGAGCTTCCATCCCTAACACCTAACATAGTAATAGGTATTTATATTTCACATAGGGCTCGAATAAGTCTACATGAAATGGAGGCCCGTCATTGTCATCCAGTGGAACCAGATTTCCATCCCGTTTAGGTCTATTCAACGATAATCTCCACCCCTATAGGTGGTATCCATTCTCCAAAAGTCTTTCTCCAAATTCTCATGCACAATAGTGTTTTCACATGTGCCTTCTAGGTTAAAAACTTCACAAATTGCAGCTTCTGACACATGTATGATAGGTTTACTCAATGAATTGTAGATAGCTTTGAGTTTTAGATCGTAATGGGCAGCTAAGAGTTTTATTAATTCCACATCCACAAATATGTTTGGGACAACCAATTTTCCCAGGTTAAATTTCCAGGGATTGCATACTGGTTGGAACCTATCCCTCCAATGATAGTGAAACATAAATAGTTCATATCCCCGAATTGAAGTCCACACATCCCCTATGTGTTTGGATTTTTCCTCAAATTTATCCACATCTACCCTAAGTTGTGCAAAATGTTTGGCTTTAGGTCCCAAGCCAGGTAGTTGCTCAATTAGATCTTGATTCAATTTTTTTTCAATTGTTTGTGATTCATCCCTAGTCTCAATAATTTGCTTTTTTTTCCCTAGGATTACTACCCTCGCCCTGATTTTTTCTACCTTTTGGTTTTCCAGAGCTCGAACCCTCCATTTTATTTTCTCAAATTGACATAATTGAAAATACAACTGCAGAGAATTCACAAGCTTACTTGAAAATCTGAGGCTGCACAAAATTCTTTGGCTTTTGTTTGTTCTCTCGTTCCTTTTGTTGCCAACCCTGCAAATTCTCCTCAATTATTCTTGTTTCACTTAGAGAATTATCTATACAATGTGTATCTATGTGGCCATTAATGTCCATCTTTGAACATGAGTGTAGCAGATTTTTTCGAATTTCCCACTGTCAGACCGAATGATTATATCGACAAGAACTATTTAAACTCTGGCCGATCTATGAGTTTGAATCAAGCAGAGTATTCATTAGACACCTTATATGGTCAGAGAGACCAAATATCATTCTTACCAATGTTAAATAGTTCATCTTTTGATTCATATCACCTTCGGAAAGAGATTTATTAAGTCACTTAGATATCAAAATTGTCTCCAAGTGTTATTCCGACGAGCTTTGATCCATTCATATTACCATCGGCAAGAGATTAAGTATCATTGAAAGATCTAAAATTTACTCTAATGTTATAAATATCCTCGATGTATCATCTTCCTCCTTAGAATGAATCGGAAAGACTCTCTCTGATATTACTTTCATCGATGTAACATATGGAATCGAGAAGACATTTGAAACTCATTCTGACAGCACATGTCTCCCCGACATGTTTCTTTTTGCTTTATTGGTGAAACATAGTGAATGTCTTACTGATGAAAGTCCATCAGCATGACATGTATGCTCGGGTTGACTTGAGGATCTCACTTCGATGGTATTGTTCTTGCTGATAACCTTTCCGTCGATGAAACAATAGGTTGTCTTCCTGAATATGTATCATCCTCAGTTATTGATCGATGTGACAATGTTGACCTTTCACCGATATGCCAGATATACCAGAAGTATTGTTGAAAGATCTGAAAGTTACTCTAACATTATAAGTCTCCCCGATGTATCATCTTCCTCCTTCAGATGAATCAGAAAGACTCTCTTCGATATTACTTTCTGTGAACCCCTAAACTTGCAAGTGCACAAAGATGACAAACATTGTTAGTGTTAGATCAAAATGCATGCAAAGATTTGAAGGATTCCCCATAAAATCCACCTATTTAAGCTAAAATTAGGAAAATGAAGAACATAAAGTAATAAACTTGAACTAAATCCTAATTAAGCCAACAAGTTGATGATCTTATGGGGGAATTGGGGCCAATGATGTGTTGCAATTGGCCCTTTCCCAATTCCTATGGTTGCAATGTAGATTGATGAAGAAATGGTCAAATCTCAAAGAGATTTGAGCATAACCTTGATGCAAATGTGAAAATGATATGAGTGTATGGATGAAATGAGTAAAATTAGTTCTCAATTGAAGAGAGTAACTTTGCATGTAAATTGTGGATGAAGATTGAGATGAGAGGTATCCAATTTATAGATTCCAATTTTGGAAGAGATAATGGAAATAAGCAATGTGGGATAAAAGATAATCCAATGGCATTGTGCCACTTGTCCAAATGTGATTGGATGAGGAATGTGCAAGTTTTGGCCAATGTGCCAATAAATGCAATTAGGTGGCATTTCAAATTTGAGAAATGACATGTTGAAGAGGGAAAAGGAATGAAGTTAATGTCACTTGGCTCAAGGTCAACGACATGTAAGAGGCTTTAAATGCCTTGTTGGAAGGACCAAGTCCACTTGGCCTTTTTGAATTCAAAAGAGGAATATTCCTTTTTTGATGCCTTGTGAGGGAAAATAGAAGAATTAATAAATCAAAGTAATTGATTTATTGTGCAACTTGCATTCTCTAGAGGAATTTAGGGATTTGAGATTAATTTAATCAAGGATTTGATTAACTTGATGAAGAATTAGGTGATGTGACAATTTAGACTTAGGTTTGTGAATTGATTTAAGTCAATAATAGAGAAAATGATTTATCAAATAAATGATTTGATTTATTTAATCAAGGAGGAATATGTTAGATTAAATCAAATAAGGTTTAATTTATTTAATTCAATATGAGGACTTTAGAGAAATTAATTAAATAAAATGATTTATTTAATTAAACAGGGATGCAATGGTTAATTAAATTAATTGATTAATTTAATCGTTGAAAGGAGAAGACTTAATTCAATAAATAATGATTTATCAAATTAAGAGATAGAATGCAATGGAATGTTGAGAATGTGATTTAGGAGGAAATGTTGTTAGTAAATCGGGATCAGGTGTGTCAAAACGAATTGTACTTTTTCCATGTCTACATTTTCATCAGTGTAACATATGGAATCGGGAAGACATTTGAAACTCATTTTGACAACACATGTCTCCCCGACATGTTTCTTTTTGCTTTATCGGTGAAATAGAGTGAACGTCTTACTGATGAAAGTCCATCAACATGACATGTATGCTCGGGCTGACTTGAGGATCTCACTCCGATAGTATTGTTCTTGCCAATAACCTTTTCATCGGTGAAACAACAGGATTTTTCTTCCCGAATGTGTATCCTCCTCAGTTGTTGATCATTGTGACAACGTTGACCTTTCATTGATATTCCAAAAATGCCTGACTTCAAAGGTTATAACTTATGGGTTGGAGAGACATGGACATAGTCATGCCAATATGGATTATTTATTTAGAGGCTCTTGCTCAATGATTATTAGAGGGATTTTGGTGACGATCAAAAGGTCAAATCTGATGGGATCACTAGCGGATATGATATGTAAAGAGGATTATAGTAATTTTTTACTCAATATGTGACTACCTTGTGGAGTTTACAAATGTAAGCTACTATAAAATTTTGAAAATTTTATAGTCCCAACACATTACAAGCTACTCACATCCTTTGTTGTCTTCAAATTATTTTTAACAATTATATCACTGTTATCAGCATTTGTGCTTTTGACTTTATGCACTAGAAATCACTGTCTCATATGTATCTTTATATACTGTAAGGTCGTTGCTTTTTTTTTCTTTGATCAAATGTTCTTCAATGTTTTGCATATATCTTGAAGTTCACTATTGTTTGACTACTTATTCCTCAAATCATGGTGTTCCTTGCTTGTAAATCACTGTCCACTCCAACATATATGTTCTTTTTCATGAAATCTACCCCTTCATGAATGTATCTGGATGTTATGAACAAATTATTACATACCAGAATAACAGAAGTAAGAATCACCAAATACCATAGACATTTCTTAGTGATGGTGCTATCACCTAAGCAAAGGATTGGTTTAGTTGTACAAAATGGTTGCCATGCTACAAGTTCATGTCCAGTTAAAATTTGGTAATATAGATTTTGTTATTGAACCATGAATGAAAACATTATTGCTAAATATTTGATGGATTGATTCAAATACATTGCTAAGTTTTTAATGCAATTGGCATTTCTGCAAGGCACCATTATTTAATATCCATTGACTGAAATACCAACAACATCTAATGATTGTTGTTTTTTGTAGTGCTTTATACTGCGTACGTGTTTTAATGAATGTTCATGAAAACAAAGACCTCATAAACTTGTATTTATGCAATTTTTGTTACAGTTAATTATCTATGTAGCAAGCCGCTATTTTATACATTTTTTTTTTTTTGGACATCAGTAAATGAAGAAAGGGAATGAAAGGCACAAATTAGATGATAGTAATCACAATGTTGAAATTCCAATGACAGATTATGAGTGCTTTTGTGAAGAACATGTGGCCAAGAATAATGAATATTTATCACGTCTTGGTTTGCCAAACAGGCAAGTTGTAAATCCACTAAGTAGTAAATTATTTGTTTAATATTGTGTAATGAAATTTTATAGGCAAGAGCTTAATGTATATAAGACATGATATGATTTTATTTTTTTGTTTTACAAGCAAGAAAAATAGAGCAGAGAAAATGCAGAGAAAAAACAAAAAGAAATTTAAGGTATAGTGCTACTAGCTCGTAGAAGCCAATGCTTTCATGATTCAACAAATGAAGTTGGTGAAAAAAATAGTTGTGATGAAGTGAAATCTGCGGAGACCACTACTAATCTACCTACTCATGCCACATGTGATGTGGCCAAGGAGCATGAAGTTCTGGTTAATCAAAGTCATGAAGAGAGTCCACTTGCATTTGATGTGCCTGAGAGCGCACCTGTCACATCTACAACTTTTGAAGGAATTAGTGGATCAGCCAGAAATATTTGTAGTGGTGAAATAGAAGATGTGCCTGCTTATCTTAAAAGACAAATATTGATTCAAGATTTATATAGATCTACAAAGAGGAACGCAAAAGAAATAATATTAGAAGGGAAGAATCCATTCTTGGTTGAGGTATCAAGAGATGGTGAACCCATTGGGCAAAATGTTGCAAGGTGGGCCTCTGAGTTGGGTGTAAGATGTAGGGCCCATTTGGATGTCTACAAATCAAATTTTGTAGAGAAAGATCCATGAAATGTGGAATATGTTATACAAAAACTGGAAAATTCCTTTGACACTATTGGTGGAAAAATCTCTAGAAAATATTACAAGAACAAGATGATACTTCTAATGAACACTTTTAGATACAATTGTAGAAAAAAAATCATGGAGGGAAAAGAGATGTTTGACAACACTCTATCTCCCAAAGAGTGGGAGGCATTGAAGGAAGTATGTGTTCCCAAGAATATTTGACAAAGAGTAACAGAGGCAAGAGAGCAAGAGATAATATGAGGACTAAATATACATTTGGTTGAGGCTGGTTGCAAGCCAAAATGGACAAATGTGGAATAAGTGTATGGATTTTTGGTTCAATTTACGTTGTGCTATTTATTTCAATTTTTTATTGAACTGACTATATGTTGAAATTGACATTGTATTTTAGGTGGAAAACAATAATAGTGAAGCAAGTGTAGAAGATGTTGTCAATTGTATGGTAGCACTAGATTGTACTAAATCTAATGCTACTATTGTGAGGAAATCTAGTTCATCAATAGAGATTTCACAGTGATTTGTTAAATGCCCAGTAAGAGCCTCTCCAAAACATGTCAACTCAAATGAAGAGTACCAACATATAATGAGTTTCTTAAACTATCTCACTAACAAAGTTTCATAGTTGGTTGCCTCTATTAAGCCTATAGTTTGTGCATGGAATGGCCATAATTCCACGGGTTCAGATCAGGTAAGAGGCTATCCCTTAATATTTTGATTATCAACTATATCATATTTATATTGTATTCTAAAGATGTCTGCAAATTTCATAAATTTTTTCCACAACATTCCTTTATAAAATTACTCTTGTGATCTCCAGGCAAAGTATTACGATCATATATAGAATAGTGAATCTATGAGATTTTTCCTTTTGTTTCATTGAAATCATTGTGACTATCCTAAATGTTGTGACTGTGACTTTTATGACAAAACAACTATGAAATCAATAAATGATCGGTTAGGTCTCATAAGTGCAATTTTTTAAACCATAAGGGGGTGCCAATCCCTTAATACACCTTGGTAAACAAGATTGATTCCCCCGATTTCTTTGTGTTTTCTCTGTTTTCTCTAGATTTTCTTCTTTTGTACGGACTGTACATGCTCATAAATGTTCTGAATTCCATTATTTAGTGTAGAATATTGTGTTATCTTTAAAATGAACTCATTTTGAGAGTCTAACTCCATTTTTTGTAAAATATCCTCTTGATTTTTTGGAATTGCCTGTGTGAGGGCAACAAAGGCTCTGTTTGGGAACTTAATGATGTAAATTTCCATTCCATCTACTGTTTTCACCTATGTCTTGATGGAATTGCATAATAAATTATTAGGATAGGTTTTCTTTTGGTTTGAGTGTAGGGAATGTAAGTTGGAGTGTAACCCCAAGGTCTTAAAAGGGTGTTTTCATGGTGAAAAGGAGGGTGCAAACCTGTAGAGTGGTGGTGCAGAATTTCCAAAGGGCATGTGAGATTTTCTAAAGCTTTAGGGGGTATAACTTAAAGTTTCTGAGTATTTGGTGTCACTTGGAGGGGTTGGCAATATGCATTTTCAATAGGGGTGCTTTAAAACCCTAGGTTCCTAGGCTACAAGGAGGGTTTTTGAGTAGGGGATAAAATTAAGCTTTTGGGGTCCTAAGACCTAGTGAATCCTTTGTTTTGAAGCATAAATAAACACTATTTCAAGTTTTTTTGTTTTGGGGTTGAAATCTTGGAGGGGTTCCTTTGTAAATTTGACCTATTTGGAGGCCTAAATTGATGGAAAAGGCAGTTTTCTCAAATTTTTTCCAAAGGAGTCATATGGGGGGCTAAGATATGTTTTTTAACTCTTTAATGGGTGTCTGAATCATCCATTTTTTTGGTAAGTGTTTTGGGAAGATATTGAGAAAAGTGCCTAAAACTGGGTTAGGAGTGCTACTAGGGCAGGCTTAAGCAAATGTTGAAAAATTGAAGAGTTAAAGTGATTTGTCTTTGAATATTGTTTGGTGATCAGTAATATGAGTTAATTTTAAAGATAACATTATATACTAGACTAAGTAATGGAATTCAAAACATTTATTAGCATGTGCAGTCCGTACAAAAGAAGAAAATCTGGACAGAATAGAGAAAACGTTATCTTTTTATTGACAGTCTGTAAAAAAGAAGAAAATTTGGAGCCTCTATGACATGATGCTGGAAATCCTCCATGTTATGCTTCTTCAATTTATCAATTTCATTTTTCATTTGTTGTATTTGTGGATCCTTTGCTTGGACAAGTGGGTGATAGACAATTACTTCATCTCCTCTCACTTTGGTGGCTTCCTGCAATTGTTTCTTTAGCTTAAATTTTCAATAAACAATTTGTTCACCTCATCATTTGATAATTTCAATCTTTTCTCATATTCATTAATATTCTTTTCCATGTTTTCTACTACATCCTCGGTGAACATTGCAGAATGCATAGTCATAGTGGCAACTTTGGTAGGAGTTGTGTCTCTCATTGTTTTAACCATAGCTAACCCTCTCAATTCTTGTACTACATCCAAAATTCAAGGATTCCTTGTATTCTTTTGATTTGTCCATAGAGCAAGTGTTTGGGTAGTAGGATTTGATAAAATATTTAGAGAATTCTTGGTCTCAACACATAGCTTGTTCGAAAGCACCTATTTTAGGCTTTTAGCCATAGCAACAATGCAATGAACTGTTTGATAAAATTCTTTGATAGACATGTATGAAAAATTTGTTAGCATAGACAAGGCAGTGAACTCTTTGAAAAAAGGCCTAAAATAAATGAGGTCTCATGGTGATGGAATGTCATGACAATCAAAAGCAATTTGATTGTCATGGCATTCCATCACCATGAGACCTCATTTCTTTGAGGCATTTTTTCAAAGAGTTCACCGCTTTGTCTATGCTATTGTTTACTATAATGCTTTTGATATATATTTTCCAAGCATCCATAGCTTGTTTGAAAGCACTTGTTTTAGGTTTTTAGCCATAGAAACAAGGCAGTGAACTATTTGACAAAATACTTTGGTAGACATGTATGAAAAAAGTAGTAGCATAGACAAGGCAGTGAACTATTTGAAAAAAATGCCTCAAAGAAATCTGGTCTCATAGAATTCTATTATTTTTTTCTATAGATCATAAAGCAATAATAAAACACTTGAAATTCTATTCTTTTCTTAGAATTTTATTATTATTTGTAGTTCCAAGCTTTTGTACTTGCCTGTACAGGGTTTCCTTGTTCTCTTTTGCATTGAATTAGGTGGTTGGGTGAGTTAACTTCAATTTGTTTCTGATTTGGTGGATTCTTGAAGAATTTTGTGCATTTTGTAGTCAAATTGCTGAAACGGGTCTGTAAAGACAGAGTTGAGGGTTTGTGAGTCTACAAAAATGGATTTTCACTCATTCCACCTTTTGTGACTTTTATGCTTGGAAAGGCTCTGTTGACTATTTTTTACATGAATTACTCATCTGGATATATTTTTTTGCTTGATGGTTAAACTACATGCAAAGAAATTTTATCAAAGTAGAATGAAAACAACAATGCCTTGATGTCAATCATAGTTGTGTTGAAGTTGAGGTAATATAATAGTTGTTGTGGATAAAAATTTATAGCTTTTGCATTCTTTACTTGACTTATATTAACTTTACGTGATGATTAAACCACATGCAGGGCAATTATATGACAGTAGAAAAAAAAGGAAAAGACCCTATCAATAGAGCTCTTGGTAAAGCTATACAACTTCAAGACAATGTTGACAGTGATTATGCTGAATTCAAGGAGTATATGCATGATATGGATAGTACTACTAATTTTGAACTTGAGGTGAGTGCTACGAAACGTTACTTTTCCTTGATTCTAAAACCCTTCATGTATTAATGGTTGTTATGATCCCAAACAGTGAACAAGCTTATAGAATAGTGAATAGACAACTAAAACATTGAATGTAACCCATAGAACAATCATTGTACCTACTTTGTCACTTTTCAGTGGGGATTGTTGGCACTTCAATACTTTATGATGCTTGACTGTGTTTTAGGGCATTGTAATTGACCTTGTCAACATCTTGAACTTAGCATGTTGCTTCTTTCATTGGATGATAACTGATGTTCTTTCCTTCACGGATCTGTTGTTAACTCTTCATTATGGTTGTTGTTATTAAAAAAAAGTTTCTTTTGATATTATTTTTGCTTTCTCTTAATGTCTTGTTGTTTAGTAATGATATTTGTTGCTCGATCCATTAAACTCATTGTTACAGCCATAAAAATCGTTGCCCTTGCACTAAACTCACTACTACAGCCATGAATCTCATTGCTACTACTACTTGTTCATTGGACGTCATTCCTTACTTCTTTTTTCATACTCTTACACTAGTTTCTAATAGTGAAAGGCTCCTTCTCTATTATTTATGTGACCTCTACATCCAACCTTATTTGTTAGTCCTTTACTGTTGCTATGAAAGCCATAGAGAAAGATTGCATTGTTTCCTCAATGACTTCTCTTAATGGTTGTCGCATGTTGCCTTGATACATTTTGTTCTTTGTTCTTCTTTTGTATTTCATCATTGATAGGGCTATGTTGATTGCATGGGGTTATGTTTTAGAGCTTTAATGCCATCGTTTTTGTACATCCCAATGTATTTCACCTTCACCTTGCAGCAATAGTAGTAGTGCTCTCATATTGCATTCTTTGTTTTTGTGCATTCGCTACCTTTTTTATGTGTAATAGTGTTGCCATAACCTTATGTGTCTGGTATGTGTGCATGGTAATGTAGTGTTTATATTTGAGGCCTTTGTATCTGATTAGCATGAAGCTAATAGTAACATTGTAAGCATTGCTACGAGTGTTGGTTTTTTAGTAAATTAGATTGATCATTGCAATTATTTTTGAAATTTTCCTTTTTCAATTATTTTAACACACACATGCAAGTACTATTTAAGTAAGTAATGGTTGTTTTATTATGCAAACAAGGGTAATCATTACCTATCTAATATAATGTGTTTTTTTTTTCTTTTTGCAGAAATGTATTGATAAACTCAAAGAAGGGGATAAAGTTAGGGGGTTGGATCCATTTGATGGTGATGTTGTGGGAATTGGGCAGATTCACTCCCTATCTATTGTGCATGGAGTCAACTTGAAAGGAACAGGAGATGCAAATGTAAAGATTTTAAAGGTCACAAGTAACTTACCCCTTGTTTATGAAGACAAAATAGATGGAGTTGTTCGTCTGAAAGAGAAAGAGGGAACCTTCACATGGTGGCCACTAAAATATTTGCAAAAAATGACATAGTTGAACATGTTTATCATGTACTAGTTAATGTAATTAGACATCTTGGCTCACTTCTTTATGCAGTATTTTGAATGTGTTGTTCAGGGATCTTAATTATCATGGTGTATTTGAAAGAGTTGGAAACTCTTAGACAGCTTTGACATTTTTCATTATATTTACATATATACTCTTAGACGGCTTTGACATCTTGTAACTTGATATATATATATATATATTTGCATTAAAAAAATTCTTGTAGATTACCTTTATTAATCATGATGATGTTGAATCAATCTTTTAATTCTAGCATGTTGTAGCTTGTTCGTATATGTAATATTTTTATTTGCTTTTATGTTTTAGTTCAAGTTTAATATTATGTTAGTTTTACATTATAAAATTTATGGTATTTAATAAATTGTTCAATTCCTGACTATATTTACTACCAATTAATGGAAACCAGTAAATAAAAATGACTAAATTAATTACTAAATATATGACTAAATATATGACTAAATTAATGATTAAATTAATGACTAAATATATGACTAAATTAATTACTAAATATATGACTAAATTAATGACTAAATATATGACTAAATATATGACTAAAGTAATGAGTACCATGACTAAATATATGACTAAATTAATGACTAAATAAATCACTACCATGACTAAATCAATGACCAAATCAATGACCAAATTAATGACTAAAATCAATGACTAAAATTGTTTAGTCATAAATTTAGTGGTGTTATAAATGACTACAAATAAACCACTAATAGTCATGTGACTAAAGTTAGTCATTTATATACAAATTTTAGTAGTTTATTTAGTCATATATTGTTGTTTGTGTACTAGTGACTTGAATGGTAGGAGGTAACTTATTTTTCTTGCCAGGTGTTTTAACACAAAGATTTAACTATCTGGTTAATTTCTGGTATATCCCAAATAACTCTCAAGAGTGGAATTTCAATGTTAATTTTCTTGAGCTCTCTGATAATGTGGGAATCTTCTAAATCATTTTGTTTATCCTCAATTTGTTTTTCAACCACTGTTTCTTGTCGAAGGCGTTTAGGAAATGATGTTTGTTTATCAAAGGAAATGTCTTCATTCCTCTGTAATATGTCCTTCAGTAAATCTTATTTCTATTTACCTTTAGTCATATCAGGTTGTGATGGTACCAAATGATTTCTCAACTAAATATCTTTTAAATCGATATTGTTTAGCCCAACAGTATTAGGATCAACATTATAAGTTGGCTATTGAGGTTTAACGTTTTTTAGGATTGGGAATTGGCTAAGCTAGAATTTGAGGTTGGTTCATGTTGATGGTGTTTTCATGCACTTCTCAACACAGGTAATGCATAGGTGCATCACCTCTCTTGAAAGACAATCTTCCACAATCAAATTGCAGAACACTATCCCAAGGTCTCTCAGATGTCAGGTCTTGATAGTGCTTGGAATATTTCAGTTGTTTATGTGATTTTTTGGAATCACAAGGTGGACTTATGGATGAGTTACAAAGTGGGAAAGTTGGATCAGCAAATGGAGTTCTTAAGATGGGAGAGTTGCTGTGCATTTGCTACAGGTTCAAACAACAGTCTTGAACTCCATTTCAACATTGGATTTAGCTTTATAATGTGCAATGAACCTTGCCTAAGGTTACCTATTAAAAAAAAGGAAAAAGAGTAGGGAAGAGAGAAGGTTCATAGATTTGAAACTACAAATGAACAGTGATCATGGAGGTTGCTACAGTAGACAAACTCCCTAAACTGGGTTTTGCTTGGCCAAGAGAATCCTACAGTTACACAAAACCAGTGCAATCTTCTAAGGACTGCAGATTTTTAGTTTGCATACACACATCATGAACATGCAAATGAACTAAGTTGCAGCAATCAAATAAAAATAGCCCAGGCTAACTTTGGACAGCAGCTTGTCATCAACAAGTGCCAAAAGTATGGGCTGAAAGCTCATCAAATACTGTAACAGCAATCACCATTACCACTTCCATTCAAGAAACTACAACTAAAACTAACTTGGAAGGTAGAACCATGCACACATAATTAGCAAAATCAAAAGGTAACACCCATAGATCATGCAATGCTACTTTCTATTGCTGCAGAATGTTTTTACAATAGCTCTCCAACACTTACAAATGAGGGGGAGACCCCTATTTATAGTTTTCCAAAGCCTGAATGAATGGTCAGGATTGAGTTACATTGTGTGGCCCAGATTCAATTTACATTAGGGCTTCACCTACCCCACAATATTCAACAATTTAAAATACATCTTTGTCTTTTTCCTATTTTGTCTTGTAGTGGTCAGTCACTGTAGCAGTTTTGTCTTCTATCTGATTTCCCTTCTACTGTAGCTGAAACTGCCTGAAAGATGCCTTCTTCCTGATGGAATTGTAGCATTATTCATTGGATCAAATGGTTCTATCGACGGACCCATGGTAAGCTTCTTGAAACCGGAAATGAGAGGCCGAAATGTTGCTCTAGAAATGTTGTTTTGAAATGGCCGCGAGAGCACGGAACTCCGGATGGTACTTCCCGAATGCAAATTTGGAATTTGAAAATCTAGGGGAAGATAAGACCCCATTTTACCATCTGGGTCGAAGTCCATTTTTTATTTGGAGGTGCGCTAGTACGTTCCAAAAATATGAGCCCAGAATGCCGCTATAGGAATGCTATTTTGAAACGACCGCGAGAGCACGGAACTCCGAATGGTACTTCCCGGATGCAAATTTGGAATTTGAAAAGCTAGGGGAGGATAAGACCCCATTTTAGCATCTGGGTCAAAGTTCGTTTTTGATTGGGAGGTGCGCTAGTACGTTCCGGAAACATGAGTCCAGAATGTCGTTGTAGGAATGATGTTTTGAAACAGCCGCGAGAGCATAGAACTCCAGATAGTACTTCCCATATGCAAATTTGGAATCTGAAAAGCCAGGGGAGGATAAGACCCCATTTTAGCATTTGGGTCGAAATCCGTTTTTGATTTTGAGGTGCGCTAGTACGTTCCGGAAACACAAGGCCGAAATCCCAATGTAGGAATGCTATTTTGAAACGGTGCTGCAGAAATACAGTTTTGGAATTTTCAAAATTTCTTGAAACTTAATAAAACCTTGTCAATTCACTTAGGCACCACAAAAACATCCAAAATCCATAGTAAATCTATCCCCAAAGTCAAAGAATGAAGGAAAAAGCGAATCAAGCAAGCGAGCGGGGGCAAAGCCTGAAAATCCCAAGACTTAGCCATTTTTTATTTAGGGGGCAAAATATGGTCAACAAAAAATGATACTTTGAAGGGCACATTGACCAACTAGGACAGCAAAATGAGGGGCACACAAAATGAGATGGGAGCAAAGAAGCCCATAGGGAGCGAAAAAAGAGGGTCCCTGCCTACGACGGGGCATGTGTGCAAAATATGCACAACAGTTCATTGCTTTAGAATTTTTAGGTTGTGTGGGACCAGGAAAAAATGATTGATTTTGATTCCCAGGTCTTCTTGGTCCTTGATTTTTCCATTGATTATTTTGACTAGGTTGCCATTTTGGTTGATTGGATTGCCACTGATATTTATTAGGCTACCACTATGGTTGGTTCCATTGAGGATTAGCCTATTCGGGTTGTCCCCAAGGTGGTATCCAAGGTGTTGGCATAGAAGGAGGTGGAATAGGAATTTGTTGAGAATTCCAATGAGATTTTTTATTCTACCAACTAGGAGGATTCCATTGATTTGAACCCCAATTGGAATTATTTCTAGGATTAGATTGTCCTCCAAAAGTAGGATTAAATTTCCTTTGTCCTACATAATTGAGTTCTTCTACAAGTGAAGATTGAAAATGTTTCTTCAAATGATTTTTAATCTCAAGAAGGAGATTACATATTCTAGTGGAATTTTTCTTCTCAAAAATATCACACAAATCTACCTGATTGAGAGGACATTCCCTTAACAGATGTTTGTCTCTACACTTAGGAGAATATATAGCCAATGGTTCAATTGCTCTTTTGTCAGGCTGAGAATTGAGGTGGATAAGGAGATCAGTTTTTAAATTTGCAATTTCCTCCATGACCTTAGAAACATCAAAAGAAGAACCCCTATTCTTCTTCCTATAACTTGGTCTTGTCCTTGAATAGTTCCTATAGATCTCAACAATGTCTCCAAAAGTGAGTTTATTGATGTCTCATTTTCTTATCAAGTTCAAAGAATCCCTTGAATCATCATCAATTCCTTTTATTAAAATGAACTTACTGATTTATTCATCCAACCCATTCCCAGATCTTTTTAAAACAAATTGGTATCTATCCACATAATCCTCTAAACTTTCCTCTTCTAACTACTTCATTTTAAACAGTTCCTCTTTCATGTCCCTAACCTGATAGTAGTCTTGGTATTTGTCCAAGAAAATTGTTTCCATTTTTTCCCAAGAGTTAATGGAATTATCATTTGAGCCCATGAACCAACGCAAAGTTGATTCCTTCAAAGTGGATGGAAATAGTTTCAACTTTTGATTATTAGATGTATAATCATAAGTTTAACATAATACCTTGAATTCAAATAAGAATTGGTCAAGGTCCTCCAAGGTTTTACCATGAAATGTAGGTAAAATAGAGGGTGAAATATTTTTCATAGGCAGTTCATTAGCCTACCTATTAATGGAAATAGGGAAAGAGAATGTTTTGTTAGGAACCTCTTCCTCTTCATCCCTTTCTCCTCCTCCTCCTCGTATGTTTCGTATTTCTTCTAAGTGGTTGGATATTGTTCTAGTGGATGATGAACTTGTAGAGTGTGGGGGAGATCCCTCCAGAGAAGGTATTGGATCTCTTCTAATCAATCTTCCAAATTGGTCTCTTTATCTGTTCATCAACTGACAAAAAGATTCTTACCAACACTTAAGGCTTGAATTTTCTTCTAAGGCCACATCACTCCTCGGAAATAGTTGTTGGGAATAGGATGCCATTTAATTGCAATCATAAACATTGTTTATTTCATGTATCTCCTAAGTCCTTGGAATGTGTTCAACAACACTAGGATTAGAAAGAGAATAATATTTGATGAAATATTCATGTTAATTGACATTTGTAATTAATTTTAAATGTTAAAAGCATGTGGGGATGCCTTGGAGTTAGCTCCTACAAAATAGGAGCACATTGGCGCACACATGGGAGGTGGGATCCACCTTGGTTCAGTTAACTGGTTGGTGAATTGAGTACATTTTAGAAATACATCTTAGGTTCCTACAAAATAGGGATTTTGTTTTATGCATGTTGAGGTCCTATAAAATAGGGGGTGATGTGTATGAGGTTCAGTTCAATTCAATTCAATTCAGTTATGGTTTAGTTATCTTCAGTTAGTTTTAGTTGAATTTAGTTAACTTGGAATGAATGGCTAATGACTTGAGTTGCATGACAGATAACAGGGACTACCTTCAGTTAATAGGGGATGATCATTCTTGCATGAATGGTGTTGAGAAATGTTTAAGTTAACAAGAAATGACTTGGACCCATCTTGGGCGCCCAAGTTGGCTTCTTGGAATTAACTCTTTTGCATGTTGAGATATTTTAGAAGGCTTAGTTAAGTGGGCCCTCTTTTGGGTGCCTACTTTGAGGATAAATCCTTGAAGATATAAAGGTTGAGTTATGACTTCAGTTTGGGATGCCCAAATGGATGAAGGAGAGAATTTGACATTGTTCTTCACAGCATAACTCTACTTGCAATAGATAGGAATAAATTTTAGGGATAGGGCCTGAGCATTGTAATTGTAACTCATTTGGATTTTACAATGTTGATTAAATCCTATTTATCTCAAGAAAGTTGAAGAGATTTATTATCAGGTTTATTGCAGGTTGTGAAGAAGTTTTGGTGAAGGAAAAAGAGAAATTCTCAAGCAAGAATTGGAGCTATTGTAATCTACTTCAGAGGCTGAATAATAGATTAATTATTGGTGGATTTTTTTACCTGAAAGGCTTTTTTGCATGTTATATGCTTGTGTAATCTTTCTAATATCCTGTCTACTTCTATCAACTTTTGTCTACATTCTACAAACAGTAAAATGGATTAATCAGATAATCACCCACAAAGAATCTGTAAGAAAGGAAAAGCATATTTAGATCAGAAATATTAAAGTTTTACAAAGTATTAAGCTAAGAAAACACCTCAATTTTCAACATTTGGTATCAGAGTTGAGGTTGGGTAGAGTATTGAAGGATTTTTTGGCTTAGTGGGAGCTTTTTTTTTTTTTGTTATTTGCTGATTTTGGAAATAAGTTTTGTTACAATGGGTTCTACTTCTCATTTAGATATTGAAAGGTTCAATGGATATGGGTATGATATGTGGAAATTAAAAATGGAATATCTCCTTGAAGAGAGAGATCAGTGGTTAGTTGTAGGTAATAAGACCAAGACACCTTCATCTATGTCAAATGAGGATTGGGCTAAGCTTGATAAGAAGGCAAGAGGAACCATAAGATTATGTCTTACTAATGTTGTTCTCTTGAATGTTTCAGATGAAAATGCTACATTTGATTTGTGGAAGAGGATAGGTGATATCTATCAAACTAAAAGCCTTACTAATAAACTGTATCTAAAAAGATAGTTATATTCTTTAAAGATGAAAGATGGTGATTTTGTTTCACATCATTTAAATTCTTTAAATTTGATTCTGAGTTAGTTAGCATATGTAGATGTAGAGCTAGAAGATGAAGATAAATGCATTTTGTTACTTTGTTCTTTACCAGAGTCTTAGGAAAATTTAATTGTTTCTATTAGTGGTAGTGGTGCAGATCCGAAGATGGACACTATGGTTCCTACTCTCCTATCAGAGGAGGTGAGGAGGAAGTCTAAAATGGAAATCCAAGATGCCTTGTTTGTAAAAGGTAGGCCTGAGAAAAAGGAACCTAAGGGAGACAAGGAAGGAAAGGTTAAGTCTAGAGGCTGGTCTAAAACCCTTAGTAAGAGTAAGGTAAAGTGTTGGGACTGTGGGAAACTGGTACATGTGAAGAAGGATTGTAAGAACAAGAAAAAGAGTTTTGATTCTTCTACAGAGGAATCCTCAGATGACAGTAATGATGCATTGGTTATTTCAGCTAATATAGTTTATGATAACTCTTTGCTTGATGTTACAGAGTGATCTTCATGGAAAGGATGGTAGTCACGATGCCATGTGTGACTCAGTACCATGGTTTAGTGGGATTTGTTGGCAATGACGTGGATGTATCATTGGTAAGGTTATCTTCAGGTGATAATGGAGATATGTTTTCTTGGTTTAGAGTGGTTTCTATTATGTCATGGTTTACTCTTGATATGCGTTTAGAGTTTGGCATGGTACTTGTTCTCTTGAGACTAGGATGTTTATGTAAGTTATGATGCATGTGATCTCCTTGGAGGAGATGGTTAAATCATGGATTCCATGTTTATGTTCTTGATTTATGATTGGATATTTGACATTGATAATAGTAGTTCTCTTTGTATTGGATACATTAATCATTTTCTTGATTACTTCATGATGGTGTTGTGTTGCATTTGGAGTTTAGCATGGATTGATTGGTTACAGGTCCTCATGGATACTTAGAGAATTAGGTGAGGCTTGAGTTCTCTTTTGATAAGAGATATATGTTGGAATGGTTACTTGTAAGAAAAGTTTTTTCAACAGTAAAGACCAAGAATCCTACACCTTGGTTGAACATGAGCTCAACACACTCGGCAGTTCTTTATTTGAGAGGTATTTGCCTGTTATATCTTTCAGATGTGTATGTTTCATGCTTTTATTTCTCATGGGATTGATTTGATTCATGGTTGATTATGGAAACTCATTTAAGGATGGTTTAGCATGAGTTTATATGTTTTATCTTTCATAGATATGGATCTTAAGCTATGGATAGTTAGTTTTGGAGGATTCATTTCCAAAAATGGTATGACATGGTTTATGGGCTGATTTCCTATTATGGGGATGGTTACCTTGAGTTTTATCTTCTTGGTTTAAATATTATGGTTTTACTTGACCTTTTGGGATTTGTATCATTAACAACAGATTCTTTGATTGTGTTAAGGTCGTGGATAATCTTCATTTAGAAGATGTTATCATGATGTCATGGATAGCTTGGTTACATGTTACATTGGGAGTTTTTTGATAGTGATGGTTTGATGTTTATCTTGTTTCCATGTATAGCTCGGTATCACAGTTCAGTGGGAGCTTTGGTAGGATATGGTTATCTTCAAGAAATTTGAAGATGATGTAGTTCTTTTTGGTTTTGAGTATTAATCATTTGCTTGGAGCTTCATGATTATGCAGGTTGCATTTGAAGTTGGCATGAATTGTTTGGTGAGTACGCAGGGATACTACAAAGACTTGGGAAAGGTATTGATTGAGAAATTTGACACTTTAATCAATGTTGTAGAGAAGTTCTCATGGTGCAAGAAGGCCATTGGCCTTGAATCCTATACTTGATTTATATTAAATGATTCCTTGTTTAGAATAATTTTAATGATAATGTCAAGTGGGAGAATGTTGGGAATAGAATTCCATTTAATTGCAATCCTAAACATTGTTTATTTTATGTATCTCCTAAGTCCTTGGAATGTGTTCAACAACACTAGGATTAGGAAGAGAATAATATTTGATGAAATATTCATGTTAATTGACATTTGTAATTAATTCTAAATGTTAAAAGCATGTTGGGACGCCTTGGAGTTAGCTCCTAAAAAATAGGAGCACATGGGCGCACACATGGGAGGTGGGATCCACCTTGGTTCAGTTAACTGGTTGGTGAATTGAGTACACTTCAGAAATGCATCCTAGGTTCCTACAAAATAGGGATTTTGTTTTATGCATGTTGAGGTCCTATAAAATAGGGGGTGATGTGTATGAGGTTTAGTTTAGTTTAGTTCAGTTTAGTTCAGTTTAGTTATGGTTCAGTTAGTTTTAGTTAAATGCTAGTTGACTTCATTTAACTTGGAATGCATGGCTAATGACTTGAGTTGCATGGCAGATAATAGTGACTACCTTTAGTTAATGGGGGATGACCATTCTTGCATGAATGGTGTTGAGAAATGTTTCAGTTAACAAGAAATGACTTGGACCTATCTTGGGCACCCAAGTTGGCTTCTTGGAATTAACTCCTTTGCATGTTGAGATATTTCAATAGGCTTAGTTAAGTGGGCCCTCTTTTGGGTGCCTACTTTGAGGATAAAGCCTTGAATATATTTACAGAATAAAGGTTGAGTTATGACTTCATTTTGGGATGCCCAAATGGATGAAGGAGAGGATTTGACATTGTTCTTCACCGTATAACTCTACTTGCAAGAGATAGGTGTACCTTTTAGGGATAGGGCTTGAGCATTGTAATTTTAACTCATTTGGAGTTTACAATGTTGATTAAAGTCTATTTATCTCAAGCAAGTTGAAGAGAGTTATTATCATTTTTATTGCAGGTTGTGAAGAAGTTTTGGTGAAGGAAAAAGAGGCATTCTCAAGCAAGAATTGGAGCTATTGTAATCTACTTCAGAGGTTGAATAATAGATTAATTATTGGAGGAGTTTTTTACCCAAAAGGGTTTTCTCCATGTTATATGCTTGTGTAATCTTTCTAATATCCTATCTACTTCTTCTATCAACTTCTGTCTACATTCTACAAACAATAAAATGGATTAATCAGATAATCACCCACAAAGAATCTGTAACAGAGGAAAAGCATATTTAGATCAGCAATATTAAATTTCTACAAAGTATTAAGCTAAGAAAACACCTCAATTTCTAATATCAGCGCTAAAAATGATGGGTAGGGATTGTTTCTATCACAATTCCCTAATCATTTAATCTTTTAATTATCGACCTAGGAGTGTCTAAAGCTATTTGTGGTAAGATTTGGACTACTTTTGGGGGGGTTTTGTTGTTGTTCCACTTTGTCAGGAGTGGTTTATCTTTGTTCCTTGTTTATTGAAAGTGTTTCTACGCTAGTCTCCTAAGTTTTTCTTTACTTAAACTTATTCTAAAACTTTTAAATGAAACAAAACATTTCAAAAAAGAAAATTTGTAGAGACAAGATGTGTTTCAAGTTGGATTAGATCATTAGGAATGGATTATAAACTTAATCTATTTGCATAAAAATGAGAATCTATTTTAACTTGAATTCAAAATCTAGTTAAGCAACATAATTGAAATATAATTAATTCAAAAGCAATCTATCGAGTAACAAGTCTTTCTTTGTGCATGATCCATTAAGAACATTAAGAACATACTACTTAGCAATAATGAATGAACTATTATGCCTTCAATATAACTAACTAGAATCTAACTAAATTGAAATAGAAAGGATTCTATTTTATCAACACAACAATGAATCAAGATCATAACAATGTAATTCCAATTTTAATATATATTCATTCACTTACGAGAGAAATCTGACTGAAAACAAGAATGACGATGAACTGAATAATTAATAGGACCACCTTCCTTCGGTAGAGCAGGCCCTGCTTTGCCTCTAGAGGGACCTAACACAAAATGGGATCAACTTCTCTTCTTTTATTCCATAAAATTGGCCCAAGAAAGGTTGAAGTACAAATTGTTTCAACTGGGAATTGAAAAATGACTGAAAAATAGAAAACTAATACAATTTACTCCTTCTACTATCTAACTTTAACTTCGAGAGTGGATACATTTATCCTTCTCTTTATTTGAAAAGCAATAAAGTTTAGGAAATTAAACTAATTCTAGATTATCAAGATTTTTTTAGAGTGCTTGAATGAAAATAATGGGGATCTTTGTGGCCATCCTCAGTTAACTTCGAACAAAACTACAAAGGTGGATTATGTGCAAGATAGAAAATTTTTTTGGCCAACAATTAAGTTGATCAAGGGCTACTAAGTCATAAACAATAGGCTTCCAGTTTCATTTTGAATGACAAAATAGTTAGCATCACTCTTGATCCAGAGTTACTTCTTCCAGTCATAAGTTAAACACATATCCATGAAACATTCACACATTAAATGTCATTTAATCATGCATTCAAAGAGAAATAAGCATTTTAATAAAATTATTCATATTCTAAGTTTTCATGCCTAATCAAGTGCATAAATGAAGCATATAAAATATAATACCATAAGTTTTAAAGCCAAATATAAAGTATCAAGTGTAAAATTCAAGAAATATATGAGGTCTCCATGAGCCCTCATCATTCTCCCCCTGAGTAAATAAAAAAAAATCACATGATTCTCTCCCCCTTTGACATCAATGGAAAAGGATAAAATGTTGTTCATTGTTCTCCCCCTTTGACACAGAACCAAGATACTTGCTCTAAATACTCCCCCTTAGGAGTACACCCAAACAAATCAGCAAGTTTGCAATAATGACAACACATGACACTAACTACTCCCCCTAAGAGGTAGTCACCAACATCAATCCAAAAAAGAGATAGATCTGTAGATCCATTAGACTGATGCATCTCTATATGCATCTAGTTCAAGCAAGGAGGGGTAATAACCCCCAAATTCTCCTGAAGATACTTAAAAGTATCCTTAGGAAGAGCCTTAATAAATATACCAACAATCTAATCCGCTTTAGGAACATACTCAAGCTTCACTTCATTCTCCATAACTTTTTCTCTCAAACAGTGATACCTAATAGATATATGCTTTGTCCTTGAGTGCATCACTACATTCTTTGAAATGTTAATTGCACTTATATTGTCAGAGAAGATAGAAATAGGCTCATCATATACAACTCTGATATCCTTCAATGTCTATCTCATCCATAAAAATTGTGTACAGCATGATGCTACTGCAATATATTCAACCTTTGTAGTAGATAAAGAAATTGAATCCTACTTCTTACTCAACCACGACACCAATCTACATCCAAGAAAGAATGCACCACCACTAGTAATTTTCCTGTCATCAACACAACCAGCCAAATTTGCATATGTATAAGCACTTAGTATGAAATCAATATCCTTAGTATACCACAAATCATAATCCAGAGTGCCTCTTAAATATCTGAATATCCTATTCACTAGTGCAACATGTGTCTCTTTAGGATCTTCTTGAAATCTAGCCACAAGACAAATTGCATGCATGATATCTGGTCTAGTAGCAATTAGATATATCAGTCCACCAATCATAGATATATATTTTCTCTAATCAGCCTTAGGTGAATCATCATCTTTTCTCAATTTACAACCAGTCACCATAGGAGTGCATACCGGTTTGGATTGATCCATTCCAAACTTTTTCAACATCTCTTTGACATACTTAAACTGTGAAATGAAAATGCATTTATATGTTTGATTTATTTGTAGCCCAAGAAAGAAATTCATCTGCCCAAACATAGACATTTCAAATTCTTTTTGCATCACTTCAACAAATTTCTTACACATAGCTTCATTTCCTCTAAAGATAATAACATCCACATATACAACTACTATCAAGATTTTTGCTTCCTCAATTTTGAAGTAAATATTACTATCTGTGGTTCCTTTATTGAATCCTTGTTGTAACAAATATTTTTCCAATCTTTCATAGCAAGCTCTAGGAGCTTGCTTCAATCCATATAGTGCCTTCTTTAATTTACATATTATATCTGATTGATCTGACAGCTGAAATCCTTCTAGTTTTTCCATGTAAACTTATTCTTCCAATTCACCATTCAAAAAAAAATACTTCACATCCATTTGATAAACTTTAAAGTCCTTATGTGTTGTAAATGCCAAAAACATTCTAATAGCTTCCATCCTAGCCACAAGAGAAAAATTATCCTCAAATTTTATACCTTCCACTTGTGATTAACCCTTACACACAAGTCTTGCCTTATTTCTTACTACTTCTCCATTCTCATTCATCTTGTTCCTGAATACCCACTTAGTTCTAATTATTCTTTTATTTTTCGGTCTAGGAACCAATTTCCAATTCTGATTCTTCTCTATTTTTATAAGTTCTTCTTCCATTTCCTTCATCCAATGTTCATCTTTACATGCTTCACTCACTATTTTAGGTTCAACTTTAGAAAGTAAACACAAATTTACCTCAACTTCAATAGCTTTGCTTCTTGTCAATACATCTCTCCTTTTTTCTCCAATGATTTGATCTTCGGAATGATTATTTTGCACATAATTAGGGGTCCTAGGGGTCTTCTCCAAAGCTTCTTCCTCTTCATTTTTCACTTCTTCAACAGATTTTTCTTCTTCATCATTTTCCATTCATATTTCCTTTCATTTCAAGGTTTACTTACCAACAAGGGGTTTGACCAAGGCAAACCCCTATTCACTAACCCCACAACATTTTCCCTCTTCTTTGTGTGTGATTTTTAGGTTTAGGTTGCATATTTCACAAGGAGAAAGGTTGGAGAAAATTTGTCGAGTGGTCAAAGTTTCCAAAGTTGTTATCAACCCTTGGAGAAACTTTGAGAAGACCTACAAGTGGCAATTTGTAATTTTGGATCTGGAAATCAATCAAGAAGAGAAAATTAGGCTGAGAGGAATAGAATCAGGTCCAAAACTTCTAAAAAAGTAGAAGTGGACTGATTCACCACAAGTGGCGAATGAGTCCCACTGTACAGGCTTGACAAAAAAAATTACAGATCTAAATACCCTTTTGGTAGAAACCTGTTCCTACACATTTTTCTAGAAATAGGACCAATTCGCACAACCTGGTGAATGATTCCAAGTCAACCTTGACAACATATTTTTCAGTGATTCAAACCTCCATTTTTCCTTCTCTGATTTCCTAGGTGCACATTTTCCATCTTTACAGTTTTATATTGCATTTCATTCATCTTTCTAGGTCATTTAGAGTTAGGGTTTATTTTTACATCTTTCATATCATTATATTTTCCAAGTCTAAACTTGGTGGTGAACCCCTCATTAGATCTCATTCATCCTTTAAGAAATTCCTCTTGCAAGATCTATTTCTCCTTTGCAAAGAGATCTCAAGGGTTTGTTCTTAAGTGAAGTGTTTGAAGATTGCCCCTTTCCTTTTAGGTCCAAAACCCTAGAGGTGAAGGTGAGCACGATTTTCATCATTTCACTTACAAACATTTCTAGGCTTACCACAGGTCCAACAAATAACTATGGACTTTCCAGGAGACTTAGATCTCCCCTTGGAATTATATTGTTCATGCTTCTCATTCTTCTTTCCTTTTTCCTTAGGTCTTCCACGAACATTTAGGGACTCCTTGGCACTGATGGATACCTTCCTCCTCATTTCTGCAGAAAGAAAAGAACCTACCACATCTTCAATCTTCAATATAAAAAAATTAATCCCAATATCCATAACAAGAGAATCCCATGAATCAGGAATAGAACAAAACACGATCTGACATTTCTCTTCCTCATCCATTTTGACACCAATTGATGCCAATTGAGCCACTATCATATTGAATGCTTCCAGGTTTTTTGTAATTTATCCACCCTCTTCCATTCTCAATGAATACAATTTCTTCCTCAAGAAATTCTTGTTCACTAAATATTTGGCTTGATACATCTCACCAAGCTTCTTCCATAGTTTTTATGCAGAGGTCTCTTCATGGACATTGATTAAAAAAGAGTCTACCAAGCACAATCTTATTAGACCCTTGGCTTTATGGTCCATAACATCATATTGAGTAGATTGAGTAGGATTTGCAAGCCTTGAAACATTCTCATCAACAGCATCCCACAGATCTCGATCTATTAATAGATCCTCCATCTTCAGCTTCCACATTTCAAAATTATTTCCAAATAATTTATCCACCTCTATTCCCCCTGGTGAACTTGCCATCTGAAAATTCCTACAACAAGGTCACAAAGTGTGTTCTACACAAGCTCTCACTCAAATCTAGATTAGTTCAAAAATTCCAACAACCCACAACTAAAACAAAAGGTGATTAGGCTTTGATACCACTTGTAAAGAAGTTAAGGTAGTGAAACAACTTCCTACACTAATCTTGAGAGGAGACTAATGAAAAAAATTATAGATCTTTAACAATTATAGAAACTTAAACATAAATAGACATGCATACGACAACACACTAGTTTACATTGGGAAAATCCTTTTGGGAGAAAAACCCCACTCAAAATCCACCCAATATATTATTCAAAAATCACAAAGATTACAATATACTTGTAGAGCAAGCTTCTCATAGGAGTATCACCAACCAGAGATCCAGAGGCAACACGACCACTATTGAACTCTCAGAATACATCACAATACACAGTTGCAATACAATGCCCTCATAAAATAGGGTTTCCTTTTAGGGAAATTCAAGATAATAAAATATCAGTCGTCAGATATGAGACATAATGATCAATGGTCCAGATTTACAATAATAAAATATAAATATAAATTTCCTTGTGCTTCCCCTGGACCCCAATCGAGGGGATGATCCCCCCGAACCCCTCACGGGGGGATACCCCCTGCACCCCCCTATCATCATCAAATGAATAGTACCTTATGTATCAATAGTAACTTATGTAATTGCAAGGTTGAGACTACATTTTCCCAACATAGCCATCCAATTCAAATCTCTCTAATTGTGGTATTTTTTAACTGAATGTTGAAAGGTGTGAAAACCTAATGGAGAGCATGCTCGAGAATATATTTTTTTAATTTGAAAAAAACATTTCTTTGGGAATTGACATGTAAGTCTAACCCTTTGGGTTGGATTCCCAAGGAAAATCCAACACTAATGGTTGACAATACCCATAGTAGAAAAAGGTGAGCGCATTATAATGCACTCACATTTGTGTGAATAAAATATGAATCCTACATCTTCATCTCTATCTAGACAAGTATCTCTCTCTATCCATATCTTCCCCTACCTCTATCTCCCTATCTCTTTATTTATCTCCCTATCCCTCTCTAATTATCTATATCTCCCTCTCCTTGCTCTCTCTCTACCTCTACCTCTACCTCCATATCCCTCTCTATCTCTCTATACTTCCCTCTATCTATATATCTCCCTCTCCAATCTCCCTCTCTATGTATTGAGCTATCTCTCCCCACTCCCTCTCTATACCTTTTCTCCCCCCCTCCCTCCCTCCCTCTCTCCCTCTCTCCTTCCCTCCTTCCCTCCCTCCCTCCTTTTCTCCCTCCCTTCCCCCCTTCCTTTTCTCCCATCTCCCTCCCTCCCTTCCTCTCTATCTATACCTCTCTCTCTCTCTTTCTGTTATATTTCTAGGTATCTCTCCCTCTCTCCATCTCTATTTATCTATCTATACTTTCCTCCCTTCCTCCCTTCCTTTTCTCCCTCCCTCCCTCCCTCCCTTCCTCTCTATCTCTACCTCTCTCTCTCTCTTTCTCTTATATTTCTAGGTATCTCTCCTCTCCATCTCTATTTATCTATCATATACTTTCCTCCCTCCTCTCCCTCTCCCTCTCTCACCCTCTCTCTCTCTCTCTCTCTCTCTCTCTCTCTCTCTCTCTCTCTCCCTCCCTCTCTCTCTCTCTCTCTGAAACATAGATTTTAAATTGTATAATACCACAAAACTTATTAAATTGTAATGCTTTCAATATCACCAAACTAAAAAATTGTAACCTCTTCTCTCTCACACTCATAGTATAAGAAACATAGAGGTAAAATTGTATAATACCATATAACTTATTAAATTGTAATTCCTTCAATACATTATATATATATATCAATTGAAATATCACCAAACTACAAAATTGTAACCTCTTCTATAATCCAAGAGTACAAAGATTTAAAATTTTAGTTTATCACCAAACCTTTTTGTAGTATTATAATCATTTCCATATGGTAAGAACACAAATACTTAATATTATACTATAGGTTTCAATAGATAAGAACTATGCTTTTAGAAAAAAATAGAATACCACTATACTTTTTGAAAAATTAAAATGTCTTCATTATGCTATCAATAGAGATATCATTTGAAACATCATCATATCATAAAATTGTATCCCCTTTTGTATGTTATCACTACATAGATATAAAAGTGTTATATAACACCACAAATGTTGTGAAATCGTGTAATATTAATCATCATGATATTCACAAAGGAGAGGGAAATTAAATCTTGTATTTATAATTTATAATGACTTATGTTTTCTAAGTTATGAATAGACTTGTTCTTTTATTTTAATTTAATCAAAAAAAACTATGTAAGTTATGTAGTTTTACAAAAAGAAATTAGTGTTTTGGTTAATGAACATGTTGGGTACATTACACAATGTGTTAATTGCCTCACCCTTCTTGGTGATACCCTCTATTTTAGGGGTTATGGTGGTACATTATTGCAATTCCTTAACTCATATGAAGCTAATTCAGCACTTACAAAATTTCATGATGGAATTTGTGGAACTCATGCTAATGTCCTCTTCCCACATGCTAAGACAAAATAGACTTAAAATGTAATAATACCACTATGATTGTTATAAATTGTGGTTGTAAATGGTAAGTAATAATATATACTATAAAATACCAACCGTGCAAATATAGGCTACTTAGCATGTAGTAAGGGTGGAACACTACTATTCAAGAGCCAAGTAGATTACAATTTTAGGGAGTGTTTTTTCAAACTCACTTGTCTTGTCTATAATTCCAATTTTTTTTTTCTTGTCTATCAAGGCACTAGAAACTACAAAATCTAAGAAAATTATCTTTAAAAAAAAATCAAACAATTCTCTTTCCTTTTCTATGCTTCCATATTTTTTGTACCTATCTACTAAGGCACTAGAATCTAGAACTAAAATTTTGAGAAGAAATACATGAAATATTTGACAAAATTCCTAAAAAAAAATTATCGCATGGAATTCCAAGTAAATGCAATTAGCAAGTGTAAAGCCAAATTTCACAAGTTTTTCCAGCATTTTTTCTATATATTCCAAAATGGGAGCTTTGAAATAAGGTATGAACATCTGTCCAAGGATAAAGCAAGTGATATTTTGTGACTCAAATATTTCCCTATTTTCATTACTCTATTTCAATCTATAAAGCAATATAAATAGCCTAATTGTATCTTATTGTTGTCATTTTAAGGTTTGACAACATAAAAATAAAACCCAATGATGATTTTTTTAAATAATTTAATTAATATTTTACCCTAATAAATTTCCAACTTTCCTTGATTAGAAATTGGAATAGAAACCAATATCTAAAAAAGAATAATTTTCATTGGAAAAAAGATATATAAAGTAATAGGGAGTTAAAAAATTATAGTTAAATACAACTAGCAATTATTTAGAAAGGTTCACTAAACAACCTCATAAATAAATATTGTAGGATATTTCATTAGCTACAAGAGAATTGTAGTAAGTAATATCACTCACTCAATATGTATTTTTCTCTTTCTCAATATCCAAGGAATCATCACTAGCTATCATACCTAGTACACAAGTAGTTTCAAAAAATGATATACAAATTTGTATTAACTAAAAATCTAGATATTGGAATACAATGTTATATATCAAAAAAAGTATAATATATGTACAAGAAATCCATATAGGCTTACAAAATAGTCATATAGGTGTATAATTTCACATATTTATATTACAAAAATATATGTACAAAGTTTCCATAAAGGCATACAACAAAGTTATAATGCAATCACTTCCCTCTAGGGGAAGGGAAGAGTTCACAAACCTTTTCCTGTCAATTGGATGAAGAGGCAAGCGAATATGGTTTGTTGTGAACCCATTGACTTGACCTCCTTTCTAATATTTTTTGGAGCTCCACCTAATACAATAAAAATTATACACATTAATATATAAAAATTAAATTATAAATGACACATGTGGGAATAATCACTTATAACCAACTCATAAATAGCCTGAAGAAATTTTTGTCTCTCTTCATCCATTTAAGGGGCGAGTACATGAATTGGATTTGTGACCACCTTATGACAAGCATCAAAACACAAATTAAACTATTGATATCATTCAAATTTTCACTAGACGTGGGATAAAACAAAACATACCTCTGTTAAAGGCATCAAAGATAAAACTGTGGCAGTAACACTATCCTCCACTATGTTATAAATATTGGTAGGAGTGTGAACTGATGACATCAACTGAAAATGAAACAATATTATTAAATTACCAAAAGTTGACAAATATTATTTTACAAATATAATGATTAAAAATAGTCAAGCTTACCTCGGTGAAAGATGTATGACCACTCCCACTGACAGGTCCTAATGTCAAAGGTGCAACATTCACCTATTCACCATACAAAGTCAATTTTAATATTACCATTCATATAAGGTAAAAATATATGCATGTACTATATTTACTATTTTTCTACTAATTACATAACTATGGACTCGACATGGTCATGTAATTGAGAGCTAAAGGGCTACTAGACATAGGGTGAACACTTACTCTAAAATTTTCTTACAATAAATTTATTAATTTAGTTAATCCTACATTTCAAATTGAAATATAGCAAATCGAATTTAACCTTGTTCGAATTTAACCATTTATTAATACCAAATCTCTTCCAGTAGGTCATCTATGAGCACCATTGCATCCAATATGGATGTTCCCTACTATTTTCTGCATACATCTCAATCATCCTCAAACCCATAATCACAAAGATACTTATAGTTTAAACATATGTGAGGTGAACATTGAGACCTAGAAGCCTCACCCTCTTCACCTTGTGCTAGAGGCCTAGTGTGTTGTAAAAAGGTTTGAGTGAGCAAGCTGATGGACTATAGGTTCTCGACCTCAACACACTCCTTAACAATAAAATGGATTTCAACATGCTCAATGTTGGGCCTAGAAAGGTGTATCTATGACTAGTCTTAGGCATGATGTTCCCCCTCTCTATCATGTGCAAAGCCTCCACCTCTACCCTATAACTCTCGCATTCCAAAGTAGTTTGGTATCTAGTTGAGGATAAACTTGTAATAGAGTTTCCTCAACAATTATTGTGTGACCTCATTGTTATTGTATGGAGGATGGTCAAAAATATTCCACCACCTATCCCAAAAATTATTATTTATCCCTTATTTTTGTCACCAATTGATAGGGAAGCTCCTACAATTGTCATGTAGGGTTGCATTATTTTATGACTCAATGAATAATGCACGCAAATTGGATTTCAATGTTTCTTGTTTTATTTTTTCATAGGATAATTTATCAGCATAAAACTATCTTTCTTCTTCCCTCGTGCTTGACTAGGTGTTGATTTGGCCACTCACAAAATTTATGTGAGAGAGGTTAGATTCTAGTGAAGTGGCAAGGGTAGACTAAAGAGATGTTGTTCCACTCAAATTTCTCAACTTTTCAATTGATGTTTGAAGTTATTTCTTGTTGTATCTATTTCCATAAGATGTTTTCTTACAACTCAGGAAGATGTTAAGGTTTTGTGGGAGGAATTTGATGTAGTTGTTCTTCCCTAGGGTTTTCATAAATTGGTGAATTAAGTTTTTCATGAATTGGTGGGAGGGTTTCAATTCCTAAAAATCAAACAAAATTCAATCAAAAACATTTATCTCTTGCTATTTAATTGATTTTTACTAAAAATCTTACCAAACTTAACTCCTTGACCTTGTGGACGTTGTGGAAACATTTTGAGGGAATTTTTGTGAACTTCACAATATGTTTATTCTTTTGGTTTCTCGTTGTCTACTATTTGGAAGGTGAGGCCAAGTTCAAATGAGATCGACCCCTTTTCTATTTTATTTTTGTGTTTGAGAAATTTCAATTGTGTTATGTCTTGGATGGGACCAAAAAGTGGTGTGGCCAATTTTTGTTCCCCCATCTTTCTGCACTTACCCCTACTACAACATCTAATGAATTATAGACTACATTATAAAATGTATTTGGAAAGAAATATGTAATGTGAGGACATAAAATTAATAATGATTGCATTGGTCTCAATCCAAGTGAATTTGAGACAATCCAAGATTTATTCACAAATTAAGTTATGAGCACACGATTACACTAAGATGGGGGTGAATCAATATAATTAAAAAAAATTACAAATTTAAACTTAATTAATCATAACAATAATAACCATGAAATATTTTGACAATTAAGAACACAAGAACACCAATATTTATGTGGAAACCCTTATGGGAGAAAACCACGGCAAAAAAAATATTTTATTAAATTTATTTTTACAAATTATAGAGGCACCAACCCCTCATTCAATTTGTGAGCACCAACCCCCTAGAGGCACCAACCCCTCATTCAATTTGTGAGCACCAACCCACTAGAGGCACCAACCTTCCAAATTCATCAATGAATGATATTGTTCTTCTTTACAAATCTAATCCAAATGATGTATTATTTTCTTCCATAATTTTTATCACTAATAATATACTCTCTTCCTCCATAAATCCTACTACAATCCACACAATATTCTTCTTCTTCAAATCTGATCACAACCCACACAATATCCTTCTCTCATAAATCTGATCGAAATCATACACCATCTCTTTTCACAAAGTTGATCATAATCACGCCAATATATTTACTTAAATTTATGCTCTTAATCTTCACATATATTCTTCATATATATATTTGCATTTATCCTTCGTACATGAGTAGCATCTCCTCTTAAAATAGATCTAAAATTCTCTTCATTTTCTATCCATTTATTTCTTCTAGATCTACTCTTTAACTCAGAAAAAATATTCATTACATTCTTATTTCCACATTTTTTAACTTATCTATTTCATCATTTTTTTATACCACTCACCCTCGTGAAGAGAGGCATCTTCTTAGAATAAACACGACTCTTTATAAATTCATCACCTTTTGTTAACAAACATTTAACCTTAATAAAATTAGCACTACTTGCATAACCTTGATGTGTTTAATAAGTCTTAATTGTTGCCTTTATTGAATAGCTACCTTACCTTTATGAACCATTGCCCATGTTTCCTTTATACTGATCATTTCCTTTGTATAATCATAGCTTTTTAAATATAATCGTTGCTCCTTTAAGTATACATGGAATCGTTGCCTTTTATTTTTGGCTTATTTGCTTGCAACCTTTCTAAAATAATAGATTATTCCCATTTTGTTTTCATTATAGGTAATTACTCCTTCATTCATTGTTGGCACTAAATAAATATAATCTAGATCAATTTTCATTAGCATTCAATCAATGCTCATTATCATTCGTTGTTATTCTCAATAATCATATGTTGCATCTTATAAATTAATGTCTTATCTTTATTTAAGTCTTGAACCATTTAACCTTCTAATTTTTTACTCTTATTTTAATTTCTACAACTTATATCATCATTGGATTTCACATTTGTCTTTAATGAATGTTTTTTTACATGATTCATTATTATTGTTGTTTCTTCTCTTCACACAATATACTATTTTTGTATTACTTTGGTGATCAATCATATTAATCTATGTATTGTTAAATATAATTAAAACATAAGCATTTCCCTTGTAAACTATAATTAAATATAAATGATATTAATTCTCCTTTGGCATCGATCTTATTTGACATCAATGATAATGATGGAAACTATTTCGTCTATCAATTTTTTCTCTATGAACTCTTTGACATCATTGGCAATCTATCCAATTGTTTATATACCTTTGACGTCAATAAAAATTAATGTACCATTCTTTTAGATCAAACTTAGACAAAAAAAACTCTTTCCATAATGGCTTTGATATCAATGATAATCAAACCAACAATCTTTCTCATACACTTGACATCGATGACTATCTTTTCACTTTTGATATCAATGACAATATTTCCAACATTAAGAAGGTTCCAACTCAAACAATATGAAATAGAAAATAAAGATGAAAATTTTGTCTTAAGTATTTTATCAAAGCTACATCAAAATTATTCATTTTTTCTACTTTTCATACTACAAAGAGTGCTTATGGTAGGAAATTCACTGTCATCACTTTCTATTTTTATTATTTTTCTCACAAAGGAGGAAGACATTAATTCAAATGGGTAATCTAAAGTCTACAATATCTTTTTGTTATGATCGAAAGGCATCAAATAATAAACAAAATAAAAAAGAAAGGATCTAGATAATGGACCAAAATAATAAGCTATATTAGATACATCTTTCTCATCAAATATGAAAATTTTAAGGAGAGGCCCACATGTAGTTGTTACAAGAAACTTGAGCATGAAGAACACCAAAGTTATAAAAAGGAAATTGATGGATTAAGGAGTCTTCTACAAAATATTCATATCCAATTTCCTATAGTAAATAATGATGGTGTCTCTTCCTCATCTTCTTCACCATCACCATCATAGTCAGATATAGATAATAAAAAGGGAATGGAATTCTGTGATTCTTCAAATCCTACAACACAAAGTGGCTTCTTGATTTTAAAGCTTTACAAAATATGGTTGCATCACAAGAACTATTTTCTACATAGGAGTCTTGTTCATTCCCACCAATTCTCATGGGTAATGACATGTATATGAAAACTAATGGAAAAGGTAATATTTATATTGATGAAGGCACATATAATGGCATAGTTTATGTGTCTTCCTTATCAAGCAATATCCTTTCCATTTATCAAAAAAAACATAGTGATACAAGGAAAATATTTGAATTTGCATCAAATTCAATGATTATAAGGGATTTACACAGTAGAGACATTATTTCTATTGCCAATATTGATCATGATTCCAAATGGTACTATAGCGTCATAAATTATCACCCTTGAAAATTTCATACTATGTTTTTCTCCCCCTAAATTATTGAGCCTAATGGGATCCCTGATTTCCTAAATTATGAATTCCATGGCCTATTTTTACTATTTTACGAGAGATTGCAAGCATTGAACAAATGCATTTATTTAATGTTTTTCCCCCGACACCCTAAGTCCCAGAAAATAGGGCCAAGACTGGGATGCCCTTGGACATCCCAGTTCCCCTATTTTGTTGGAATCCAAATTTGAATATGTCAGTGTCATTATTTTAACATTTGAAATTCAAGTTGTAAATTTTAGCTATCGAGATTTATTTTTTGGGAAATTAGAGAAATTCCTATAAATACCTAGTTATTGCATCATTTGAAATCTATCTAGAAAATCATTAGAGTAATTATTATCAAGAGCACTGTCAAGCAAGTCAATAGCAATTTCAGATCTTTATTACAATAACTCAAGATCCTAACATCATGTCAAATATTATGTCAGTTCATATGTGTTTATGTTATCATTGTTTGTGAAGGCTAACCCTTGTTGTAGGTCTCCAAGCAATTCAATAAATCAAGAAAACAAGATCTAAGACCTTGAAGTGATGTGCATGACTTCATTCCTTCAAGAAAGCCATTGAAGGGTGGTGAGTTTTAGCACTTTGCGGATTCATCATTCCTTATCAATTATCATTTTGTCATTGACATTGCCATTGTGGAAGTGGAAACACTAAAATGAGGTTTGACTAAGGAAAGCCCCTAAATGGAACAAAATTTCTTCTCTTTTTGAATGTGTAGATTTCAAGTTTAGAGAGGATTGAAGTAAGTTTGAGGATCATTCATTCATTGTTGCATTAAAATCCCTACACATTGTCAACTCACGGAAACTCACCTACAGAATTGTCCAACAGTGATCCAACAACTTTTCAAGAAAAAATAGGGATATCATATCTAACATCAAAGGACTATAAAAATAGAGAAAAAAAGGCCTACAAGGACTCAAATGCCCTTGGGAGACTTTGTCCTCCAATTCATGCTAGCACCAAACTTTCAAGGCAATTACATAGCACTATGCCATTCCTGAATCTGCCTGCAAATCCCTGTTTTAGTCTGTTAATTATCGAAAGCTTGAATTTTGCATATTAGGTCATATAGTCTTGTAGAGAAGGGGGATTCATGCTCATGAGTCTCTTCATTCTCAATAGAATCCCAGGGAGTGAACTGTCCTAAACTACCTCAAGATTTGCTTAATGTAACTAAATGAAGAAATTGTAAAGAATATCTTACAAAGGACAATGTTCAAATAGACTACTTTAGAATCCAAGAGAACAAGGTATTGAGATCTCTGTCACAAAGGAATAGCTCTTCGCCAAAAGATTGTAGCGCATGATTAGGACACTAGGGTAGTGCGCTGGAGTCTAAGGGATGCATTGGCATCCAAGGCAGATAAAGAACTAAAAACTTAAGAATAAATACTTTAACCTCACTAAAATATTCAGACCTGAGGTCTATTCAGAAAAATAGATAAACAAAAAACAAGAAATACCAAAAAATACGAAGGAAAGCCAAGGGTAAACTTACAAATGATCACACATTTTAAATATTCCTCCAAGCTCCACCTTGATAACCTGTGCACAAGATGAACCAGGAAAAAAATTGGGGTTGTTTTGGGGCTTTCTGCACTCAAACCCCCTCTTTGGTGTTCCCACCTCCACAGACAGCCAAATAAATAGAAAAAATGGACAAAGGGAACAAATACAAAGTGGTAGAAGAAATCCCCACTTAAAGAGGAGAAATCATACCACGAAATAGAAAAGTGAAAAAAGTAATCTATTCACAAATTGATAAGGAACAAGAGAGTGTTACCAATAGTCTATGACCCCCTCTTGAATGCACGAATGTATCGTTGAATGCTTGCAAGAGAGATTTGGATGTTGGAAGGACCTCATTCCTCTAGAGCTTCATTGTAGAAGCAAGATTAAGAGAGAAAGAAGCATAGAATAGAGTGAGATCAAAAGATTCAAGTGTCAGAATGAGAGAGAACCCCCAAAATGAGAGCAAAGGGAGATTTTTTTTGTTGCATGGGTGAGAGGAGTTGTTACACTCAAATTTCTAACTATAGGGACACATGTCATGAGTCAAGATTTCAAGATTCTGCATTCTAAACTTGGAAAATCGTGTGGAGGCTAGCATGTTGTGCGGACATTCGTGTGTCATGCAGGTGTCCACCATATCATTTTTTGGGAAATGAGGTGGCAGAATTTTTTCACTTCATCGTTGGTCCTCATGGAGTTGGAATCGCAAAATTTTGACCCATGAGGTTCTTATCATAAATGCAATTAGGTGTAATAAATGCAAGGACAAATGTGTAAATGTGAAATTTCCCAACATTACAAGTCTAATTAGGTTAATCAAGGAAAATCAATTCCAATCCATTCCAAGAATCTAAAAGATGCAAATCAAGGTCTAATTGGATCACCTTCATGGTTGAAATTCAATCTAAATACCTTGTTGATCTCCATCTTAATGAAACAATAGAAAAATACACCCACAACACATTAAAAAATCAAACAAACAATTTCAATTCTAATTTTGTCACATTAATCCTAGGGTTCCATTTTTATTTGTTTCATTTTAGTGAACCTAACTTGTTAACATTATATACCTTTTAAATTTTCATCCTGGATCTAATTTTTGCATTACATTCTTTTGTATTTCTCATTTAGGGTTTCATTTTTGTATCATAAAAGATCACAAAAAAATCAAAAAATTGCATATCATTTTGCATTATAGGTTGCACTAAGGTTTATTCTAGTCATTGAGGGAAGATCTACATTGAAAATTGCATCCATAATTTCTATTTGTTGTTCAAGCATTATTACACATTTGCATTTGAAGCACATTGTCTTAATTCAAGAAAATTTTGGAGAAATATTGACTTTTAGAGTTGTTTGCACATAGAAATGGGGCACTTATATAGTCTAATATTAAAAAAAAAAAGTTTTCAGACACCCTATCAAGGACATAGATGATGTTGGGTGCCTTTTTCCTTCTACACTAGGATCAAAAAAAAATTGAACAATACTCTATCTTTGTGTCTTCAGTTTGTGTCTTCTTGCAGATCTTTATTTCAACTTTTGAATTTCATGAAACCATGCCTAGGATAGGGGTGCCCTTGGGCGATTGTGTCCTCCTGCTCTTTTTGGCTCAAAATTTATATGATAGAATTTTATCAAGATCCTCTGTCTAGATTTGTTGTCTATCTTCCAAAAACCTATTGCATAACAATCTGAACCTTATTAAAACAAATCATCATGATGGCTCAATGTTTTTCTCAGATTTTGACTTCTCTAAAATCTTTGGTTGATGTTTCAAGTTATGTTTTTGGTGATGACCCTAATACCAATGAGAGTATTCATGATCCTTCACCTCCAAACACATGTCCTCATGATGTATATATCTTGGGACAAGATGAGGAGAACATGAATGAATTCATACATAATTATTTATGCAACCTTGAGAGTAATTCAACATTTTATCCTTCCATGAGATTGCCTAATCACCCAACACCGCCTATCATGCCGCCACTTGAAATGTTTTTCACATTACATAAATTTGGTGACTTGAAATTCATACCTCAACTAATGCACATGGAGAAACCTATCAATAACAATCACAAGGAAACCAAATCAACCAACCTTCCATCATATGAGCATAAAGTTACAAACACACCCATTAAATTGAAGCAAAGCTATGGAAAACGCTTTAAGATATTGACAAAACAAGGATGTGACATAACAAATGAACATGAGATCCACTCCCTTTTGTAACAAATATTTTTTGAAGATACAAAAGGATTAGGTTACCAAGGCCTCCACCTTCAAGTCAAAAATTTGTTCCACCAACCAAGAAATACAAAGTCCATGGTCATATTAAGAAAGGTGTGTTACCCTCTCCATGTCCTTTATCAAATACCGAGAGTAGTCTAGCTACACTTTTAAACATGGATTAATTACAATACCACCAGTGTGTGAATGAAAATACATTAAAAAAAGAATACAAATACATCTTATTGTGCATATCATAGAATATTTGGATATACTACTAATGAATGTTGTTCTTTAAAGAATAAATTAAGAGAATTTGATCCTTACATGGGTCAAGTTGAATGTATGATAGATTAAAATTCATATGCTTTACTCCTTGAAATGTGGTAGTTTTAGTATCATACAATACTCACTACCATTCATGGGGGTATAAACTAGACTTTATGCAATCATATTTCATCTCACAAGGATTGGCATATCATCATCCATTTTGGGCTCATCTTTGTCCCTATACTTGGGGGGAAAAGGGGTTGGGTAGCCTTGTGATAGGTGCATTCCTTCTAGAAAGGGATCCATTTCTATTTCCTTAAAATGTTAGTGTATCACAAAGTGTGACCTTCTCAACGAAAGTGTGGCCTTTTGGATCTATGTTAGTGTCTCCTTTGTGGTTATATTGGGCTTGATGTTCTCTAAGGGTGTGAACTTTCTTGGCATATGATGTTCCCCTTGGTGGTAATGCTATTTTTAGTATACCCTAAGGTGTGAGCTTATATTTCTTGATTAGTCCTATCTTGGTGGTGATGTCGTGTGTGATGTTCACTAAGGAGTGACCTTTCATATATTGAGAAAAGTCCCTTTTTTATTTTTGTAAATCACCTTTTTTGGTGGTGTTGTTATAACACCCTTTAAGGTTTTTGGCCTTATTAAATGTCATCATTTATTCACCTCCTTGGGAAATTTTATACACCTCTTTAGGTGAGTTTGGTATTTTTACCTCACTTTGTTCACAGGCATTGAACTTAGTGTGGCATTCACATAGCATCTTGATCATTTTGTAGCACCTTATCAAGGTTATCAAGGAGTATAACTCTTGGTATGGTTATGGGTACACACCTAGTGAATATCAGACTTAACTAGACCTAGTGTGTTTCTCATTTTGTTACCTTTTCTTGGGGGCTCACCTAGTGAATATCAAACTTCACTAGCCTATGTTTCCTTCCTTTTTGTGATTCACCTAGAAAATATCAAACTTTTCTATTGTGTGAGTCATAAACACCTTAACATGGTTGTTGAGCATAACATAACTTGTTTTCCAATAGAGTAGCGTGTTTCATTGGTGTTTAGCATAATGCACCTTGCTAGCTTTGTGGAACCCATCATATTGCATAGACACCTAGCATAACACAACTTTATAGCTAGTGGATCATGTTGTGCATTTTTTGCACACACGCCCCGCTAAAAGCAAGGACCCTCTTTGCTTTCTTTGCTTTCCTTTTTGTTTTTGTAGGGTCTTGACTTCATCCCCTTAGGTATAAGTCTCTCAATCTTAGTTTTGTTTCACCCATGTGCTTAACGATAAATCTGCATTTGAGATGTCATTTTGCAACTTCATGATGATTGCTTAACTCCTTGAGGCTGACCCTTGCATAAAAGTCTAACTTGGAGGAAAAATTGACTAAGTTCTGGCTAGGTTCAGTAATTTTGAGGTAGCTCAGATTGCCCGAACCTTGGATTACCTAAGTATGAGCTCCCATCGGGTTCCTGATTTTTTGAGGACGTGCACGTGAGCATTTATTGCTTGCATTAATGAGTTTGAAAAGGTTAATTTGGAAATATAATGGGGATTGAAGGGTCATTCGGTCATTTTGCATTGGTATGTGTTTGAAGTTGAGGAGGTCTCCATTTCATTTTGAGTTGCAGCACTAGGTTTGTCTTCCCCAAGTGATTGTTCAGGGGTTTGAGGGTTTCTATTGCCTTTGTGTCATTGCATTCTTCTTCATCGTGTGTTATTTCAAGGTATGATTTCGGTATTTCTCGGGTGGTTTCATTTTGTTTTGAGATTTATTGTTGATTATTCGAATGGTGAGTTGGCACTTGATTCTTAGGTTTCAATCATTGCATTGTGCTCTATTTTGCCAGACTAGGGTTTTCATTCTTAAAGGTTTATTTGAAGTATGAATGTGGGTGTCAATTTAAAAATTTGGGGCACTTTGATTTGCTGAATAAACTTTGATACCTTCCCTATGCCCTTTACTTTATTGATATTTTAAAGCATCGCCCTATTTCTTGAAAATAGATTTGAAACCCTAGCTTCATTTTCGCAGATTTGATGAAGATGAATAATGATTGTGCTCATTGAATGAATTGTTTGACTGGAATTTTTCCATGGAATAACGATCATTTGATCCCAAATTGTTGAATTAAGTATGATTTATCATTTTTTTCATGAGTAAGAGTTTCAACACAGTAAAAAATTTGATTAACAACAAATTTTGGTGAATCTGAGATAGCTCAGATTTTTTGAGCCCTAATCTGGCCAGAGAATCTGAGCCCCCTCGGATTAGCTGAATTCCCAAACACTCGAACTCAATCTGATAAAGACTTAACTAATTTCCATCCACCCTTTCATCTGGGGAATCCAAGCCTGCTCGGATTACCCAAACCTTAATCCAATCGAGTAATTTGAGGTCTCATGGAATACCCGAGCCCTGTATATCAAACCTCCAGTGCATGAAAAAAATTGGGATTTTGAATGGAAGAAATTTTCCAATTACTTTCATGATTATCAATGATTGAATGTGATTTAATACAACAATGAACTTCATCCATCGAATGTTCCAAATAATTTAAGGCAAAATGTAAGCAATGTTGTGATTTCTAGGAAATCCAAGCTAGCCTGGATTACCTGAGACTTAATCCGACCGGAGAATCTGAGCCTACTCAAATTACCCGACCTTTCTCTGGTGGTCTTAGATTTCAAGAACTAATGATGAATAAGCTTGCATTTATGATTGGATATACATTATTTTGAGCATGATTCATTCTTTTATTATCATTTAGAGCTCATATTGATAATTTGCACTTAATCATGTCATCGAACCTGTATTAACAAATATTATTGAATGAATGACATGGTGTAATGTGCTATCTACATTTGGGTAATTATGGATTTTCTCTAACAGATGTAGTTAGAGTTTAGCCCTAACAAGGCATCTAAGTCAAAATTTTCTTTGGTGCAAGAGGAGGTTAAGAAAATATTAGAAAGGATGAAGTATGACTTCAAGGGTATTTGGTCGGAGTCCAAGATTGGTTCTACTTGGTCAAAGATCATGGATACAAATATGGGACATATAGATTATGATGACTTTTAGTAGAGGATGTTTGGAAATGCACCAACTCAGTTGGCATAGACCATCACCCATACTAGATTGGCTCAAGCAGTAGGATTCCCACCAACACAACTGTGTCTGGAGTTGGTTTTAGAATGTGAAAAAAATTATGACTTCAAGACAAGAATCATAATTTGCCCACAAGGAAGAGTCATGGAAAATCTTATTGAAGAGTCTATTGCAGAGGTGTTCAATATTTTCTCACATCACAAGCTTGTTGAGGAAATTAACATTGGGGAAGCAATAAGGTTATATGATCAAGATCCCAATAGGGCTTTGGATATTATGAACAACTCTTGGATATTGAAGCCTAAGCCCCACTATTCAAAGTTGCCTAAACAGTTACACGGGAGTGATTTCAAACAAGAATATCATGATATTATAACTATTTTGGGAAAGTTCATGGGATTTGAAGAGGCCCATATCTTTCATACATGGATGTTTTACCCTATCACACAGATAGTGGCTAACAAGCATTATCATTGGGCTAGAATCATAAGCAACAACTTGGATGCCCAGTTGAGAAGTGTACATGAAACCAATAGGTTTACTATGACTTCATATCTTGTCTATATGTTGGCACACAAGACTATATATAGGGGTCTTAGTTGCAAAGGGATTGTAAGGAAAGATAGAATATGGGACATATACCCACAATTGCAACACAAAACAAGCAACTACAAAAGAGCAAATGATGCATTTTTCATGTATATTCCTAGGTTGTTGCAGGATGCTCTTCACATCAGGATTTCCTCTCAGGTCATGGACTTGATCAAGCAATATGATCAGTGGTTCATTCAATTTCATAGATTCGCATACATCTAGATACAAGGATCCCCTATTGTTCCACTCAAATTGTCGAGGTATCCAACCAACAAGCTCTTGATGCTAGAAATGACAAGACAAATGGTAGGTTTTGAGGAGATCCTACAATAAGAGATGAAAAACAAGGGGCTAGGAGCTGAGTTTCCCTTGAGAATAGGAATGTTGGAAGCATGTCCTTCTATTCAAAGTGTCTATCATTCAGAAAAGGAGATGGCACAATTTTAGCTATACTCTCACACAAAAAAAAGAAAGTTGGATCCATATGGCAGGGCTATGAAGTGGGAAAATATAACATTCAATCACAAGGATCATATTAAAGATTATTGGGCCAACTATCAAGATGATTTTGAAGGAATATGGAGAATATTCTCTAGGTTGCCTTTGAAATCAATCAGATTGTACAGAATTATAGAGGTGTCTGATCAGATGCAAGAGGATGATGTAGACCTCCTCTAGCACCATGATTTTGAGCCCTACAAGAACAATCCCTTACCTCCAATCAACTAGTCGAAGGAGGAGATAACAAAACTAGATCAAGTTACTACATTAGTCAGGAAGTGTTCCAAGCTATGCGTGAAGCACAAGGTATTGGAGTTGGAGGTTGATGGGACCAAGCTCACCTATCACTTGATGCGGGATCTGGAATCCCAATCTGAAGAAGAGGTTGAAATGGAAAAATGTGATGATACTACTAAGCCTCATAAGGAGGATGTCATCTCATAAGAAGGCCATGTGTCAATAAAGAGAAAAATTAGGATTCAGGAACAAGTTAGATGGGGAGAGAATCCCTCTCCTAGGACAAAGAAGGTCCCTAAAGCCAATATTACAACTACAAAGGGAGAGGCTTCACAGCCTCTGAGGAAAAGGAAATTAGTCATGAAAAGATAGAAGGGAGCCAAGCCAAGGAAGGTTGAGGCCACCACTAATGCTCCTTCTTTGGAAAAGGTTGTTGATGTGGAAAGTTTAAGGGAAAATCCCAAAATTTATGTCAGGAGAAACTCTCCCAAGCACAAGGAATCTCTAGTCAAAGAAATGAGAAGTGCAAAAGAAAAGGTGCAGGATTAAGAGGCACCTACTAATCATATCGAGGAGAGAGAAACTATAGGAAATAATTATGCTCCTTTTTCTCCTCCTAATGTGCCAATTTTAGAGGTATTTGCTCTCGAGGAAGTAAATATATCCAATCAACCTGAACATCATGAAGTTGAAGATTAAGAAATTTCTACTCCTGACAGTGGAGAATAGAGGAAATTCATGCAGGAGATGAACCAATCTACCTCTGAAGCAGAGAGAAAGAATGTGGAGTCTGAAGTACTGCAAGAAAGGCCACCTAAGTCTCCAGACAAGGTGGTAATTGAGGAAGTGGAGGATTATCCAGAGGCAGAAGAAGAGAATAGGGAAGAAGTTGTTGATAGTCCTCACCAAGACAAAGAGGACCAAAGAGATCAACCAGAAACAAAAAAGAATGTTGAAGAAAACATGGTTAATAGTCCAAATAAGGAAATAGCTATAGAAAAACCCACCATCCCTGAATGGCTAGAGAAAAGGCTTAGTAAGAAGCCAATAATTGTGCAGGAGGAAACTCCTAGCTGAGTCAAACTGCTAGAATAGTGGGGGTAGCCCAAGCAAAGGAAAAGGGCCAAGACTCTCTCTAAAATCTCAAGAGATTAATCTAATAATAGAGTTATCCGTGTTGTAATTTCTACAAGTGATAAGTTTAAAGATGAGGTTAGGCCCTCTGATTATAAGGTACAAAACATTAATTTAGGACCAACCACCAAGGAGCAAGAAAAAGAAGAATTTTAGGAATCTTCTTAGGCTATTCTAAGAAGATTAGACAGAAAAAATGAGGAAAAAGAGAAGCTGAAGAAGTAGCTAAATTATGTTTATAAATATGTCCAACACTTGATGAAGCCTTTGCAGGCCATTACCGATGGTGATTCTACAATCCCATAGGGGTTGCTACACAAAGAAGCAGTTTCATAAATAGAGAGATTAAAATCTACAGCTCACAAGACCCATGCATGGCTTCAGGAGGTCAGTGAAAGGGGTGATAAATCAATTGAGTAGATCTTTGGCGTTTATTCCAAGGTTTCTGAATTCCTTGAAGACACCTGCCAATTTGTTGCAGATTGTAAAAAGATTGATGAATCAACTACTAATAGTTGAAGAAAATTTTGTAGGTTCCCAGGGATGAACTAGCTAAAATAATATCTTCTCCTCAGTTGAAATTTGTAAGGTGGAGGAGTGGACAGATGTCTGGAACTATAGGAAAGAACTCCTCTCCAAGTTTTTGAAGAAAATCAGGAAGCTCCAGGGAAAAATGAAAGAAATATATGATAGTTGCATCAGTTTTCTTGAAATAATGACTGGAAGAAAGAAATTTGGTCAAAAGAACATGAATTTTAATAGATTGTAGTCATGGTGGCATGAAATTCATGCTCCTTCTGATACTAATCCCATCAGTAAGGATAATTTAGAAGATACAACAATCTATATTTCTAAACTGGATAAATATCATGAGTTACAGGTTGAGTTGAATAAGCAGATGCCTCAATATTTAGATGAATATAAAAATCATAAGACAAGGGTTAAATTTATTCCAGATCTAGATCTAGATGTTATGAAGGATATTTTGGAGAAAGTCAAAGAGTTGTCTAATAATTTGCAAACCAATAAAGAAGGAGAAAATAGCCAGCTTGTAGTTGCCTAGAATTTTGTGCCAATCATGTGACAATATAGCTAGAGGGCTACCTCAAATTTTGTGCAATCAAAAGAAATATTTTGGAAGAGTCTAGGTTGACCTAGATGATGTCTTTTTGAGCATTTAATGTAATTTTATTATTCAAAAACTCTCTAGGCCGACCTAATGGGCTGACCTCAGCATGTAAACCCTAATTATGGGCTAGCCTAATGTTGCTTTTCTATTAGTTGAGGCTCCAACCTCATTTGTGAGGGTTAGAATCAATTAGACATAGTTGCTAGAGCTAGAATTGAGATAGGAGTTAGCATTTTCTGAGAACAAGTGCTAAAACATTGAGAATACTTGACTTGTTGCAAACTTGGGTGATTCAATATAAGTAAAGACATTGTTCTTTGGTGCTCTTTCTTGTGTTGTTTCACTTTGCATGGTTCCAGTTGTTCCAAATATTTAAGATTGCTTCGAGATTAGTAGTTGCATGTTAGATTTTACATTTAAATTTGATGCAATGGTGTTTATGGTTTAATATTTGAAGTGTTTGAGCAATCCTTGGTCCATACTTTTAGCAGCTTGTCGATTGTAAGTTGTTGTGTAAATTTAGTTTGGGCCTTGAATTTATGTGCTAAGTTCAATTGTGGGTATTTATTCATTTCAATTGTTAAATAAGGTTGATTTGGGGGAATGCTTCATGATCTAAAAATCTTTAATTCCTTATAAGGTTGCACTATTTTTATGAGATTGTAGATTTATTTTGGGTTTAGCAAGAATTAGTTTTGAAGGATTGGTCCACTTTGGGTGCTTAATCAGTTGCATTGTTTGTCTTAGGGTTAGTTTACTTTTTAGAAATATCTCTAAAATCCTTTCCTTTTGTTATTTCTTAAAATTTTGGGTTATTATTAAGATTGAAAGCATAAATAAATTGCAAGATCTGATGAATTGGAGGTTTCCAACATTTTTTTTGTAAGGTCCCTTGTGATTAGTAGCATTTTGACATTTATAACTAAGTTGTTTTTGCATTGTCAAGATCTGACATTAGAGACCTTGGGGTTATCTCTTGGGGCTTGCTGATAGAGATTTACCTTTCAAGAGAGATAGGATATTATATTTTATCTGAGTTGTTACTATGCAAAAAACACCACCAATGGATTGGCACTAGAAGGTCCTGAATAAGCAACTTGGATCGCTTTTTGTCTATAATTTCTCCTCAGAGATTTCGAAGAAGAACCAGATCTACACCAAGGGAGGAATATTTTCAAGAGTTACAAGACTCTACTAGGTCAAGGAGGACTAGAAGAAGGGGAGAACCATCATCCACCCTACCTTTTCCATCCTCTCCATCATCTTCACCTTCATTCAGTTCTTCATCATTAGATTTTGAGGACATCCCCATTCAGCAGCCCTAGCCAGCTATTAATCAACCACAACCACCTCCACCACCACCAATGGATTTCTTGGAAAATAATCCCTCACCCCTATCCTTTAATAACTACAATGTTATTCCAAAGAATCCTAAGCATTTCCACTCTAAGTTTCACACCAATGACCCTAACAGGACAGTTGAGGAGCGCATTAGGATTTTCTATAATTTCCTTAGGGATAGGGGTATCAATCATGAAGATGTTGCATGTAGGATTTTCCCATATTCCTTAGGAGAGGATTCCTTTTATTAGTATAACCATCTGCTTGCTAGCTCAATCCACAATTGGACTGAATTGTAAAATGCTTTTTTGCAGAATTTTAAAATTCCCATTAGTGCCAATGAGTTGTATCTACAACCAAGGTTAAGAGGGAGGTTAATGAACCCATAAGGTCATTTAATAATAGAATTCATCATGCATACACTAGGCTAAAAACTCCCTATGTTGTTGATGATACTACTACCCTGGAAGTCTACTATGAACCCCTTGGCAACCTTACTTCTACTTTCTTAAAATGGATAACCAATCCTCCTAACACATTGTTGGGTGCTTATATGGAAGCAGTCAAGGTTACCACCGATTTTTATTAGGGCCTTTTCCATATTTAAGACCTACTGCCCACCTAGGACAAATCCAAGCACTTAATCATGCCTTGATCAATCATACACCCATCATGAATCCAATACCACAGCTACCCTTGGTTCCACATCCAAGTCCCTCGATGAATCAGGCTCCACCAATGCCTAATTAGTCATAGAATTTTAATCAGCTAGCCCATCCACAGTAGTAGGCTAATTTCCCATCCTATCTACAAAATTTGAAAGTATTGAACCAGTCCTCAAGCTCAGGAGTACCACCAAGATTTCATCAGAACAATCCAAGACATGCACTATACACTAGTCTTGACCAAGAGATGTTGGATGAGTTGAATGAACAAGTGAAGAAGTTGAACATGGAAGTAACTTATTTAAGGAACCAAAATAGCCAACTCCAAGCTGCCTAGAGGAATATGCAGTCTAATTACAATAGGGAGAATAGAGACTCTACACAAGGATATGGACAAAACTTTGACAGAGGAAAACCATCTGGACAAGGATTTGATAGGACACAATCCCCTTAGCCAGATAGAACATGGAATACCAGGCCCAATAATGGAGGTGTTCCCACCCCATTAGATCAACCAGCCAATCAGGAAAAATCTTCAAGTGGTGTATACCTAGGAAAGGTAGCATTGTCAGGATGGTGCAGACTTCACAAGACAAACTAGCACTCTAAGTTGGATTGCCTAGAATTCCAAATTGTTGCATCTATCTTCCAGTATGAGGTTGAAAATAATTGCAAAAATCAGGAGATAGTACTATTTGGCCCTTATGATACTTCGTTGTTGGTGTTGAATCATTATTTGTCCCCACAAAGTGAGGAAAATGAGCCAGAGCCAGAGGTGGTTGAACCAGGTGGTAAATTAGAACAAGTATGTGATGGAGATGAAATTTCATAGTTATTTTAGGAAGTTACTGAGAATGATAATGGTCCTTTGGATGAAGATGAAGCAGGTGTTGAAGAAGTTCAAATGTTCCAACAGCCTACAAGAAAATACGATTTGAGGAGAAGGCCAAATATAAGTCCACAGGCTAGAGGTCCATTTACTACTTCAATCCCTCCAAATAATTTCACTACACCACCCGATCCTCACGCTCGTAATAACCCATCTTATCCTCATGTACCAACATAGTACTTTTCAAAAGGAGGACTATCTAATTTGTCACAAGGAAGGAATGTAGATGCAGGGAAGGAAAAGAAAATGGACCATTCTGAGGAAGCCCTTGTTGACATGAGCACGGAATAGTTGAGTGAGTATGTGGTAGAGGAACTCAAGAAAATAAAGGTAAGCCTCTCAGGGTTTGAATTATTAAGGACAATCTAATTTGTCACAAGGAAGGAATGTTGATGCAAGGAAGGAAAAGAAAATGGACCATTCTGAAGAAGCCCTTGCTAACATGAGCACAGAATAGTTGAGTGAGTATGTGGTAGAGGAACTCAAGAAAATAAAGGTAAGCCTCTTAGGGTTTGAATTATTAAGGGTTCTTGCTATTAGAAATTTTATCTTAGGAGCTTTTAAAGCCAAAGAATTCCCCCAAGATAGGGTAGCTAGTGAGATAACTGTAAATAATTCTAGTTCGCAACCACCAAGAGACCAAGGTCAGGGTAAATCTAAGGAAAAAGGGAGGGAAAAGGATAAAGGCCAAATTGCACAGGTTGATAATCCTATGAATTTATTTCAAGGAAAGACCGAAACCACTCCTTTTATTATTTATGTTTGTTTATTTGAGAAAAATCTGCACAATTGCCTCTTAGATTCAAGAGCCTCCACAAATGTCATGCCTTTTACCATTTGTCAAGCTTTAGGAATTACGCCTATTGCTTCTCAATGAAAGGTTACTCAGTTGGATAAGATAGAGGTGAATGAGGTGGGAGAATTGAGTATGATTCCCATGCAGGTTGCATCAAACCCTGGGATTCAACAAGTTATTAACATTCAAGTAGCAGATATTCCTGATATATATAGTCAGCTATTAGGCAGATATTTTACTAAGGCACTAAATGGATATGTGTCAATTGATCATTCTCACATGTGGCTTCCTTGAAAGGAGTGCCAAATCAAATCAGGATTGAAATGGAACCAAGGATGTAGTATGTGATTACTGAATATCAAAATACCTCAAATGAATTCTTAGTATCAGAAGTCAGTTTGGGGAAATATGTACTGGCAGCTCCTCCTCTAGAACCAAACACAGATGAAATCTTTATGCTGCATAGTGTACCTAAGGAGCTCACTCAAGAGTCCAGCAGTACTGGAGCATTGGTGGAATCAATGGAAGAAGGTGAAGACCAAGAGGATAGTCAACTCAATTTTTTGGACAAATTCTAGGAGTTCATTCAAAAATGCATAGAAGATCAAATTTAGCTCAGTAGGAATATGAATTTTGAAGAGTTTCTTCTTCCAAATTGGTGCAGGGTTCATAACGCACCCCATCTTGAGTTAGAATGTTGTTTATGTCAAACAACAATGGAGAAAATAAAGAGTTACATTAATTAACCTCCAGCTATTAGGATTGATGTGCAAAGCATTCAGGATGACCCTAAAGGTAAACAACCAATGCAGGAGGAATCTCTTAGTTGTAGGAGAAGTAGCGAGGATAAATCAAAGAGGTCACCTACTGCTGGTTGTTGGACACTTAGATTTGATGGATCAAAATTGAAACAACGAGCTAGAGTTGGGTTTTAACTAATCAGTCCTAAAGGTAAAACTTTCTTCGCTACTCATAGGCTTTCATTCCATTGCACTAATAATGTTATTGAGTATGAAGCTTTAATTCATGGATTGTTGATGGCACTAAAGAAGAGAGTCAAAATTATGTAAGTTTTTGGAGATTCTAAGCTGGTAGTTAGGCAAGTCAGAAAGTAGTACTCATGCCACGATAGAAGGATAACCAATTATAGGCATAGAGTATGGGATTTAATTGAAGGATTTGATGCTTTCAACATTCAGTTGATACCTAGGAGTAAGAAAAAAACTGCAGATGCTCTAGCGCAAGCCGGTGGCACTTTGTAACCCTTATCACTTTCAGGATTGAATTTCACTATGGAGCTTACTCCAGTTCCCTCGGTACCTGACAATGTAACCAATTTTCAGGTGTTTGAAGATGATAAACACATTCTTATTTTCATCACAAGCTCTGATGTTTTTACTGCTTAAATAATTGATGAAGTAGAGCCTCAAGAATCAGAAATGGAGTTGGAAGGAGTCATTAACTTGAAAACCAATACAATCCCAAGAGGGATGGTCCAGCGAGAAAGGATATTTGATCTAGATAGATTAAAAGATCAAGAACAATAGGGTAAGAAGGATTCAATCAGCAGTCAATGTGATGCACATAACATGGCAACTTCTGATAATGTGAAGAATGTTTTCATTGGGAAAGTGTGCACTGTAGAGGAAAGGAAAGGAATCATAGATGTGCTTCATACATACCCTGATGTTATAGCCTGGAGTTATGAGGATCTGAAGACATGTGATACTTTGATTATTACACACACTATTCCTCTGAAACTAGGTGTCAAGCCTTTCAGATAGAGAAGGAGACAAATTAACGCTTTGCTAGAACCAATTATATAGAAGGAGGTACAAAAGTTATTGTTTGCCTACATCATATTTCCAATTAGGCATTCTACTTGGGCTAGTAAGGAAGAAAAATGGAGAAATCAGACTTTGCATTGATTTCAGAAATCTTAATCGGGTGTCAGAGAAGGACAATTATCCTATTCCATCACTAGATTAAGTATTAAAAATTTTCAATGGATCCCAGATGATGTCTTTTCTAGATGGATACTCAAGATATAACCAGGTTATGGTACAATACAAAGATAGACACAAAATTGCTTTCACAACGAAATGGGGCACCTTTGCTTATCGGAGAATGCATTTTGGGTTAATCAATGCAGGGGAAACCTTCCAAAGGGCCATGGAAATCACCTTCAAGGACATCATTGGTAAGTGTATCATAATTTACATGGATGATTTAACTATCTTCTCCATGAAATGAGTCGATCATATTGTAGATTTGTGCAAAGTATTCCAAAGATGTAGAGAATTTTTCATCTCACTTAACCCTAAGAAATGTATCTTTGGAGTCACTGAGAGGAAGCTGTTGGGTCACGTCATCTCAAAAGAAGGAATATCTATTGATCCAGAATGAATAGAGGCTATACTAAAAATCCAGCCTCTAACTAATAAAAAGGAGATGAAGTCTTTTTTGGGAAAATCAACTTTGTCAGGAAGTTTATTACTGGCTTTGCAAAAATATTTAAACCTTTGAATGCCATGTTGAAGCAAGACATGAAAGTTGAATGGAGCACTGAAGTGAAGGAGGATTTTGTGGAAATTAAGTGGGAAATAGCTGAAGCCCCAGTATTGGTGAGTCCTTATTATTCCAAGCCTTTCTACATATATTCATTCACCTCTGATCATTCCTATGTTGGCATGCTAACTCAAAAATCTGATCAAGGAAGTGACCACCCTATAGCCTTCATGAGTGCTCCATTAAAGGACACAAAATTGAGATATCCTAGTGTAGAAAAGCAAGCTTATGCTTTGGTCAAGTGTGTGAAGAAGTTTAGACATTACATCCTAAGAAATAAATTCTATGCAATAGTGTTTGATCTTGTAGTCAAGCTCCTGCTAATGTAGAATGAGCTTGGAGAATGGAGAGAAAAATGGGTCATGATGCTACAGGAGTATGACATTGAAATACATCCCATGAAGTTGGTGAGAGGACAAGGGTTGACCAAGACTATGGCAGAGATCGGTCTTGATATTATAGCCCAGTAGTACCACCTAGAGGATGTATCTCCAGATGAGTGGTATGACAACATCATGTAGTATTTGTTGAATCAAAGGTGTCATGATCATCTCAACACAGTGAAGAGGAGATATTTTCACTTGAAGAGTGACATTTATATGCTAAAAGGGGCTATCCTATACAAGAAGAATCATGAGGGAATTTATCTTTGTTGTCTTGGAAAGGAGGAGGCTACTCAAGTGATGACGACATTCCATGATAAGTATGGCATAGGCCATGGTTCCGGACCAGCTACTGCAAACCAAATCTTAAGAGTAGGGTATTACTAGCTAACTTTATTTAAGGAAGTGCATCATCAAATAAGAAATTTTCATGTATGTCAGACTGCAGAAAGCAAGGAGAAGCACATAGCACTTTCGCTCCAGCTAATAGTTGAGGTAAAACCATTTGTACAGTGGGGATTGAACTTTATTGGTCCAATCAACCCACCTTCATCAGCAGGCCACAAATACATTCTCATTGTAACTAATTACTTTACTAGATGGAATGAAGCCCTTGCCTATAAACAATTCCCTTTTGAAGTAGTGATTAATTTTCTAGAATCAGGTATTATCAATCGTTTTGGTTGCCCACCTACTTTAGTCTATGATAATGGTCTTGTGTTTGTTTCATTTAATTTTTCAAGTTGGGTGTTTGATCATGGTATCATTGTCAAGTTTTCTTCTAATTATTACCCGCAAGGAAATAGTTTGGTTGAGTCCACAAACATAAATATTTTGACATTCATCTGTAAATTGTTAGAAAGGAACCCCAAATATTGGCACACCCAACTCTGATTTTCCCTCTAGGAAGATCATACTAGACATAAGGCCTCTCTAGGGACTTCCCCTTATCACTTGGTGTATAGTCTTGAACCAGTGTTTCCTATCTAGCTGAAAATCCCCGCCTTTTAGTTCATTAATTATTACTATGATGAAGGGGATAAGCGTGAGGCTCATCTAGCTGAGCTTTTACACCTTGAAGAGAAGAGAGATGAAGCATTAGAGAACTTTGTGAAACATCAAGGTGTTGTTAAGAGATGGTTTGATTGAAAGGCCTGAGTAAAAGCGTTTAGAATCTCTGATCTAGTCTTGTATTAGGACAAGGCACATGATAAGAAGGGAGAACATGGAAATTTTGATAAGCTTTGGCTTGGTCCCTTCTAGATTGCAGAGATATTAGGCGATAATGTTTTTTGCTTGAAAACTCTCACTGGAGAGGATGTCCCATTTCCTTTCAATGGGAAATATTTGAAGCATTACTTCTTGGCGTGAGTTGTTTGTAGCTCTTCCTTGTACATAGTTAGTTTGGGGGTTGTTTTCTTTTGGTTTTCTTTTTTCTTTCTTTTTTTTTCGGTGTTGGGTTCTTTTGCTTTTCTTTGTTTGTTTTCTTTCTGATTTTGGTTCATGTTGGTATTCTTTGCTTTGCTTTGGGTTTGCTTATGTTTTCTGCTTTTGATTTTGGGTTCCCCTATTCTCATCTGGGCATGTTGCACTTGAATGGAAATTATTGTGTTCTCAGGGATTGTTCTAAGTATTTCTCTTACAAACTCTAATCATCCTTCCAGAATAAGTTGGTAAAAATCCTCAACTTGGTGTCACATGTGTTTCATTATTGAAGTGGATGAGTCACTAGATTAGGTTAGTTATGAAATGTGCTTGATTCTTACATTTATATACACATCTAAAAATCCTTAGGTTTTTGAAGGTTCCTTGTGAAGTTCGGTCAAGTAAAAAATCCTAGTTTTGCTTCAATGCCACTGTGGTTCTCAACCCTTAGTGTTAGCTATATTACTTATAGGGTGAAAAGGAAAGTTTAAATTATCTTAAAATAATATCAAAATAAAAGAAAGACAGTATTGGAAATCAAAATTGCATATTCACCTTATCAAGGGCATCCGAATATCTCTATTGGGGCTATGGATGCCCGACTAGCAGTAGAGCTATGTTTGGGAGAACCATAGCGATAACCTCATCGGGGCTATGGACGCTTGACTGGCAGCGAGGCTCTGTTCAGGTTGCTTTTGGAGTTAGAATCTTTATTTAGCTTGACTAGACTGACCTTGGTCACCCCGAGGCAAACGAGGGAGGTAAATGAATACATTCACATACACTTGGACTTTGGCACAGGAAAGATCTTCCTATCTATTGGGTTTTAAGTTTTGTTTATTAGGTGATCTGATGTGAGGACTGAACCGGAGCTCTGGGTTCTTGATTCTAGTTTTTCATTGAAATTCTCTAGAGCATTTCCCAGCAGAGTCACCATTTCTTGTGCATTTTTCGCGCACACACCCCATTGAAAGCAAGGACCCTCTTTTCTTGCTTTCCTTTCTTGTTTATTGTTGTAGGGTCTTGACTTCATCCCCTTAAGGGATAAGTCTCTCAATCTTGGTTTTGTTTCACCCATGTGCTTAATGATAAATCTACATTTGAGATGTCATTTTGCAACTTCATGATGATTGCTTAACTCCTTGAGGTTGACCCTTGCATAAAATTTTGACTTGGAGGAAAAATTGACTAAGTTCTGGCCAGGTTCGGTAATTTTGAGGTACCTCAGATTTCCCGAACCTTAATCCGATCGGGTAATCTGAGCTACCTTGGATTACCCAAGTCTAAGCTTCCATTGGGCTCCCAAGTTTCTAAGGATGTACACATGATAATTTATTACTTGCATTAATGAGTTTTAAAAGGTTAATTTAGAAATATAATGGGCATTGAAGGTTCGTTTGGTCATTTTTCATTCGTATTTGTTTGAAGTTGAGGAGGTCTCCATTCGATTTTGAGCTCCAACACTAGGTTTATCTTCCCAAGTGATTGTTCGAGGGTTTGAGGGTTTCTATTGCATGTCTACCATTGCATTCTTCTTCATCGTGCGGTATTGCAAGGTATGCTTTCGGTATTTCCTGATTGGTTTCATTTTGTTTTGAGCTTTACTGTTGATTCTTCAAATGGTGAGTTGATCCTTGAGTCTCGGGTTTCAATCGTTGCATTGTGCTTTGTTTTTCCAAACTAGGTTTTTCATTCTTAAAGGTTTGTTTGAAGTATGAATGTGGTTATAGATTTGAAAAGTTGAGGAACTTTGACTTGTTGAATAAACTTTGAGACCTACCCTATGTCGTTTACTTTATTGAGATTTTAAAGTGTCGCCCTATTTCTTGAATGTAGATTCAAAACCCTAGCTTCATTTTTGTAGATTCGATGAAGATGAATGATGATTGTGCTTATTGAATGAATTGTTTGACTAGAATTTCACCATGGAATAATGATAATTTGATCCCAAATTGGTGAGTTAAGTCTGATTTTAAAAAATTTCATGAGTAAGATTTTTGACTCTTAGTAAAAATTATGATTAAGAGAAATTTTGGTGAATCTAAGATAGCTCAAATTTTCCAAGCCCTAATCCGACTGAAGAATCTGAGCCCCCTCGGATTAGCCGAATCCCCAAACACTCGAACTCAATTTGGTAAACACTTAACTGATTTCCATCCACCCTTTCATCTGAGGAATCTGAGCCTGCTAAGATTACCCAAACCTTAATCCAACCAGGTAATCTGAGGTCTCATGGAATACCTAAGCCCTATATATCTAACCTTCAGTGCCTGAAAACAACTAGGATTTTGAATGGAATCAATTTACCAAGTACTTTCATGATTATCAATGATTGAATGTGATTGAATACAATAATAAACTTCATCCATTGAATGTTCCAAATGATTTAAGGCAAAATGTAAGCAACGTTGTGATTTCTGGGAAATCTAAGCTAGCCCAGATTACACGAGACTTAATACGGCCAGAGAATCTGAGCCTTCTCGGATTACATGACCTTTCTCTGGTGGTCTTATGTTTCAAGAAATAATGATGAGTAAGATTGCATTTATGATTGGATATACAATCTGAGCTATACTCTCACACAAACAGAAACAGGTTTGATCCATATGGTAGGGCTATGAAGTAGGAAAATAGAACATTCAGGTACAAGGATCATATTGAATATAACTCGGCCAACTATTGAGATGAGTTTGAAGCAATAAGGAGAAGATTCTTTAGGTTTCCCTTGAAATCAATCAAATTGTACAAAATTGCAGAGGTTCCTGATTAGGTGCAAGAGGATGATGCATACCTACTCCAACACCATGCTTTTGAGCCATAAAATAATAAGACCTTACCTCCAATCAACTGGTCAGAGGAGGAGATAATGGACCTAGATCAAGTTACTACGTCGGTCAAGAAGTATTATAGGCTATGGGTGAAGCACAAGGTATTGGAGCTAGAGGTTGATGGGATCGAGCTCACCTATGACTTGATGGGGGATCTGGAATCCCAATCTGAAGAAGAGATTGAAATGGACAAAGGTGATGATATTGTTGAGCCTCATGAGGAGGATGTCATCTCGGAAAAAAGACCTGTGTTAATAAAGAGAAAAACTAGGAGTCAGGCATAGGTTAAATGGGGAGAGAAGCCCTCTCCTAGGACAAATAAGGTCCTTGAAGCCAATATTACAATTGAAAAGGGAGAGGCTTCATAGCCTGTGAGGAAAAGGAAATTAGTCATGAAAAGACAGAAGCATGCCAAGGAAAGGAAGGGTGAGGCCACCACTGATGCTCCTTCTTCAGAAAAGGTTGTTGATTTGGAAATTTTTGGGGAAAATCCCCAATTTTATATCAAGAGAAATTATCCCAAGCACAAGGCATCTCCAGTCAAAGAAATGGGAAGTGCAGAAGAAAACATGCAGGATGAAGAGGCACATAATAATCATGTCGAGGAGAGAGAAACTACATCAAATAATTGTCCTCCTCTTTCTCTTTCTAATGTGCCAATTTCAGAGGTAGCTACTCCCAAGGAAGGAAATATATACAATCATCCTAAACATCATGAAGTTGAAGATGAAATTTCTACTCCTGACAGTGGAGAATGGAGGAAATTTGTGCAGGAGATGAACCAATCTACCTTCGGAGCAGAGAGAAAGAATGTGGAGTCTAAAGTGGTGGAAGAAAGGCCACCTAAGTCTCCAGAGAAGGTGGTAATTGAGGAAGTGGAGGATCATCCAGAGGCAAAAGAAGAGAATAGGGAAGAAGCTGTTGATAGTCTTCACCAAGACAAAGAGGACCAAGGAGATCAACCAGAAATAGAAAAGAATGTTGAAGAAAACATGGTTGATAGTCTGAATAAGGAAATAGCTACAAAACAACCCACCATCCCTGAATGGCTAGAGAAAAGGCTTAGTAAGAAGCCAATAATTGTGTAGGAGGAAACTCCCAACTGGGACAAACTACTAGAGCAGTGGGGGCATCCCAAGCAGAGGAAAAGGGCTAAGACTATCTCTAAAATCTCAAGAGATGAATCTAATAATAGGGTTATCCATCTTGCAGGTCCTTCAAGTGATAAATTTAAATATGAGGTTAGGACCTCTAATTATAAGGTACAAACCATTAATTTAGGACCAACCACTAAGGAGCAAGAAAAAGAAGAATTTTAGGAATCTTCTCAGACTACTCTAAGAAGATTAGACAGAGAAAATGAGGAAAAAGAGAAGCTGTAGAAGAAACTAAATGATGTTTATAAATATGTCCAACACTTGATGAAGCCTTTGCAGGCCAGTATCGATGGTGGTTTTACAATCCCAAAGGGGTTGCTACCCAGAGAAGTAGTTTCAGAAATAGAGACATTAAAATCTACTGCTCACAACACCCATGAATGGCTTTGGGAGGTCAGTGAAAGGGGTGATAAATCAATTAAGCAGATCTTTGTCATTTATTCCAAGGCTGCTAAATTCCTTGAAGACACCTCTCAATTTGCTGAAGATTGCAAAAATATTGATGAATCAATTGTTGATGAGTTGAAGAAAATTTTGCAAGTTCCCAAGGATGAACTAGCTAAAATGAATATCTTCTCCTCAGATGAAATTGGTAAGGTGAAGTACTAGACAAAGGTCTAGAACTATAGGAAAGAACTCCTCTCAAAGGTTTTGAAGAAAATCATGAAGCTGCAGGGAAAAATGAAAGAAATATATGATAGTTGCATCAGTTTTCTTGAAATAATGACTAGAAGAAGGAAATTTGGTCAAATAAACATGAATGTTAATAGATTGCAGTCATGGTGGCATGAAATTCATGCTCCTTTTGATACTGCTCCCATCACTAAGGATAATTTAGAAGATGTAGCAATCTATATTTCTAAACTGGATAAATATCATGAGTTACAGGTTGAGTGGAATAAGTGGATGCCTCAATATTTAGAAGAATATAAAAATCATAAGACAAGGGTTAAATTTATTCCAGATCCAGATCCAGATGATATGAAGGATATTTTGGAGAAATTCAAAGAGTTGTCTAATAATTTGCAAACCAATAAAGAAGGAGAAAATAGCCAGCTTTTAGTCACCTAGAAGTTTGTGCCAATCATGTGACAATATAGCTAGAGGGCTACCTCAAATTTTGTGCAATCAAAAGAAATGTTTTGGAAGAGTCTAGGTTGACCTAGATGATGTCTTTTTGAGCATTTAATGTAATTTTATTATTCAAAAACTCTCTAGGCTGACCTAATGGGCCGACCTCAGCATGTAAACCCTAATTATGGGCTGACCTAATGTTGCTTTTCTATTAATTGAGGATCCAACCTCATTTGTGAGGGTTAGAATCAATTAGACATAGTTGCTAGATCTAGAATTGAGATAGGAGTTAGCATTTTCTGAGAGCAAGTGGTAAAACATTGAGAATACTTGAATTGTTGCAAACTTGGGTGATTCAATATAAGTAAAGACATTGTTCTTTGGTGCTCTTTCTTGTGTTGTTTCACTTTGCATGGTTCCAATTGTTCCAAATATTTAAGATTGCTTTGAGATTAGTAGTTGCATGTTAGATTTTAGATTTAAATTTGGTGCAATGGTGTTTATGGTTTAATATTTGAAGTGTTTGAGCAATCCTTGGTCCATACTTTTAGCAGCTTGTTGATTGTAAGTTGTTGTGTAAAGTTATGTAAGTTGTTGTGTAAAGTTAGTTTGGGCCTTGAATTTATGTGCTAAGTTCAATTGTGGGTATTTATTCATTTCAATTGTTAAATAAGGTTGATTTGGGTGAATGCTTCATGATCTAAAAATCTTTAATTCTTTATAAGGTTGCACTATTTTTATGAGATTGTAGGTTTATTTTGGGTTTAGAAAGAATTAGTTTTGAAGGATTGGTCCACTTTGGGTGCTTAATCAGTTGCATTGTCTGTCTTAGGGTTAGTTTACTTTTTAGAAATATCTCTAAAATCCTTTCCTTTTGTTATTTCTTAAAAATTTGGGTTAGTATTAAGATTAAAAGCATCAATAAATTGCAAGATCTGATGAATTGGAGGTTTCCAACATTTTTTTTATAAGGTCCCTTGTGATTACCAGCATTTTCACATTTATCACTGAGTTTTTTTGTATTGTCAAGACCTAACATTAGCACCTTGGGGTTATCTCTTGGGGCTTGCTGATAGAGATTTACCTTTCAAGAGATAGGATATTATATTTTGTCTAAGTTGTTATATAGAAAGCACCATCAATAGATCTATGTGGCTCATGAGTGATGTGGCATAACATATCTTTCTAGCCCTCATTAGAGCATTAATTTATTTGATGGATGACATTTCGTATTTGAGACAATTTAATACTAAGGCCTCTTTTCCTTACCAACTTGAATCCCTTTTAGTACTATCCTTATGTTTTTTGTGTCTTTTGTGTGTCTTCTTTGTGTTTGCATCATGTTTACATCATTTTTGTATTCATGTTGTTGTCATTTACATGTTATGTGATTTTTTTTCGTCATGTATGCTTCATGTTTTTTTGACATGTATGTGTGTGTATGTTATCTTGTTGCATTTCATGCATGTGTGTTCCTTTGTTCATGTGTTGTCTTTCCATGGGATCTTGGATCCTAGGGGATTGTGCACTCCCCTAGATCCTTAGTCATCCTATCTCTTCAACATTTGGGAAATCGGACCCCTCTTGACATATATTTTCTAGTCTGAGTATGAGTGTAATTTCATACTCTCACTAAAGTGGGGGCTAAATGCAGCATCGTAAATTGTCACCCTTGACAATTTAACACTATGTTTTTCTCCCCCTAAATTATTGATCCTAATTGGGTCCCTGATTTCCTAAATTATGCATTCCATAGCCTATTTTTATCATTTTCTGAGAGATTGCAAGCATTGAACAAATGCATTTATTTAATTTTTTTCCCTCGACACCCTAAGTCCTAGAAAAAAGGGTCAAGAGTGGGATGCCCTTGGGTGTCCCAATCCCCCTATTTTTTGAGATCCAAATTTGAATATGTCGATGTTGATATTTTAGCATTTAAAATTCAAATTACAAATTTTAGTTATTGGGATTTAATTTTTGACAAATTAGAGAAATGCCTTTAAATACCTAGTTATTGCATCATTTGAAATCTATCTAGAAAATAATGGAGCAATTATTATCAAGAGCACTATCAAGCAATTCAAGAGTGGTATTTTAGAGCTTTATTGCAGCAATTCAAGATCCTAACATCATGTCAAATCTTATGTGAGTTCCTATGTGTCTATGTTATCATTGTTTGTGAAGATTCGCCCTTATTGTAGGTCTCCAAGCAATTCAAGTGGTCAAGCAAACAACATCTAAGACCTTGAAGTGATGTACATGACTAGATTCCTTCAAGGAATCCATTGAAGGGTGATGATTTGCATCACTTTTTGGATTCATCATTCCTTCCTATCAATTATCATTTTATCATTGAAATTGCCATTATGGAAGTGGAAACACTAACACGGGGTTTGAATAAGGCAATCCCCTAAATGGCACAACATTTCTTCTCTTTTTGAATGTACAAATTTCAAGTTTAGAGAGGATTGAAGGAAGTTATAGGATCATTCATTCATTGTTGCATTCAAATCCCTACACCTTGTCAGCTCATGGAAACTCACCTATAGAGTTGCCTAAAAATGATCCAAAAATTTTCCAAGCAAAAAACAAGGATCTCAAATTTGACATTAGAGGACTACAAAAATAGAGCAGAAAAGGCCTACAAGGACCCAAATGCCCTTGGGCAACTCTTTCCTCCAATTCAAGTCAGCACCAAAATTTTAGGGTAGGTACACAACACTTTTCCCTTCCTGTATCTACCTACAAATCCTTGTTTCAATCTATTAAATGTCGAAAGCTTGCATTTTGCATATTAGGTCATATAGTCTAACTAGGTTAATCAAGGAAAATCAATTCCAATCCATTCCAAGACTCTAGAAGATGCAAATCCAGACTATAGTGGCTCACCTTAATTGTTGAAAGTCAATAAAAATACCTTGTTGATCTCCATCTTAATGAAACAATAGAAAAATACACCCACAACACATTAAAAACCCAAACAAACAATTTCAATCTTTGGTTTATCACATTAAGCCTAGGGTTTCAGTTTTCTTTGTTTTAGGTACTCCTTTTCTTTCTTTGGTTGTGCTAATCTTGATGATCATTTGAGTGATGATGACATTGATACATTTAGAATGCATAAGGAGATTCAGTTTGGTCATTTGAACCTTGTATTTCTTTCCTCCACTTCAATTTTATAACCTTTTATTAAAGTCACATCTCCTACTACTTTAGAATTGAGTGTTTCTTCATCTATGGTTTCTGATGTTTTAGGGCAGTACGATCTTCACATTTTCTTTTCAATTTAATTTCTTGGGATGAATACTTTACAAGCATAGTAAACTTGTTTAGTGAATCTCATATTGTAGAGTTAGACACATTTAATTATAGCCACAATCTATGTCTTTGGTTCTTTTGAGGTATTCAGAGACTTACATTAATCTTCTCACATGTGAATATTCCATGCACATATATGTATTTCTATTTATTTCCAAGAGTATAAATAATATTCAACATCCATGGACCACCTTCTACATTCTTAATCGAGAATCAACATGTACTATAGGATATCACATATATGGGGGATTGATAGTCTATTTTTTCTCTCCTATGGGGAATATATTTATTATTATTTTATGATAGAAGAAGTCCTTCAAAGGTCATTTTTGTTCCTCCTTATTTACTTATATATTTTTCATTTATCTTTTTCTCTTTTTCAAAGGATTTTTGTACCATTATTTTTTCTCCTTCACTCCATTTATGATAAATTTGTACATGGGCACCTAAAATTGCCTAGTGTTTCAAACCCATCATAATTGCTTTCATTTATCCCTAAGTTTCACCTAAGTGAGGTGTTGGTATAAATAGTGGCATTGTTAAACTAATTATCTTTTAAATTTGTGTACTCAAATTCCTACTCGCACTAATTAAGTCCTAACTTGGGGGATTTTTTATTTTTGTCCCACCCCATGTGGATGAGACATGTGTACTCACTTTTTAAGAAATGTAACTCATGTGCACATGTAACCTTAGTCACACTTGTCTTATGCATGACACATCAAGAACACATCTCTTATACACATGCAAGGTGGTTAGAGTCCACAGCTACTTTCTCATCTCACTCACTTTTTATATAATGAAGTGGTTCTCATGTAATCATAATATTTTTTAATATAGCACATTGTATGAATTATCATTTATTTTTTGTCTCTATTGAAATCTCATGTAGAAGGTTTATTATTGTTTTTAAAGCTATATTAGGTTGTGAGGTTCAAATATCTACTCCATCATTTTACCCTTTTCACTTTTTGCCTCATTTTCTATTACCTATGTCAAAGCCTCATGACCATGGTATCCTTTCCAAATTCATATTCAATCAATATTTAGATAACCTATTGATTCATCACTTGATCCACTATTGAAGGGCACAACCATGAAATCCCCTTGTTTATACATCACCATAGTTTTATCCATCAATTCCCAAGTGGTTCTCCACAACCATATCCTACCTTTCATAGCTCATCATTTCATTATCTTATGATACATTATCTTGATGCAAGCCTTACTATTATCATATCTTATGATCCATGTCCTAACTTTTGAGCCTCATCATTGTCATGTCCACATGACCCATTAATAGTCTTTACTAGTGGTCTTTCACATGCTTAATCATCATTAGTCTATAACTACTCTTGGGGGCATGACCATGATGTTCAACTTGTTGGAAGTTGTCATTGATGTCAAACTGAATAAACAAGATCATTGGAAATTTCCATTCATGTGAAAAGGAGATTAATGTCATGATGATTTAATGAGTGGCATAAACTAATAATAATAAGACAACATCAATTGATTTTAAATGAATATGATTTCCAAGGAAACAATTATCATTGATCAAGGTAGATATTAATGCATTACTATTGGTAGTGATTATATAATATTCAAAGACATATAAATATAAATATAATCGACCATGTTAAGGAGAAAATTTCAAAGATTAAGAATGTTGGTTGACTTCATTCAATATATTGCAATGAATTCTTATGGAAAATAAATTCAATCTATATCTTATTTGGGTTGACACCCATGCTTTGGCGCCCAAGACAAAATCGTTTAATTTACTTAGTGTGTCCCCCTATTTGGTTGACCTAGAAGAATGAAGCACCTAGCCTTGGGCAAGGAAATTAATAAATAAAATTATGTATTATGCATGGTCCAACCTCATGGAAGATGGCACACATTTCGGAAGAAATAAATTCAAATTAAATTTATCTTTTCCTCCCTTGCCCGACCTATTTTGAAGAGGTGCAACTTTTGGATGAAGTGTCATTTGAAGGAGTATAAATAAAGGTATTTTGGAGGACAATTGATTATCCATTCATTCAATATTAATCAGACTTCTAGAGTAGATCTATAGTAGATGAAGATAAAATTTATAGAATAAATATATGTGAATTATTAGAAAGAAACACAATGATGAATCAATCCAATTAAGACAAATCATAGAGAAAAAATGAAGAGCACTGAAGACTTATATTGAAGGCAAGATTTGAAGCACAATTTAAGAAGAAGACCTTAGATGCAGATCTAAAGTGAATGTTCAATAAAATTGAAGGAGAATTAATGCATACATAGAAGTAGATCTAAAGGAGAGATAAGTGCAGACCTGAAGAGGATTTAAGTGCAATATTTAAGGAGATTTTGTAAAGCAAATATAGTAGATCCAAAGGTGATTTGTAGCAAAATTATTGCAGACCTAAGAGAAGACCTTGAAGTTAAATTATTGTAGACCTAAGGGCATACCTTGAAGATAAATTATTGCAAACCTAAGGATAAACTTTACAGATAAATTATTTCAAACCTTTGAACAAACTTTGAAGGTGAATTTTTGCAGATCTAAGAGCGGGTATATTGATTTTTTGATGTATTTTGAGTACACATTTTGAGAGCCATCATTGAAGATCATATTGCAGATCTGAGTAAAGGTTAAGAGATCATAAATTCAAGGTAGATTTGTGAAGGAGTGGCCAGATTTTATTGAATGCCTTGAAGAGATTTAGGGCAGATCCAACATCGTATTAATATTTTGAAGGTTGGTGCCTTCTACTTTGTGATATTGGGAGGTTAGTACCTCTCATCCTAAGACATTGGTGTCTCTTGTGGGTTGGTGCCTATGAATTTGTAAGAATATTTCTATAAAAGAAATATTTTGTCATGGTTTTCTCTCACAAGGGTTTCTACTTAAAATCATGTGTACATCTTGTGTTCTAATTTTTTAGAACTTACTTGTGTGGATGTTTTGATTATTTCTTATGATTCCCAAAGTTATAAATTGAAAAAATTTGTTCTTATACTAATTCACCCCCCTCTCATTATAAGTGTTTGGGTGTGTGTGTTTCTTCATAACTTTCCTATTTATCCATCACATCGTCACTTAGAATCATGTGACACTAGCTTCCCTTGTGATATTATTCAAAGCATGACCTTAACCCATACCATTACTAATCATTTGTATCATTTTCCAACCTAATTGTAATCATCTTACCTTACATTTATTGGATCAATTCATTGAGATCTCTTTCCAATTAACTTATAGGGGCACATATCCTACATCACTCACTACCACTCATTTTTTTATTTAAGTATTTCCTTTGGATCATGACAATGACCAGTATCCACTTGAGAAATTCCTTTGACCATGATAATGACCAACTTTTTAAAAAACCACCCAACTTATCCATACATATTTATCTAATCAACTAATCAATGACCAGGTATTTAGTTTTTACCACCTTTAGTTTTAGGGTGTCTCCTAAAAAGTTTCCGAACTAGTTTTCAAGATTGGCTACTACCTTTAGTTGCAAGGTGGCTCCCACCAAGTTTCCAAACCATTTCTCAATGTGTAAGTTCCCATTAGGTTAGCTATTATCTTTAGCCATGGGATCCTACCAAACCAAACTAAGTTGCCAAATATTTTTTATCATCATCATTTAGCACCTTCTTGATGATTTGGCCTAGCACTTTTTTACATATAACTCCTTAATAGTCCTTGTCATTTTTTTCATTATCCTATCTCTAACCAATCAATTTCCAAGGTATTTATTATATATTTTCTTATATGGTCCACTATCATGCTTCTCATCCTCAAATTCTTCTTAGGAATTGAATCTCCATATGTCTCTCCTTCCAAAAGTAAAAGGTTAAATATCAAGCTCATATCCACGTATTTATCAAATATTTTACATTTATGCTTATAAATTTATTCATTTCATTACAAACACATGTAATATTATTTCCATTATTTCTATGTGTAACCTAGTTCGTGTTGTTATCATACAATGACTAATTTATTTAGGTTCTTTCTAGGAATAGGTAAAGCTAAAGCAATAATGAAGATTGATATATCTCCTTTTGCTATGTAGTTTCCATTTATTTTAATGATTCTTGTTATTATTCCTTTATTATTAGGCTTCCTCTTGTAGTCCATTGTGAGTCTAATAAAATGGGAGAAAAATGTAATCACAAAATTTGCATACCCTACAACTTCCTTAATACATTTTTTTGTCTATTTTATCTCGTAGGTCATGTGTGTACATCTTATATTATTTTGACCTTTTTTCTCTAGCCTTTGTCACCCCTAACCATCCATATCCCCTTTCCAATATTAATCACATAATCTTGTTTATACTTTTTATGTATTACCATTCATTTAATTTTTATCCCCATCCCATGTCCTAACTACACATTTAATTTTCCATTGATTTATCCCCCTCACATTATTGCAAATTTTAATTTTTTGTTCCTAGCCCCATCCTATGTATAAACCCCACCTTTTCCAATTGTAAAAATGTTTTAATGATCACATAAATAATCAACACCTAGTCCCCTATGAAATTGAGATAAAAAAAAGTATTCACAAATATTACACACAATTTGCCACTCAATAGGTGATTGTGTCATTTTATCCTCCTTGTTGCAAGGTGTGCACTCTTGGTCTCTTTGTGTTGTGCAACGCAACGCTCAAGTTTGTGACATGGATTAACCACCTCCCATGGATTCATTAACTTTGGATGTTGTATCGGGCATTAACAAGTTGCTCTTTTGGTGCAATGGCAATTGTCTTTGCAATAAATGGTATTAGATCTTGGGTCATAGGTTCCAACCCCTCACTTGCGCTCAGGTTCGTGACATGGCTTAACCACCTCCGATGGATTCATTAACTCTGGAGGTTATATCAGGCATTAACAATTCAATCTTTTAGTGCAACGACGACCATCTTTGCAAAACTCCTATCATAAGATTTGAATTAAAACTAATTAATTGTTCTAGCACTTCCCACCTAATTCTTTGTTCTTCAAAATCCAAAAGCGAGTTCTTTAAAACTAGCCACTTTTTCCTCATTTTAAAATTTTAAAAAAATAAGTTTGGATTAGTCATAAGGTTTTTTTTATTTTTGTTAATAAATCAAACCCTAACACTACTTCAAAAGTTCTAGTATTGAACTACCTTCGTGTCTAAGGTCTCCAATATTTTTATTTTTTCATTGTACATTGTTGCAATGGGGTCACTACAACTAGGTGGCTAATTTCCAAAGAATTTAACTGAGGCATTTCCTTTGAAGGTTTTTCATGAAAATTGAATTATTTTATTGAGTTTCCTTGTGATATTTCATATCATCATTTTAATCTATTTTTTATCTTCTCATTGTCATTATTCATGCATTTTTCATAGTGTTGAACCATTTCCACTTGAATTTTTTCAAAACCTTCATCAACCCATTTTGTGCTTCAAAATTGTATATCTTAAAACCCTTTGTGAGTGTAAGTATGTTCACTACCTTTTGAAAATGCAATCCTTAACCCTATCAAACCTCCATTAGAGTTCTTCAAACTTAAATTTTTTCACTCTCATATATGTCCTCTACAACATCTTGAAACCGTTTTTGAGTGAAAAAAAATCTTGTTTCCAAAACCTTTCTCTCACATCATTTGTCTAGTTGTGTTTCCATAAAGTCCTTACCATAGTGTTGTAAGTTTTAATGGTCATGATATGATCCAAGCTTATTCCATTTCATAGATTAGCATTGTTAACTTTTTTCTATTATATTTTAAATTTAGGTCCATGCTTGAAATCCCAAGGGGACTCACTTAGGTAGACTCCCCTTTGACTTTTTTTTCAAGAATTACATTTATAAAATTTTGATTGCAAGTTATTTTTAGATAAGTCTATAGAGTTTCAAAAACAATAGAGGCAATGTAGGTCTCAAATTTATTGATTTATTTCTCATAAATATTGTAAAGATCTATTTAACACAAACAAAGCCACCCTATTGGCAGTCAAGAGCAAACAAGGTCCCTCTACAAATGTCACTTGTTGATTTTAAGGCCTAATTCATTTTTATCCCAAATTGATACTAAAATTCCACAACTCTACAAACCAATCCATGCTCAAAAATCATAAAAGTAATGTATGATGTTGCTCCAATTTGATCATTTTATATCTCATCTTATCAAAAATTATTACTTCTATATTTTCAATTGGTTTCCATGTCTCTACTACAAATCAAGACCTAAAAACTCTTGTGATGCTTCCTCATTATGTCATCATTAATCCCTATCAACTTTACACCATCATTCTAGCTTCCAACTAAAAACTATTTCAACTCTTCAAATTGTATTTTTTTCATTCATGTTCATTAAGACTTCATAAGTTTACTATCTGTTGATGCCAAAATTTGACAAGGTAATAGCCCTTTGTGGGAAACTCAGTTAAAGGGGGGACCTATTGTGCTAAACTGAGTAACCTCTGAATTTTAAAGAAGTCAAATTTTTCTATAACTAGGGTTTTGAATGGGAAAAGGAAGAAAATATAAAAATAAAAGGATCTAACTAGGGCGATGCACCAAGATTTAGATGTAGGGCATGGTAAATCTATCTTTTGGATCCAATTTAAGGGCTCATTCAGCAATCTGCTATGTCCCAGAATGATAGAAAATAAATATAGAAGCCTAAATGATTCACTCAATGACATGACATAATATTCATAGACTTTTACTGAAAAGAGGAGTCAAAGACATGATCTAAACCAAAAAACTTGCATTAAATTTATAGAAGTTCTATAAATGAAACATTTAGTACCATGACAGCACAGTAAAACTTTATCAAAAATATTTAAGAAAACAAAGAGGTCAAACAATGGCACAGTCTGTAAGTCTTTACAATAATCTAAAAAGCGGTAAAGGCCTGGTTCTTTCACCAATTTCTCTATCAAAATTTGAACTCCTGCTTTGAAAGAAGAAGTGGTATTTATAATAAAATCCCAGCCCAATGAGTTAGTAATAGAAAATATCCTCCGATCATGAGCAATGATGTATTAGCAATGATTCACCCTGGCCATTACAATGAAAAAATATTTGAGCCATGAACGAGGATGCCTCAAAGCCAGATGCATCCCCTATGAATGATGGCAGTGGTCCTATCATACCAGCATGTCGACATGTGCCATCCACTCATGGCAGTAGTTATAATAAGTGGAAACTATTCTAAGGTTATTGCTCACTTCATCCCCTTATGTGATGAAGTCCTTAGAAGATCTATGTGGAAAGCAGTCGGGGTCTGAGGTTCATTCTCCCCTTCATGCAATGAAAACTTGCACAGTGAAGACACGTGGTGGTCTCTCAAACATACTACACTGAAGGTGGGGCCACCAAGGAATGTGCGCAGACTAATGCTATGTGGCATGCAGTCGAGGCTCGAAAGGGGAGCAATGGGAAGAAGCACTGAAGAGTGTGAACTGCTGATACGTGGAAGCATGGCAGCGGCTTTTTGAAAAGTGAAAGAAAGGATCCTTGCGAGGAGCGCCCAGCTGACAAGTGGAAACATTCGGATAAAGCCTTGTGAAAGGAACCTAATGTTGCTTTTAATAGGAGGTGTGGTTGGTACTTAAGAAAAAATAAAATAACCTGAAGGGAGCTTGGGAAATTTATATTCACAGCTTTTGGCGACTTATCAGAGGTTTTTCGCCTGAGAAACGAGGAACCCAAAAATTTCTAGTTTGCTGTCCAGTGCCTTATCCATGGGGCGGAGCGATTAGATCTTAGAGAGGGCAGTCTATAGAGGCAGCCATTTAGCCTCAGATGGACTCAATATGTCATGCAAACTTTCTTACGCTCCATGCAGATCGATCATTTCTTTGTAAGGCAATGTCGATATACCGGCGTAGGAATCGAGTTGAAAAAGAAGTCATGTAATCGGATGAGTGATGCTCTCAATATCTCCTTTAGCAAGGGGTTGACTGAAACTCTAAAAAGTGGACGCATCTTGTTGCTTCTCCTTGATCCTTGTTGAAATGTGCTTTATTGTGGCCACCGATTCATCTCCAAGAAATGGGGATGGTAAGCCCATCTGAGTTAGGTGGGAGAACCTTGCCCACATTCTACTCATGTTATGATTTGATGTGGTGGAACACTCGCTCGCATGAAGGATGGTCATGTAGAAATGAATGAACCTGTTAGCTACTTTGGCAACGGCCTTCCGATCTTCAATTCTTGCGTCTGCCAAGAATTCATCTGGGACCATATATATCTTGTCTAATAATCTCCTGGCCTCTAAAAATATCTCTATGATGGATTGATGGAACCGCTCAATTGCTTCACGCACCTCCTTGCCCAAACTTGTTGCCTCGGTCATAAATTGGAGCATCGACTATACAGTTAGGCAAAAGGCCTTCACTCTTTCCTATTATGAAATATATAATTGTTGGGATACTTGAAGAAGGTCTTACCCAATGATGGGAGATTGGGTATATTTTTTTAATAGGGATATCTCTACATCCCTCAATCCCATTTTATGTGTGACCTTTTCAACCTTTTGGTTTGCTACGGTGAGTTGTCCCTGCAGGGCCTACAATTATGTGATCCAGCTTGCCTTGGCTCGTTCCTTGTTTGTTGCTTCCTTCTCCAAGGAAGACTTCATTTCTTGAACATCATTCTCCAGTTGGGCCTGGAAGATTTCAAAATCCACATCTTTCTATTGTATCTTTTTTTCTAGTTGAGCGTGCTGGTGGAGAAATTCTTCATCTCTTTGTTGCACTTCTTGCCCCAACTGTGGCAACTAGTCTTGATATCCTTGGTTCTTCTATTGTAGCTCAACGACCAAGTTAGGATCGAGAGATTGGAACTTCGCAAGTTCCTCTCAGAGATTCGCTTTCTCCACCTCCACTAGTTGGGATAAGCACTTAAATTCAGCATCCCTAGCCTTTTCCTTGGTGAGCAATACCTCGACTATATCCTTTACGCTTTTCAGCTCTTCTTCCCTCTTCTTCAGCTAGCGACCAAACTTAAGAAATTCAGTGGTTACCACCCGCTAAGTTTCCTCCATGAGTTCCACTTTGTCTTGAGGTCGGGCTATGCTCAAATCAAGCCCCATGGCTTACATGTTGTATTCATTTGGTTGCATCTCTCCTTGTGGTTTGCTAATAGTTAGGTACATAGTCGCAAAATGTAGCGACTACTGAGCCTCATTAAAAATAGTTTATACTTTTGGCTCCAAAGGCTTCTTAGCATCTTTAGCTATTTTCTTTTGAACTCTGATTGCTCATTCCTGCTTAGTTTTGTAGCCTTCTGATAAGAATTTTTAGGGTGACCTAATAAGTCCACCTGCGAAAGGTGCACTGAGAGAAAGGGCGAAAGGGAATGAGAGGGTAGCAGTCCCGAGTGACTTCTTATTTGGAACACTAATTTTTTGAGGCCAAAAAGGAGGGATATCCCAATACCCAAACTATGAACTAGTAGGAGGACTCGAAGGAAGTGGAGTCGTGGCGATTTCCATCTGTTGAGAAGATTGGATTTTGGATGATATGGCAATGGTAGGAGACATATCAATGAAGGCAGTAGAGGCAGAGTGAGACGCTTTGGGACACAAAATGGGCCAAGGAAAATGGTGTAAGGGTTTGTGGAGGAGTAAAGGAAAATGGGATCACATGAGAGAACTGTGTGAAACCCCTCACGACCATTGAAGTAGAGGCTGAAAGGCAAGGGTCAGTGCATGAAATGAGAGGTGTCGCAAACATAGCAGGGGCAACTAAGGTTTGTGAAATAAGAGAAGAGGGAGTGAAAGATACTCGCGGTGCAGATGATTGTGATCCTTGGCCCGTCGTTGGCTCTTGGCTCGCCTTAGGGTCCTGCGAAGACTCTCCAAAAGATGCCTTGGTGCACTACTGCTTTGCTGGTGGTGAGTCTTCTACCGCTATGGTTTCAAATTTTTGAGGTTGTGTTGTCTCGATCCTCCTTGCATTCCAAGTGTGAGTCAGCAAAGACCTCACACATGATATGTTTACCTGTACATTAGAGGAAACCTTGCTAGGATTCTTCACAGACTTCCCCTTTTGTTGTGCCAAGGAATTTAGTGTTTCTGTGTATGGTTTTGCTCCTTCATTTGACTGCACTTTAGCCTCCTCTGAACTGGATTCTTTCTCATCACTCTCATTAGAATTTGGATGCTCGTTGTTCCACAATTTTTCCAACTTGTCATCCATCTCCTCACTATAATAAGGGGCCTCAGTGCGTTGGTTCTCCTGACGATATATCCATAAATCATTAATCTTCTCTTCCTTCCAGTTGTAATTTTTTATCAGGTTGTTGTGAAGAGTAGCCCCAATCTACTTTGTCTTATCATACTTCCCAGTCCAGTAGTAGAATCTGAGCCAGGGAGGCCAACCACCTTTGGTAGGGATATGGGCTAGGTCGACTATAAGTTCATCTGCATCCGACATTGGATTTTGACGCTTCTCCCAGTAAGGTCGAGGGTGTGTGTTACCTTGACATACTCATTCAAAAATTCATTATCGGGGTTGTAATTCCACTTATCACAAATCCATACCAACCCCAAATGAGCCAGCTTTGATTCCAGTGAGTCATGAGCCTTCCTCTTGGCCATGATTACGGTCTTGAATCTCATCAGGAAGCTAAAAAAATACCTTCTTTTTTCCGCTAAAGAAGGCGAAGTCGATAATTGATACCTCGCAAAACACTTCAAGCACTAGTATCCGATCTATAAGACATGTCGTAAGCCAAAAGAGATCTCCGGTGAAGCCACGCAATTAGATGAATATGAATTCCTCTCCCAAAAGCCAGTGACATTTTTGAGTGAAGTTCAGCATGAACTCAATTTGGTTTGAGTTGAGCTGTAAGACGGTTTTGTCTTCCCTTAAATCCTGTAAAATTGGATTCAAGAAATAATCCAAAAATGTGTAATAATCATGTGTCGCAGAGAGGAGGGGAGTCCACATGGAAACCAGCTTCTTCCTCTAGTTTTCATCAAAAATGGACAGCCCCAGACGCTTCTGGAAGAATTCAGGATTCTGATACAAAAACATGTAGGCGAGGAAAGATGGAAACCTGAACCTCTGTTGAAGTTGGTACTTTTCTATCTGGCTGAGCATCTCCTGCACAAGAAATTCTATGAAATTGTACCAAAAAAGAGAATGTCACTTGCACAATTGAAAACCCAAGCCTAGTTGAAACTCTTGGACCTCCTTGTTGGTGTCCAGGCTGCAAACAAATGCCATCATTGAGAAGTCATCCTTCATATCATCTTTGAAGCTCTTATATGTTGTTGGGATCTGCATTGGCTTTTATTGAGCTTCTTTGGACCTTTGTGCCTCCATGTTATAAAATTTTAGTGCAAGGTCTTTGGTCCTCCAATAGGTCTCCCCTTTTTCATTTGAGGCACTTTGGAGTTTCATTTTGAGATGCACAACATGTCCTAGATAGCATCCTTGTAGATAATAACACTCAGCTCTTAGCCCTCAATGGTGTTGGTATCCGGGTTGAAGTGTTTGATGGCCTCGTCGACCAATTTAGGGCAGTAGTGTACGGATGAGACCATATATTGTGGAAGCCCATTGAACCAACATTTCTATGCCAAGGAATATGGGTCGCTATTCCTTTTCATTCTTTCACAGGCCACCTCCCTAAGTGTCTTAGGGTTCCTCTCAAGGATGGGTCATGAATATTACCCCATTATTCTTTAATTCAATTCTTATCTCCGTGAGGACTCTTCTTTTTTGCAACCCGCATATTCACTCGTGTTGGATTTTATGTTATTCTAGATGAAGCGTAAGAGATATCCTCAAAGACATAGGTGGATGGTGTTGTGTGCATGGCCTTAAACAAACTTTGGGCCCTTCCTTCTTGCATTTTTGTTTGGGAACTATGAGCAATCACCATCTTTTGTAAACCTTCCACCCAAAAAGCACACTGAATCGGTATTAATGGAGCCTAGAACACAATGCAAGGCTCTGAACTTAAAACTAGGCAGCCTTTTGTTTTAGGTTTAATCCACACCGGGGTACTGAATTTTCTTCAATTACCTATGTGTTAAGCTCCTTTGTTGCTAGATGAACCACACCTGGTTCCCTTAACAATTTTGTTCTTCCAAGTCCCTTTGCCTACTTAAGAAGTTTTATGCTCTATTTAGCCTTTGCATGCGATACTTAGCTTTTTCTTTGATTTCCTACCTTCAACCAGTAGACAATGGTTGCCTTTTTGCATTTAATTTGGCATGTACTGCTAGCTCCTCTGTCCATGCAAAATGAACTACTTGCCTCTTTTGAGAAGACAAGAATTCATAATTACATTAGTGATAATGTCCCTTTGGCATGGTTTTAATGGGAAATAGAGTTGTCGATCAAATGCTTACCATCTTCTCGCACGCCTTTTCCATTAATATCCTTGAAAGCATAACTAAGTTGAAGCCATAATGAGTACTTACAAAATATTTGTGCTCAACCTTGGAGCTTGAAATAGCCTACATTGTGACACCTTAGCATCTGTCTATATGATCCATCACCTGCAACTGCCACCAATTTTCATTAATTGATTGTTACTCCCTTGTCTTGCATGCAGCAATTCATACATGCGGATGTAATTGATTTGGAATATCGAGCTGGCCTTTTGATGGGATTTTTGAGTTAAAACTTGATTATCACCATGCTTGGGATGCAGGATACCTCGGATATTTATATAAATGGGTCATAATACGGTAGAGGAATCAAACTTAGCGATTAGCAAAAGTAACATTGGGCAATTAGATAGGATTATCGTTTAGGCGGTTGAGTAGGTTTTGAATTTGTGTAGGGCCTAGACTTGGGTAGTCAAGTAGAGGCTGATACGATGAATACTCCAATCAGATTAGTGTGTAACATGTCTCAAACAACCTTTCTGGGAGAGATTTTGAATAGGCGCTTGAAGCGCATGACTAAGAACAAGCACTCACTAGCTATCATATCCATAAAATGGGTCTAGGGCAGGGATTGTATTGAGTATGAAGACAAGTATTAGGTAAACACCAATATTTGCTCCCATTTTTTTGCCTCGCTACTTGACATTCAAGCTCCAAAAGCCATGATTTTGTGCTTGACGCTCATGATTTTTCCAAAGAGGTACCTCAGAGGTCTTGGTGAAGCAGTGACCAATGCGGTGTATGGCCTGGGCCTTCCTATCACAAGTGGCCTACAGAAGCATGTTGAAGAAGAAACGGTGGTACCATGGGTGCCATTCCTAAGTAGATTTCTACTTCATTCACTAGTTGAGCATCATGAGAGGGCTACCCATGTGTGTCACTTTCTTCTACGCTGCTACAATGTAGTGTTGTTCTATGATGTGGATTGGTACACTAACTTTAGGAACCTTGTGTTCCCTTTGCCGCTCGTTCTAGGAGTTGATGTTGCTGCTACTCAAGGTCTCATTGCTAGTGCTTATAACCTTCCCTTTGCACCTAACAATGCCCCTGTCGATGAAAATAATTTTTTTGCCCCAGATATTCATATCTTTGAGCACATAGCCACAGAGCCATTTTCACAATGTTTTCTATCAAAGTATATATATATAATGAATATACTTGCTTATCTTAAACTCCTTGTCTCCATTCTTTTATTTTCTACAATATGGATTAAACTGAATTCTTCACATATTTATTTTTTGCAACATGAGCAGGATAGTCTTTCTTTGTTCTTGTAATAATGAGTTTCATGAATTATCCTACTCCTTGTATCTATGAAAATGTTGGAAATACCAGCCGACAAAACATGAAAAGGAAAATAATTACATTATTCACATATTTACACCCGTATGGAGTAACTGAAGCTTAATTGAACAAATTTAAGTGAATCTCATTAACCGGAATTCCAAGTGATTCTTGGTCCATGCTCTCTAATTTGAATGCATTATTTTGTTTGCACTGAACTATTTTGAAAGGACCCTCCCACAGTTTTTTGAATTTTCCATGTTGGCCAGGCTTTGCAGCCCTTTCGTTGAACTTTAGTACCAGGTCTCCTCATTTTAGACCTTGGTCTAAAGCTTTCTTATTGAACCACCTATTGGCGGTTAGTCATGGCTATTAGGGCTTTCTCCCTTTTTTCTTGTACCTACAGCAATTCGGCCAATCGAACCTCCATAGCTCTGTTCTCCTCAATTTCTAGAGACTTGAGTAGTTTTAGCACAGGTATCTCTATAGATATAGGCAACAACGCCTCCTTCCCATACACTAGCTCATATGGAAAATTCTTCAAGGCTTTCTTAGGATTTATGCGGTTTTCCCATAACTTTGTACAAAGATTCTTATGTCATTCCTTTTCATGATCGAATGTGATCCTTTTAATGAGTCAGACTAGATTTTTGTTAGTTGACTCATCCAGGTTGTTCCCCTGCGGGTAGTAGTTTGATGATGTTTTCAAGAATATGGCATGCTCAAATGCAGACTGACATACCTTGGAGCCTAAGAAATCTTTGGCATTGTCTGAGATGATAGTCTTTGGCACATTGAATCTTGTTACTAACCCCTCAAGAAAGTCCACAATTTCTGCCTCTATCACATTCTTCAGGGGTAGGGCTTCAGTCCACCTTGTGAAGTAGTATGTGGCTATGAGAATCCACTTGTGACCAGTGTTAGAGATGAGGTTGATCATCTCGATGAAATCTAGCCCCCACTGCATAACAGTTCATCTGCTACTATCAGATTGAGAGGCATGGTAGAATTTTTTCTTCTCCCTACGTAGAATTGGAATTCTTTGCAGGCTTTTACCATATTTTAGGAGTTGTTGAATAGTGTAGGCTAGAAGCACCCAATGCGCAAAATTTTGATGGAGGTTGTCTTCATAGAGAAGTGTTTTGCTTCAGGGCTGATGTGGAAGGTGCCGAGAATTTTCTTTTTTTCCTCTATGGTGACGCACCGCAATAGGATTTTGTTGAAATTCCTCTTGAAGAGGATCCCTTCAATAAGTGATTACCCACTATTTTGCAATCGGCAGAATCTTCTTCTCTAAGAAGGAAGTCCCGGTGGATACTTGTCGGTGTGCATAAACCTTACTCTATCTATCAGCCAGTAGCCTTTGGTTTTAGAATTATTTGTTAGAACCAGCTCTGCTTGCTCTTCTTCAATTTCCATTTCTTCATCATGTGCCAAATATTTACACAACCCTCTCCCTTTGATAGTCTTTGTAGGCTTGACCTTGATGATGTATTCTAGGATCTTGGTGATCCAGTTGGCCCTTTTTTCAGTGATCTCTCCTTCCATAATATATTCACACACATTGGAGTCTACGGCATAAACAATCACCTTATTGCAAGAAATAATATGTCAAAACTTATTGAGTTCCTTGACGATTTGAATGCTTTCCTTTCGATGAAGTTATAGTTTGTCTCATATTCCATCAAGGTCCAGGAGTGAAAAGCTATCAGATGTTCTCCCTTCGCTTCATCGTCCTTCTGAGTCAGAACAGTAGCGATGCTTATTTTTCTACAAAGGCGTACATTATGAAGTCTTTTGACAAATATGGATTTAAGAGCATAGGAGCCAAAGAAATAGCATCCTTCACCTTCTCAAAAGCTTCTCTTGCTTCTTTTGTCCATTTGAAAAATTGGTGCTTTTTTAGCATCAGGGTGATCGGTCTGATTATTCCTACAAAATCATAAATAAACTTAATTAGAAAGTTAACCTTCTCCAAAAAATATTGGACTCCTTTCTTGTTGATTGGAAGGGGAAGTTCCCTGATTTCTTTTACCCTTTTAGGATCAATAGTGATTCCTTCTTGGGACACTACATGTCCCAACAATTTGCCTTGTGATACTTCGAAGAAACATTTTTTTGAGTTCAGGGATACCTCAAACTCTTGGAATTTTTTGAAAACCTCTTCTAAATGATCAAAATGGTCATCTTTGGACTTGGAAAATATAATCAAATCATCTAAATAGATGAGGATGATCTTGTTGATCAGTCTGCTAAAGTCTATGTCCATTGCCCGTTGGAAGGTGGCTCCCACATTTGAGAGGTTGAAAGGCATCTTAGCATACATGAACGTTCCCCACTTGGTGGTGAACGTGGTCTTGTGTTGATATTCTTCTTTAACCTGAACCTGATTGTAGCTCGAGAATCCATCCAATAGATAAAACATTTATGAACCAACCACAGTCTGCAAGATTGATTCCATGGGAGGCAGTGGATAATGATCTTTTAGTGATGCTCTATTTAGGTCATGGAAGTCAACACAGAGATGAATGTCTCTATTTTTCTTTCAAACTAGAATGAGGTTAGATACCCACGTAATGTGCTTGATTGGAAAGACAATCTTTGACTGGATCAGCTTCCCTACCTCTTGTGTCATTAGGGCTTCAATCTTTGGATTGACAGGCCTCTGTATTTTTCAGACCAGTTTAGCACCATCTGTTAGTTTGATGGTGTGTTGGATGATGTCAGGATTATATCCCTTGAGGTCATCATAAGAACAGGCCATGACCCCTTTGTATTTTTCATAGAAGTGTATAAGCCTATCTTTTTCACACTACAGAACTTCTTTCCCAACCTTTAGTCTTCTTCCATCTCTGACCTCCAGGTCAACGTACTCTTCTTGGTTTTCCATAAATTTTCTCCTAGCATTCCTTGCATCATCACAGTTGAATAGATTTTCAAGAGTTACCAGCCCTTTCGGAAGTTTGTTTGAGTTCAATTGAATGATGTGTCCTTCGTATGCTTCTTCAATTTTTAGCTCAAACTGATCAACGAACTCTCCTGAATGTTGAATGAACGAGGTGATGTGTTCATCACTTTTGAATAATTTCCAGCTTTGATCATTATCGAGAAATGAGGGTCAGACGATCACTCGCATAGAGTGTACATTCTCAATCAAGTCGGAGATATGATCGAATTGAGATCCTATCATTTCCATGTGATCTGCATCTGAATTCTACTCTCTTGGCACCATGTGGATGTTAAAAGCTTAAAAAAAATCGATGAGGTCCCATACCCTGTGCCTATAAGACCGCATACAAAAAAAAATTGCAGCGAATATGTTTCTAACTTGATTGATTATGAGTTCAGAATCTCTGAACACCACTATTTTTTTGATACCCATGCACTCTGCGAGGCTTAGCCCTTGCACAAGACCTTCATATTCAGCTTCATCATTTGAGCAAGAAAATTGGAAGCAGAATGATCTAAGAACCTCTTCATTGGATGGAGAGGTTAAGCATATCCTGGCACAAGCGCTGAATTTTCATCTAGCACTGTCAAAGTGTAATGTCTAGAGTTTTGAGGCTTGTTTAGTCATGAAGTCTTTCAATACTCTTGAGACTTCTTGATCTTCATCATAGATGACATAGGTACTCAACCCGGTAGCATGATAATTGTTGAAAGGGTTGGTGCCTACATATTTTCTCAAGAAGACTTCTTCTTCATCAACTTTGTCATTGGTTACCTTCTCATCTCCTAGTAGCTTGCTACCAATGGCTTCTTCTTTGGTGAAAGAAGTATGAGTGTCTTCAAATTTGATCATGGCTTCATCAACTACATATTCTACATGCTGAGGTTCTTATATTATCTTCATTTTCACCTTGTGCTTAATCCTGAGAATTAGGTGGGACCAATCCAAAGAAAGGTATCCGCCTATCTTTGAGGTGAATTCTCAAGATAGGCAAAGGTCGAACATGGGAGGGATATCAATGATCATGGTATATTGTGGCACCGTGATGCTAGGATAGGAAAACAAAGTCTAGGGGAGGTCTTTAATGGGGCCTATAGTTTCAACCTTGTTCCCATCCAATTGCATAACTCTTATTTTTAAGGGCTCATAGCTAAGTCCTAAGGCTTCAGCTATTTGCTTGGGCATGACTATGGTGTTGGCACTAGAGTCAATCATGGAGTTGTGCAGCAGTTTCTTCCCCACAATGAGATTCAAGAAAAAGGGTTTAGGTTTTGGTTTCTCCTCTTTGACCTTCATCGAAGACTCCTTTGCAGTATTCGTAAGAACTTTGGTCGAAGGTGATGAGTCAGCAGCCCTTTCAAAAGCTTTTTTTATCGACTGCATAGTCGTATCTTTCTATAGGGCCTTCTGTAGTAATGACTTTTGTTTTGGAATGGCTAAGATATCCCAAAGGGAGATATTAGTGGAAGATTTCTTCAATTGTTCCACCACGTTGAAAGGTGGCGGATTTGGAGGCTTATGTTCCTTCGACTTGGTGATGACAATCTCCTTGCGTAGTTGTGGTTGTGGAGTGATTGTGGAGGGTCCAGGGGGTTGGTCTAGGATGGTTTTGGGTTGCGGAGTGACTGACTCACCTATGAATCTCCTTTTTGATCGACTGTTGTAGTCAGACTATACTTGCAGGGTCATCGATGTGGATGCTTCATAAGTGAACATTTCTTCCTCTCCTTCCATCCATGAGAAGATGGCATGGTCGAGAGCTATGTCATTTTCTTGTTCCAAGGACACTCCATGCATCTATGCGGTAAGAACCGCATTCTCCATTTGTGGAGAGGCACATGTATATCCTCTCTAATTTGGCACCATGTCTTGACTGCATTGTTCTACAACCTTTTGTTGCAAATTTCCATACGAACAATTTTGAGGCATATGTGCGTCGCCGCAGGGGAAGCACCAAGGATTTAAATCTCCAGCGAGATTTTTCTACCCTACAGTCAGCTCTCTTCTCTCTACTTGTACTTGTTTGAGCAGCTCCCAGCGGAGTCAATACCGATACGATTTGGTTATTTATCTGAGTCGACAGATTTATGCACGTAGCTCCTTGATATTGGTTATGTTGGTAGGAGGGTTTGTCACCTCGATAACTTTGATAGGATGGTCTTGGAGGAGTAGCCTAGTTGTGCTTGATAGTGGTTACTTCATTTGTTAATTTTTGTAGCATCTCCCTTATGTCGTTCATCTCATCCTTTGAAGCATCGGATGTAGAAGCAGCATTCTATGGTGCACTTGGATATGTCTACATAGACAGAGGTGGTGCGGGTGTGCTAGTAGATGACATCTCCTAGGTAGAAGTTGATATTTCAGGGAATAACGGCATAATGGGCCAAGGTGGCAACTTCCTAGCATCGATCAAGTTGTTCTCCACCTTAACTACTATGTTGTATGCATCTAGTAATGTGGTTCTTCCAAGTGACTAGATCATCATGGAGATGTCAACATTGATGGACTTTAAGTAGAACATAAATGCTAACTCGGTCGATGGTCGAATGGCATTTTGGATTCTCTGCGAGGTTGTATGGAACCGGGCATTGAAATCAGTCATGGCTTCAGATGGATCCCACTTGATTGTTGATAGTTGATGATATAGCAAAGACATGTCTCCATCATTAGAGAATATTTCATAAAAAGGATCCTCGAGCTGATCCCAATTACCAATAGTATTAGTCGGCAGAGTGTTATACCAATCTAATGCTCTTCCTCTGAATGAACCCACAAGCAATCTCAGTGCTATTTTATGATCTATAACTTTGTGTACCAAACATATGTTTGCAACATCTTGCAGATGTTCAGGTGGTGTTCTTGAGCCATCTCTGGTAAACTTTGGAATAGCTTTGAGAGAAGAGAATGGGATAGAGGCCCAAACGGCAAGTGCAACTAGGGCTACAAGGGGACTTCCGGCTTCCCAAGCCACATAATTTTGGTTTGTGATCCACAACATGGCTGTGATCCAAAATTTCTACTAAGCAATTTTGGGGATGTGTTGTTACTAGTGGAGGTACTAACAAGCCAGGATTATTTGTGGTTTGTGACCTAGTAAAAGGTCAATGGCTTATACACCCTTTTGATTTGGTATATTTAAGTGGTCCCACCGAGCGTGCTAGGAAAAATTAAAAAAATTGATGCCAAAATTTGACAAGGTAACAACCCTTTGTGGGAAACTCAGTTAAAGGGGGACCTATTGCACTAAACTGAGTAACCTTTGGATTTTAAAGAAGATGACTTCTTCTATAACTGGGGTTTTGAACGGGAAAAGGAAGCAAATATAAAAATAAAATGATCTAACTAAGGTGATGCACCAATATTTAGATGTAGATGGCATAGTAAATCTATCTTTTGGATCTGATTTAAGGGCTCGTTCAGCAATCTGCTATGTCCCAGAATGATAGAAAATAAATATAGAAGCCTAAATGATTCACTCAATGACATAAGATAATATTCATACACTTTTACTGAAAAGAGGAGTCAAAGACATGATCTAAACCAGCAAACTTGCATTAAATTTATAGAAGTTCTACAAATGAAACATTCAGTACCATGACGGCACAATAAAACTTTATCAAAAAAAATTAAGAAAATAGAGAGGCAGAAAAAAGGCACAATCTGTAAGTCTTTACAATAACCTAAAAAGTGGTAAAGGCCTGGTTCTTTCACCAATTTCTCTATCAAAATCTAAACTCTTGCTTCGAAAGAAGAAGCAGTATTTATAATAAAATCCCATCCCAGTGAGCTAGTAATAGAAAATATCCTTCGATCATGAGAAATGATGTATTAGAAATGATTCACCTTGGTTGTTGCAATGGAAAAAGATTCAAGTCATGAACGAGGATGCCTCAGAGCCAGATGCATCCCCTGCGAATGATGGTAGTGGTCCCAACAGACCAGCATGTCGACATGTGTCATCCACTCATGGTAGTAGTTATAATACATGGAAAATGTTGCAAGGTTATTGCTCTCTTCGTTCCCTTGCATGATGAAGTACTTAGAAGATCTATGTGGCAAGCGGTTGGGGTCTGAGGTTCATTCTCCCCTTCATGCGATGAAAACTTGTGTGGTGAAGACACGTGGAGGTCTCTCAAACATACTATGCTGAAGGTGGGGCTGCCAAGGAATGTGTGTGGACCAATGCTATGTGGAATGTGGTCAGAGTCCAAAAGGGGAGCGATGGGAAGAAGCACTGAAGAGTGTGAACTGCTAACACGTGGAAGCATGGCAGTGACTTTTTGAAAAGTGAAAGAAAGGATCCTTGCGAAGAGTTCCAGGCTAACAAGTGGCAACATTCGGATAAATCCTTGTGAAAGGAACCTGATGTTGCTTTTAATAGGAGGTGTGGCCAGTACTTAAGCAAAAATTAAATAACCCGAAGGGAGCTTGGGAAATTTATATTCACGCTATCAATTATAGTTTTTTTGGTCATTGATAAGCAAGTACTTCTATGAAGTTGGAGCTCACTATTGATAGGCTCTCTAACAAGTTTCAAGTTAGTACCTACTCTCTCAAAAAGGCCATCCACTAGACAAGGTTATCATGGTGGTTGTCAAGACTAGACAATTTTGTTAGGTGGATCATTTGCATATGGCATCTATATCCTTTAGGTCCTCTCACTTCAAAACTTCACAAGAAATTACAAAACAATATTCCAAGCATATTTAATAAATGCCACTTCTTTGTATTGGTGCATTTGATACCAATTTTTCACTTTTTCCTACATTGAATAATTAAGCCTTTTTCATTTCCCAAGTCTTACAGGTGTCCAAGTTACATAGCTTCTAAAGTTTTTAATTCATTTGTCAATATTGAGTAACATTGTTGCTAATTAATGGTCAATTGTTGGCTTGTTTTGATCTACTCTTGGGAGCAAAAAAATTAAAGGGTTCAACACCCTAGTTTGTTGCTTATTTTATCAAAAACATTGTTGCTAATTAAGGTTACAGTGGTTGGAGATAGTCTTAGGTAACGTTAATTTTCATATTTTTTGTATAGGTTAAAAATAACCTTACTAATAGTTTAAAAGGTCCATATATTTAAGTTTCTTTTAGAGAGAGAGAATTAATAGCTCCGTACGAGGATTAACACATGGGTTGCACAAAGGGGATGAGAACTAGGATAATGGGCATGAGTCATATGATGGGAATGGGGCATGAACTAGATGGATAGTGTGGGACAAAGAAAAAGAGATTGAGAAAACGAGTAGTAGGTGTTGTGAAGAATTACAAAGGGGAAAAGAGTATGGGATAAAAATTAGAATTTTGTATATGTAAACTAGGGCATATTATAGATAAATGGGAAAGAAAATAGGAGATGGGAACAAGTAATAGATGTGGTTAAATGAGAATTTAGGAAGAGGAAAGTGTGCGAAGGTGTTTATGAAGTGCATGAGAGTGAACTATGGATAAAAAGAATGTCTGAAGGAGATATAATAATTGAATGATACAAAAAATATTGTGGAACCTAATAGGTTGTTGGTATGATATATAATAGTAAAAAAAACATTAAAGGGGAAGGTTCACTAAATTAAAGAACCTAAAATGAACCCATTTAGGTTTGAATGTGCATTTGGTGTTGTTTTAGCCTACAAGTTTTGTTCTTTCTAAATACTAGTCTATTATAACCATAACCTAAAATAATTGATGAATAACAAAAAATGAAATGGGATTTTATTTAGTTTATAATTTTAAATAAACAAGTATACAACTAAGACAATCAATATTATAAATAAAAATATGAAAAAGATAGAAATGTGTCCCTAAGTGTATTGTTTTCCTAAGAGTATTTTTTTTTGTCCAAGGTTGAAGGAGAAGTGATGTAAACCACTAGAGGAGAATTCCTAGAAAAATGATAGAGTTTTAGGAACTACCTAGCATAAATTACCACTAATTGGATTCTATAGTGGACAAGATGGAAAATCCTATGAATTGGAGAAGATTCTAGTGCTAGTACAAGGTGATAGAGACTTATATAAACTAGTATGCAAGACAAAAGCACTGGAAGTGAGCACTTGTGTAGAAAAAAGTATCAAGGTTGTGCATTGGAGCCCATGAAAAAAGATTGAAGCACTAAGGAAGTACACTAAAGAACCCATGAAGACATAAATGATCATAGGTTCTCAAGTAGATACTTTTACAACAAATAATTGGGGTCCCTATTATTCAATAGTCCCAAAAACTAATTGCAACTAATGCATTATCTTTGTATGCCCTATAAATACTCCCAAAATTTATACAATCTTCTACAATGCTAGAATATTTAATGGAAATAGGAATAAAGGGTGTGAGTGTATGGAAAGATACCTTGGTCAATTCCCAATTTGGTATGTTCCAACCTCCACTAAATCACAAGATGGAAATATTGGGTGTGTTGTTAAGAAATAATGCATCAAAACCCAGAACTTAATCCATTTCCTACATAACCCCATGAGAGATAAACATGCATACAAGTAACCATACTGCATAGATAAAATATACAAGCCACAATATAACTCAAGATATACCTTAGAAAAACCCTCAAGAGGGAAAAACCAATCCTCCAAAAGCATCCATATTCCATCTATTATTCAGCAATGAAGTATACAAGATTTACAATGAATGCCTCTAAACCATCAAGCCTCTCCAATACATCCTCATGTGTCCAAGCATGAATCCACACATCCCATTTCATGCTTCACATATGCACTCCTTAGAAAGACTCAATAATGACAGCCCACTCACCCATCCAACCTTAACCACTAAACATGTGCCTGCTTTTATAGACTCAAGCTCACATAAATACAACCAAGTGGTAAGATAAAACCATGTGAACACAAAACCACTAATCCCTTATTTAATATTGGGTATTAAGTTCACTTTTTAAATATTTCTCCACTATTAAATTATTATCACATGTCTCTCACACATTAAATAATAATACAATGTTACAATAGAACATAAAGTGGTCCCCAAATAATTATCCAGTGTGATTAACCACACCACCTAGGTGCATCACACCTTAATAATTATTTAATTATAGCATTATAATATCATTTTATGCAATGGTGTACAACACCATATCCCAACATGTGCAAAACCTAGGTGAAATATGTGAAATAGTAGCCTTAATTAAGGCTACTATGCTTTAGGGTTAATTTGGACCCTAGAGTATAGATGACTTATCTTGAGGCCCTAGTGTTTTAATGTAATTTGTCCCAACTTGGAATTTAAGTACAAAACTTTTAGTAAGAATTAGAGGTGAAGCAAAGGCTTAGGGTCTACATAAATCAATTAAAAATTTGGTGAAATTTTATAAATCAAGAAAATGACCCCAAAACATGATTATAGGAGTGGTGATGTAGGAGCACCCATGGCATTTGGCTATCTTGTATCAACAAAAAAAGGTTAATTTTCAATTGAGAAATTTTGGGTTGTTGAAATAAGTTAATTTTGGCTTGAACTCATGTTGTAGGATGGCAAATTATTTATTTTTGAATAATTAAATTTTCCAAATATTTCCCTTGCACATTGACAAGTTGGCTAGTGGGATGAAAAAGTAAGAAAAGCAACTTAAATCTTTAATTCCAAATTATTTCAAAATATTATTGGGCATTTAGATTTTTGAAATTGAGGAATTAAAACACCTCATCATGATCCCTAAAAATTAGGGACTAGAGAAGTGGGCACCCAATAATTGCCTTGATTTTTTGCTTTTTCAGGAGATAATGGTGGAGAATAAAAACTGCAACATCATATCTTTGACAAGGCTGCTAGAAATGGATTTTTAATGATTTTTAATTATTTTTTGAATTTTTTCATGTGCAAAAACAGAAAGGGCTGTGTCATATTGGAGAGGCCCAAATAAAGCATATGAAATTAATTCTATGATAGGAGGAGTTAAGCAACAGAAATCCAGTTTTCATTGATAAAGTTTTAAAAAGAGAAATTTTGGGAAAAGAAAACGGGAGGCGTAGAATTCTTGGGGAAGCCTCATGGACTTTTTTTCAGGTTGAGATTGATTTATATCAGTCCATTAAATTTTCAGATGAATAGGTAGAAGTTACGGGAGTTACAAGTGGAGTTGAGGTGTTGGAATGAGGATATATTTGCAAAAGCTCACAAGATTCAGCATGGATTGTATTTGAATGTTTTTCCATTTGCATATAAAAAATTTTAAGGATTATTTTCTTCTCATTAGTCCAATGATGACTTGAAATTAAGTTGTAATCAACTTTCTTTAACTGAGTAATTCAATGTTTTCTTGTGTGAACAAATTGTGGAGTTTAATTTGCAAGTTCTTTATTTTTGTTTTAAGTTTTTGTTGTGAAAGATTTTGGAGATGGTATAGAGTGTATGAATTTTTTGATTTAAAATTTTAAGGGTATGAATCCCTCTCTAAATTAGTGGTATCAGAGCAGGAGTTCCTGAGTGTGCAGACAAAAGCAACGATTGGAGGCAGTTTGTGCCATGACCTGAGGATGGAGAATGTGTGGATTTTGCTTGGAGATGAATGTGCAAGTAGTAAGAAGAAATTTTCAGAGGATTTAATGAGCTGAGGTTCTCATGGTTGTAAATAGATCGCCGAAGGATGAAGTTTACAATAATATTGGTGAATATTGAAAGAGATTTTTTGTAAATAGATCGTTGAAGGAGGCAGTTTACATAAGTAAAACCAGAGAGTTTGAAGATTTGTGTTGTTAAGGAATTGAGAGGTCTTAAAAATGGAAAGGAGAAAGAGGAAAATAAATTTTGTCATTGGATGGATTTTAAGGATTCCAAAACTAGAAGAAATCAGAGAGGCTTTGGAAAATCGGAGAAAGAGAAATGATAAAGATGCAGTAGCAGATAGATGAAATGAGAGTAGAGATTGAGAGGAGGAAACAAGAGAAGAGAAGAGTTGAAGGTAATTTTTATTATCTTTCTAATGATGTTTTGAATGTAGGAAAGAAAGAGGATGCAGTAGAGTATCAGGCAAGTGACATCAAGGAAGAGGAAGAGGATGAGTAAAAAAATATTGAAGAACTTGAAGTTGAGGGATGTCTATTGGAAGACATGGAGGATGAGACTACAAAGGTTGCAACAACAAAAAAGATTCCTTTAAATAACACCCATGAGGTTGAGAAGGATGATTTACTCATTCAAATTGAAAGAGAATGGGATCAACTTATTGCAGGGGAAGCAAAAATTGTACCAGTGGAATGAGAAAATTTTAGCCAATGCAAAGGTTGCAGCCAAAGGTAATGAGGTAATTTCTGATTTTTCTATTTTTTATGATGAGAATAAGGATGTAGTTGCAACAGTGGATGTGTTGGAGATAGGTGAGAGTGATGAGAAAGATGTGAATGTGAAGTTGGAGTTTACCGATGATTCCTTGTTTGAGAATGATGAAGGTGAAGATTCTTTGATAGAAGAACTTGATTACTTGTTGCACAAGGTGGATTATGAGTCACAAGATTATTATTATTATAACATTGTTTTGGGTGTAGAAAATCCATTTGCAGCAATAGTATGTCTTTTTGAAGGCATAATAGTGTAGACATATAAAATTGACCCAACACTTATCACACACTTTAAATGACATTTTTGTATCATCGACAACATTATCATCCAATATCACTGCATTTCACATCAATTGCATCAAAAACCCTAAATTCTTCTATTAATTGAATAATAGTACATTATTAATTAATTCACTTTTTCACTAAAATTCACCAATTAAATCAATTTTATTTATTTAATAAAGTCCTGAAACCCTAATTTCTACTATTGATTGAATAATATGACATTATTTAATTAATTCACTTTTTGATCAATTTCGACCAATTAAATAAATTTCATTTATTTAATAAATTCCTAATCTAACTTTATTCCTCCTGATTAATTAAATAACGTCAGTTATTTAATTATGTCACTAATTCACTTTATTCCTCTAAGTTGATTAAATTATTAAAACATAATAAATTATGTCACTTTCCCTCCAAATTTGAATAATCAAATAAACTATTCAAAGACATCATCAAAAATCAAATCAGACTAATGTAACTTTGTTTGCAAAAGGCAAACTTGATTTGCACATTCAACTCCAAAAGGAATTAATTAATTAAATCAATTAATTAATTATCCTCGCCCACTTTCATGATTGAGTAAATTGTGAACCACCAATTGCTCATTTTGATTGTCTGACTGATCCATCTATTTCCTGATAGATTAATCTATTCTTCAATCCCACAGATGATTGAATCTATTCCTTCAATCCCATTGAGAACTCAAAATTATTTCTTCAATCACACTAATTACATAATCAATTTTCACAGATTATGCCCATCTAAATCCTCTCAACATCTTTCGACAATCGATCAAGATATTCTACTACACGATCCAGAGCGTTCATTCAAAATCACAAATTCTATATAACAAACCTCTTTCCTCACAAAAAAGGATCAGAGAATTAGTACATTTTATGCAACGAACTAATGCCAAGATCATAACGGACATTGACAAAGCTTTAACCAACATCTTTGATCAACACATGCATGTTCTTCAAGTTTTCACACACACAATGGAGGCTTCGTATTGAATTGAACAATCCAACATACGTCAATACAGATACACTTTGACACATGATGGTAATATTATATTGTTTTGAGTTCATGTTTATTGTTTTCCTTCAATAACGTTCTTGAATTCATTAGATTTATAATTTCATTTCGTCAGTAATGGGCATAGATCTTGATCATTGTTTTGGATTAGATTAGTTTATATTCATTGTTTTGATCTTGTTTATACTTATAGACTTCCCCCTTAAACATTCTAGCACATTCGGTGGGACCTTGGTCCTTAACACTAATAATTTTATGAGCTACATTTTAAGTTTCAGGTCTTGGAAGCACTTTAGAAAAATCTTTACGCACAAGTTTTAGAAAAAAATTACATTTTCTTTCACGGTTCTGGCGCACTTTACTTATTTTTTGGTGCATTGACCTATTTTCTAGTGCTTTTGACTTTTTTCGCACTTATATTTTCTAACAAAGGGTTCTTTTGATATTTTCCAATGCTTTTGACTTCTAACAGAGGTTGCTATTGACTGGTTTTCCTATGCTTTCGCCCTATTCATCTATGTCTAGGATCCGCAAGTTAAATTTTGAATTCTAATGTTAACGGGTGCCTAATTTGAATGTGTAACAGATACTAATGTTTGTTTATGCAGGATTTGCAAAGGTATAATGGGTGTTTATCCACAAAACCATTAATGCTTTTTTTGCAAGGAAGATGAACAGTCGAATAAATTTTAATTTTCAAAGCTTTCCTAAGTTATAAAATTTTAATTTGGTGCAATAAAAAGAACTCCACAAACAACACATTTTGATTTAGTGCTCTAAAATGAACCTTTTCCAAGCTTTCTAAATTAGAAAATGCTTTCGTTTGGTGCTTAAAAAAATCCCACAAAAAACACATTTTGATTTAGTGCTCTAAAATGAACCTTTTTCAAATCTTTCATAGTTAGAGAATGTTTTCATTTGGTGCAATAAAAAAGAACCCCACAAACAAACTCTTTCAATTTAGTGCTCTAAAACATGTTTGATTGTGCACCAAACAATTTCAATTTGTTGACGAACGCACGATTTTTTTTGTTGACCATTAAGACAAGGTTTAGGACAAACACTTTGGTTGGTGCTTAAAAATGAACAAATCAATTTCTTGTTTTGCACACTGCGATATCCTTTTTCTGAAATCTAGAACATTTGGATTTGGTAAACATAAAAAGAATCATTGTTATCTTGTACACACCTTATTTCACTCTTTTTGGATAGCGCCACTCGAGGGGCTTAAAATAAACATTGTGATGAAGTGTATTTTGTGTATTTCATGTTTGGAAAATTAGGTGACTATCCTCTCCCCTCATGCCTTTTGGCGATCTTGGGTGATGAAAATCATCTTGAGTTTTGAACATTTTACTTCAAAGCATACCTTTAGAGGGCCTACCTTTTGAGACACATCTCGCGCTAGATAACTCAAAGGTGACCCAAGCGAGACTTTATTTTAGTCCTCGATATAAATTATTGTGAGTGTGAGGAAATTTCATCATTCACCTGGTGTGAATGTTCTATTCCAACGTCAGTCTCCTCCAGTATCCATGTGATACGTAAAAACCCACAAGGGTTGGGAGGCCTCTTACTTGAGCAAGACGTCACATGTATAGACACTAGTTATCCCAAAACATGACTAAGAACCAATGTGTATAGAAGCTACCCCTTTTATCCAAAGCATTCTCTAAAGTGGTGCATTAGAAATTTGATTCTGAGAAGTTACTTACCAAGTACGACTTATGGTTGAGCATAAAAACCTCTCCATTTTTTGCATGTAAAATCATCTCTTCAGGGCATGAGGTAAGCCCATCTAGGAGGAAGTGTCTATCCCTATGGTGTACATTGTGTTCATGAAATTGTCAAATCTGTTTGATTACTTTGAAACATCAAACTTTGTGCCTGAATTAAAAATGAACACATCAAAACAAGCATTCAACATGGTTCCAAAATGGAAAACCCTTTTGAATTAGTGTGAATCCTTTGAAAAGAGCCCTATGTTTGCACTCCCTAAAAGATATCCTAAAAAAATATCTTTGAAAGGTTTTTGAACACTTAGGCTTAGATTTCAAGTCGCATTGAATTTGAAGTTAACATTGGAAAACTACAGTCTTTTTTGGTATCTTAAATTTCAATTTTGCGAAAGGAAACATACCTTTAAATGTATAGAGATTTAGATCTGAAAATTAGTGTTTGTTATAAATTATCCATGTCAGTCCATACATTTTTAGTTGTATCACTTGTCATATCTTGAAAATATAGCACTTGAAGAAATCGATCAAATAAAATCATCCAAAACTGCAAAAATCATCAAACGTTACTGCCAAATACTGAAACTGGAAGACAAGATTGAATAGAGGCCGCTTCTGCTATTATTTCTAGCACACTTGACCAAAACTTGGTCGCACTTGCCAGATGTAACACCCCTCTGTTTTTCTCTATTGTGCGAACTATGGTGTTTCCTCTTTATGCTTTAGTTTTGTGTTGTACTCGGATTGTGTACTTGGTTACAGTTGATCACCATTTTATCGTGATGTGTCTTGATGTGATGATACTATATTTTGATGTGAATATTATGGCATGTTTGGAGTTAGTATATGTGGATGTTTAATTTATGATGTTTCATGCTTTCGATTATGCTGCTATGTTAGATGCATCAGTTAGAACTATTGTATTGGTGAAGAGGACAGTATCCTATCACTCGCTTGCGAGTGACCTGCGATCTCGTGACTTCCTCTTCATAGTGTGCCTTATTTATGTCATATTATTGCATGTGTATATGTTCTTTGCTCGCAGGTTGACATGTACAGGACATCGACTCCACTTGGTTTCGCAGGTTCGAGCATGTCTAATGCCCAACGGCATTTGATTAGGAGATAGTAGCTAGGATTTATGTGCCGAGTCGTCACCCTAGTCGTAGTGTGTCGTCGGTCCTAGTATGGTCCAGTTGTTCTATTTTGTTCAGTTTGACTGGTTTCAATTTATTTGGGGAGTTAGAATAATGTAGGAATTGTGATTTAATTATTGAGTAATTTAATTTAATTAATTTAATATTTAATCTTATGGTAGATTTATTTATTAATTGATTAAGTTATTTATGTGGAAATGATTTAGATTATTCATTTTGAAAATGCATGCAAATTTGAGTTGGAATCAAAAAATTAGAAAAATAAATTAAAAGTCAATTTTGAAATTCAAAAATTCAAAAAGAAAGACTTTTGCTATTCTGTTTTCAGAAATTGATGAGGGTTGTTGTAGGATTTTTTGAGGACTTTTGCATTATCTTGGAATTTCTTCACAATTTTAAAAAATGGAGTTTTTGGGAGAAAATTAAAAAGAGAAGAGGAAGATTGCTTAATTTTGTGGGTTTGGAGGAAAAGCTTGTGGAATCTGAAGTGCTCACGAGGGTTTCAAAGCAGCAGCAGGTTCTTCAGCATACTTCAGGAAAAATCAAAGTCAACTTGTTTCATTTGAATTTTGTTTGTTTCAAAGGTTCATATGTGGTAAGGAAAATAGTTGAACATGTAGAACTTGTAGAACTCCATCCCTTGGAAAGTTTGTGCAAAATTAATTGGGATCAGGTTTATAGAATTAGTTTTCTTCAATTCTATGTTCTTCTTTTTGATTGAAAATCTTATTTGAGAGAAAGCTTGTATGTAATCATATATATATATATATATATATATGTGTGTGTGTGTGTGTGTGTGTGTCTATTTCCGTATTTATTAGTATTTAATTTTTTCTTTCCTTCCCTTAGTAAGATTATGCTGGCCATTTTTTTTTTTAAAAAGGCCAATAGGAAAGTTTTTCAAAAAAAAAAAAAAAGAAATGATAGTTGAAAATAAAAAAAAAGCAAGTGCGATGGGGGCTCACCCCATCGCCGCTCCCATGGGGGCAGAAGGGGGGAGCCGCGTGGACTGTGCAGGCAGTGGCCACCACAGTGGTGGGAACGTTGCCGGTGCCATCTACGGTGGTAACCGTGGTGGCTCCTCCGCGGTGGTGCCTTCCCACCTGTCGTGCCCTGTGTGGGATTCTTCTGCCCTCCGCCTCTGTCCGATGGCGCCGACTCCTGCGCCCGCCACATTCAATTCTGCCATCGCCTGGTAAAAACCGCGGCCGGGTCGACCTCCAAACCACCTCCCTGAAGCTTGACATAGGTCTCGAGGTCACACGACCCAACCCTAAGATTGGCACGTGAACCGAGGCTATCCCATTGGGTGTTTTTATTTTTTTAAAAAGAAATTTAAATAAAATATAAATATATATTATTATATTTCATTATAATTAAATATTATATTATTATAATATGTTAAATATTATATTATTATAATATTACATTATTAGGATATAATATTATGTATATTAATGTTATAAATTAGGGTATTATGAAATGATGTAATATTAGGATATAACATAATATTAAATGATGTTAATATTATGGTCTAATTTAATATTAATTGCTTTTAAATAGGTTCAATATTATGTTTGTATAATAATTTGTGAGAGTTAAATAATAATGATCTCTTTGATGTTTTAACATTAGCATTTTGAAAAGGATTATTTTAGGTTGTTACTGCATTATTTAAATGGGGAATATTTTATTTTAAAATGAGATTATGCTCTTATCTGAATTATTGGGGATCGGATTAATGTTTCATATATTTAAATGTTGCGTGGGAATAAAAAAATGATTTTTTTAAATGGCGTAATTGATTTCGTTTGTTTAACGCACTGGTTACTGAATGCTAGTGAGGAAATGGGTGTAGTGAACCCAAAGTAGAATTTGATTCTTGTCTTGGCATTGATCTACGTGCGTATCATTGGGAAGTGTGGGTCTTCATAATTAACAAGTCTTCCAGTTGGTATTTCAGTCTATGGGCTGTCGTACTATGTAGTCAACCATAGATGGCCTTGGGTAGTGAGTAACCAGTTTGTTCCCCGGTTATCATGAACGGGAGTGTGTTGACTGTATGTCATGGTTAGGGATGTGATATCCTTGTGTAGCACTTGTGTACCCTTGGGTTGTGGAGTTGTTCCACGTGTCATCTTAGAGGAGTGGCTTGTAATGGGGGCCGGCACACGAAGTGGTGCTAGGGTAACTCGTTGTAAGTTAGTTAATCCAGTGATAACTTAATTAACTGATTAGAGTTTCATGTAGTATCAAACACTTAATAAGATAATTATGCCTCGCTCAGGATCACAAGGGATTGTAAAGACTTGGGTTGAGATGGGAAGGCCTGGAATGGCAAGATCATTATCTTGTATCTATGAAAGATAACTAATTCCGCATTGGTTTACATGAGGGGCCGGAAGTCGTTAGAGGTTACCAGGGTAACCCGAGATGGGGGCCAGGACCTAGGAAGACTCACCAGGGTAACCCATGTAACATTGTGATGAAACTTCTCCTAGGTCGACAGTATGTTTGCATCAGTGATGCAGTTGCTTATGTAATTCTGGAAGCATTGTAACCTTGTGTCAGTGATGTCACTGTATTTATTTCAGTATGGTTATGTTAGCCTATGTCTAGAGGTAGACTTCCTTGGATAGAAATTCTTGTTACTATCTCCTAGTACGGGGGGTGGGCCTTTGGGTTCCACTTGGTTGGGTGGTGTGCACCTTAACCCATTGGGATCTTTCTTCATGTGCTTATGGATGAGACTTCCAGTTAGAGAGCACGTGGTTTCTGTTGCAGTTCTTACTTGTTTCCATTTATGTTATTCTCGTAATTATTACCCCTCTGTGTTATCGAGGTGGAACGTGTAATTGTAATTATGTATTGGTTTGCCTCATTCGGGGAATGAGAGATTGTAACCTTATTGTTTAATGAATGGATTAATGAAATTGAAAGTCTTATCTTATGCTTGTTGTTATTTCATCTGACTTGGAATGTATGTGTTAATTTATTAATTAAATAATTCTCTTGGTTATATTCATGTTTTTGTTGAGGTTCTATATAAGCTCTATCTCGTAACCTTAGAGGTTGTTGGCATTAGTTCGCGAACTTATTATTATTTGTAATTAAACAAAAAAAAATTATTTCGTTTAAGTAGTTAAATGCAACTTCCTCTAGGTTTGCGTGGCAGGGCGTTACACATGGTATCAGAGCCTAGGTTTAAACACTGAGTACTCTAGGATTATGATGGAACCATTAAGCTTTTAGTTGTTTAGGTTTTGAGTTATTTATCGTGCCTAATACATGGACGTGTTTGTGCAGGATTATGCCGCCCAGAAGCGGAAGAGGTAGAGGGCGTGTTCGTGGCCATTTAGGTGATCGTGGTGAGAGTCAGCATAACTCTCCCCCTAGTGTTTTAGTTGTTCCTGATCAGGAGGAACAACAGGCATCTCAGAATGCCCCTACGGTTGGTAATCAACAGCAGGATCTAGCAGGGATCGAGGCAGTGCGTAGAGCACTAGAGGAGGCTTTGGCACTCCTTGGACCTAGGCAGGCAGAGATTCAAGTGAATCCAGTGGTGAGGGAAGCTCAATCCCAGTCTGAGTCTCACATGAGGGACTTGCTCAGGGGGCACCCTCCTTTATATGATGGATCAGGTACGAGGTTAGAGGCTGAGACCTAGCTGATAGACTTGGATAGGTGTTTCACCATGCATCCATATGGGAGTAACACCAGGGCTTATTATGCCATTATGCAGTTGAGAGGATTTGCATCCACTTGGTGGAGACTAGAGGAGTAGAAGCTCCATATTAATATTCACACTGCATCATGGGAGATATTCTTAGAGAGGTTCAAGGCTCAATTTTTATCTGAGCATTGGCGTCAACGTCGAGGCGATGAGTTTCATGCCTTGTGTTAGTTAGCATTATCTATTGAGCAGTACGAGCGTCATTTTTACGAGCTCAAACAAGTATGCTGGGATTGGTGACGACGAGAGCATGTTGGTACATCATTTTGTTAGGGGCTTAAATTCCTGTCTCAGTGGTAGCATGAGGGTATTCGAACCCAAGACCATGGATGTGGTTGTAGAGAAAGCACGCCTTATTGAGGAGATCCTGAGTATGGCACTTGGAGGACACATGAGTGTTCTAGTTGGCAGTAGTGCAGTGCCAGGATCTAGTGTTAGAGGAGGGCAGTCTCAGGGAGGTGTACCTCCTAGGTCTCATTAGGGGCCATCTCAGGGTGGTCAATAGTAGCAAGAGAGTGCACTTGGGAAGCGTAAGGACTCTCAGCCGTGTCAGGATGACAGAGGTTCTTCACCTAGGAGGAGTTGGAACTGGTGGCGCAATAAGTGCAATCGGTAGAAGCAGCCAGCCCAGAGTTCACAAACTATGACTAGTTGGGGTAGTGTACAGCAGTGTACTACACCTTTAGGTGGTAGAGGATTTGGTCATGACACAAGGTGTTACTCTTGTGGCCAACAGGGCCACATTGCTAGGAGTTGTCCGCATCGAAATACTTCTAGTTTTGTTCAGGGCATAGTAGTTTTAGAGCCGACAGTTGGAGATGCTGGTAGATCTCATCAATCTTATGTTGTGGTTGATAACCGTCAGCCTGGGTATCAGGGAGTTGTTGTTGAGACTTTTGGAGTTGGTCATCCAGTGCAGGATGCTCGACCTCAGGGGTCAAGGTTTTGATTTATATGCAGGCTATTTGAGGGAGTTATATCCCTATCTATTTGCAAGCTTCTAGGAGTAAGCCTGACCCTAGGGGGGAGGATGTAACACCCCTCTGTTTTGCTCTATTGTGTGAACTATGTTGTTTCCTCTTTATGCTTTAGTTTTGTGTTGTACTCGGATTATGTACTTGGTTACAGTTGATCACCATTTTATCGTGATGTATCTTGATTTGATGATACTAGATTTTGAAGTGAATATTATGGCATGTTTGGAGTTAGTATATGTGGATGTTTAATTTATGATGTTTCATGTTTTTGATTATGCTGCTATGTTAGATGCATCAGTTAGAACTATTGTATTGGTGAAGAGGACGGTATCGTATCACTTGCTTGCGAGTGCCCTGCGATCTCGTGACTTCCTCTTCACGGTGTGCCTTATTTATGTCATATTATTGCATGTGGATATGCTATTTTCTCGCAGGTTGACAGGTGCAGGACATCGACTCCACCTGGTTTCGAAGGTTCAAGCGTGTCCAATGCCAAACGGCATTTGATTGGGAGATAGTAGCTAATATTTTTGTGCCGAGTCGTAGTGTGTCGTCAGTCCCAGTATGGTCCAGTTGTTCTATTTTGTTCAGTTTGACTGGTTTCAATTTATTTGGGGAGTTAGAATAATGTAGGAATTGTGATTTAATTATTGAGTAATTTAATTTAATTAATTTAATATTTAATCTTATGGTAGATTTATTTATTAATTGATTAAGTTATTTATGTGGAAATGATTTAGATTATTCATTTTGAAAATGCATGCAAATTTGAGTTGGAATTAAAAAATTAGAAAAATAAATTAAAAGTCAATTTTGAAATTCAAAAATTCAAAAAGAAAGACTTTTGCTACTCTGTTTTCAGAAATTGATGAGGGTTGTTGTAGGATTTTTTGAAGACTTTTGCATTATCTTAGAATTTCTTCACAATTTTAAAAAATGGAGTTTTTCAGAGAAAATTAAAAAGAGAAGAGGAAGATTGCTTAATTTTGTGGGTTTGGAGGAAAAGCTTTTGGAATCAGAAGTGCTCAACAGGGTTTCAAAGCAGCAGCAAGTTCTTCAGCATACTTCAGGAAAAATCAAGTTCTCAACTTGTTTCATTTGAATTTTGTTTGTTTCAAAGGTTCATATGTGGTAAGGAAAATAGTTGAACATGTAGAACTTGTAGAACTCCATCCCTTGGAAATTTTGTGCAAAATTAATTGGGATCGAGTTTATAGAATTAGTTTTCTTCAATTCTATGTTCTTCTTTTTGATTGAAAATCTTATTTGGGAGAAAGCTTGTATGTATGTATATATATATGTATGTATATATATATATATATATATATATATATATATATATATATATATATATATATATATATATGTCTATTTCCTTATTTATTAGTATTTAATTTTTTCTTTCCTTCCCTTAGTAAGGTTATGGTGGCCATTTTTATTTTTTTAAAAGGCCAATAGGAAAGTTTTTCTTTAAAAATGAGGTTTTGGTTTTGTTCAAAAATAAATAAAAATACAAAATGACAGTTGAAAATAAAAAAAAAAGCAAGTGGGATGGGGGCTCACCCCACCACCGCTCCCATGGGGGCGGAAGGGGGGAGCCACGCCCACTCCCCACCGTTCGTGGCCCGTGCGGACTACCTAGGCAGCGGCCACCATAGTGGTGGCGGCGCTGCCGGTGCCGTCCACAGTGGTAACCGCAACGGCTGCTCCACAATGGTGCCCTCCCACCCACCGCGCCCTACGCGGGATTCTTCCGCCCTCCGCCTCTGTCCAGTGGCGTTGTCTCCTGCGGCTGCCACATTCAATTCCGTCGCCGCCTGGTAAAAACTGTGGCCAGGTCGACCTCCAAACCACTACTCGGAAGCTTGGCATGGGTCCCAAGGTCGTGCGACCCAACCGTAGGGTTGGCACGTGAACCGAGGCCATCCCATTCAGTGTTTTTATTTTTAAAAAAAAGAAATTTAAATAAAATATAAATATATATTATTATATTTCATTATAATTTAATATTATAGTTTTTATAATATGTTAAATATTATATTATTATAATATTACATTATTAGGATATAATATTATGTATATTAATGTTATAAATTAGGGTATTATGAGATGATGTAATATTAGGATTTAACATAATATTAAATGATGTTAATATTATGGTCTAATTTAATATTAATTGCTTTTAAATAGGTTTAATATTATGTTTGTATAATAATTTGTGAGAGTTAAATAATAATAATCTCTTTGATGTTTTAACATTAGCATTTTGAAAAGGATTATTTTAGGTTGTTATTGCATTATTTAAATGGGGAATATTTTATTTTAAAATGAGATTATGCTCTTATCTGAATTATTGGGGATCGGATTAATGTTTCAAATATTTAAATGTTGTGTGGGAATAAAAAAATGATTTTTTTCAATGGCGTAATTGATTTCGTTTGTTTAACGCACTGGTTACTGAATGCTAGTGAGGAAATGGGTGTAGTGAACCCAAAGTAGAATTTGATTCTTGTCTTGGCATTGATCTACGTGCGTATCATTGGGAAGTGTGGGTCTTCATAATTAACAAGTATTTCAGTTGGGATTTCAATCTGTGGGTTGTCGTACTGTGTAGTCAACCATAGATGGCCTTGGGGAGTGCGTAACCAGTTTATTCCCCGATTATCACGAACGGGAGTGTGTTGACTTTATGTCATGGTTAGGGATTTGATATCCTTGTGTAGCACTTGTGTACCCTTGGGTTGTGGAGTTGTTCCACGTTTCGTCTTAGAGGAGTGGTTTGTAACGGGGGCCGGCACACGAAGTGGTGTCAGGGTAACTCGTTGTAAATTAGTTAATCCAATGATAACTTAATTAACTGATTAGAGTTTTATATAGTATCAAACACTTAATAAGATACTTATGCCTCACTTAGGATCACAACGGCTTGTAAAGACTTGGGTTGAGACGGGAAGGCCTGGAATGGCAAGATCATTATCTTGTCTCTATGAAAGATAATTGATTCCGCATTGGTTTACATGAGGGGCGGAAAGTCGTTAGAGGTTACCAGGGTAACCTGAGATGGGGGCCAGGACCTAGGAAGACTCGCCAAGGTAACCTATGTAACATTGTGATGACACTTCTCCTAGGTCGACAGTATGTTTGCATCAGTGATGCAGTTGATTATGTAATTCTGGAAGCATTGTAACCTTGTGTTAGTGATGTCACTATATTTATTTCAGTATGGTTATGTTAGCCTATGTCTAGAGGTAGACTTCCTTGGATAGAAATTCTTGTTACTATCTCCTAGCACGGGGGGTGGGCCTTTGGGTTCCACTTGGTTGGGTGGTGTGCACCTTAACCCGTTGGGATCTTTCTTTATGTGCTTATGGACGAGACTTCCAATTGGAGAGCTCGTGGTTTCTGTTGTAGTTCTTACATGTTTCCATTTTTGTTATTCTCGTAATTATTACCCCTCTGTGTTATCGAGGTGGAACTTGTAATTGTAATTATGTATTGGTTTGCCTCATTCGGGGAATGAGAGATTGTAACCTTATTGTTTAATGAATGGATTAATGAAATCGAAAGTCTTATCTTATGCTTGTTGTTATTTCATCTGACTTGGAATGTATGTGTTAATTTATTAATTAAATAATTCTCTTGGTTATATTCATGTTTTTGTTGAGGTTCTATATAACCTTTGTCTCATAACCTTAGAGGTTATTGGCATTAGTTAGTGAACTTACTTATTATTATTTGCAATTAAACAAAAAATAATTACTTCCTTTAAGTTGTTAAATGAAACTTCCTCTAGGGTTGCATGGCGGGGCGTTACACCAAAAACAATTCAATTTTTCTCCTTGTCCCATAAAATCCATTGATGAAAATTTGTTGCATTTGAGAAAACCAGTGCACTTGCTATAAAACCAGCCGCACTTGATCTTTTTAGGCCACACTTTCCAAATCTTTCTCATCGCATTTGCCTTTGAAAAGGCTGCTCTTTCCCAAAAATCTTACTTTTGACTATGTAATTCACCAAATTTGAAACAATACCCACAGAGGCCGCACTTGAAATTCCTAGTCGCGCTTGCTTTCCAAAATTTAGCGCACTTGACAAAATCCTAGTTGTAGTTGACAAAACTAGTCACTTTTAGTCAAAACTAGCCACTTTTGCCTTAATCATATCACTCTTGCTCTGTCCTGCTGAAAATTTAAAAAATGACTTGAAGTTGGTAATAAGATCCTTATCGAAACAAAACAATTGGAATCCCAAAACATGTCATATAGTCCTTCATCCATTTTCAAACTCCATCCTACTTTTGAAAATCAAAATCAAAACAAACAAACCTGGATTATTCCCTCACCCACACTTCTAAGATATCAACAGTTACATGAACCTCATAGCTAGTTCAAGTAAGATTTTTTGCAACATATCCTCTAGAAGAAGAAGTGAGATATCGATCCAATCCTTTTAGCATTTTCAGTTCCAAGAATAGTGTCATCCCAAAACATCGCTCAAACTTTAGGGTCTTGAGGAATCACAACAACCACATCAAAACACCAACACTTTCACCTTATGATCATTTGGCAAATAGTTACTCCATTTCAACAACTGAACCTTACACTAGCTATCATACAACCAAACTTTAATCTAATTGAAGGAGAACAAACAAATATAATCAATAGTTTGAGGAGCTTTATATTCAAGACAAAAGAAACACCCAACCAGTGGAGAAACGCAAAAAACATCTTAGATAAAGAGGAAGAGAAAGAAGACCTCACAATCGGAAGACTCATTTTACCACCTCCTAACTGGAAATAGGTGTCCATCGTTCATGATCTCTAGCGAGAGAAAAATCCTTAAACGACAATCCATATTTCGCTTATCAAGGAAGCGTCATAGTCAAAAATTTATCAAGGGACATATCTTGAAATCTTACCGCAACTAGGAACTCTTGATAAGAAACTTTTATAAACAGTTTTTAATGGGTGAACCAAACTTGAATACTCAATAGAAAATCCCAAAAAAACAAACCTATTTTCCTTTTTATTAAAATAGAAAATCCAAAAACAAAAGAATTATTTTCCATAGTTAGGAGTCACAAAATGATCGCAAAAGTGTGGCAGTTTTTATGACAACTACAAGGTCACAACATAGAAATAACATGGAAGCAAACAAAGGAAATGCTACTATACCACAAACAACGAGAGTGACCCATGGGGCTATAGGCCAAATGACCTTGAAACACCTCAAAAGAAACCCACGTACAAATAAACATTTAGTGAGGAAGAGATAAACCGCAAATGACAAGAACTGATGGAGCAATCAAACCAAAACCCCAAAGGTGTGGTTATAGATGAAGTGGATAGTGAAGAGGAGATAAATTATGAAGAACTATTTCAACATTCCAACAACTCTAAGGTACTCAAATTGATGGACAAACTATTGAAAAAGGACCTAAATTCTTACTTATTCAAATTAACACAAAATGGTGCTAAATTACAAATAAACTTTAACGTGGAAGCTCTTAAAGATCCTAACCTTATTCCCTTAGGGGATAACTTAGTTGTGAGAAAAATATCCAAACCCATAGAGATTCCAAACATACCACCCGTATTCTCACAAAACAATAGTCAACCCATGGAAAACTTGTTGTATAGAAAACCAACTCAAATCGAACAAGCGGAAGTGGTGCAATAGTATCAAGGAGGTCCGTCCCTATACATACCAGAAAGAAACGATCCACCAATAGGACAATACATACCTCAAAACGCATCATATATTGACCCTTCCCAAAATGTACAAACCCAACAAGGGAAATTTCCAGCACAATACCAACAACAAGGTGGGCCTCATGGTCCCCTTCCCAATCAATAGTACCATCAACAAGGTGTACCATAGGGTACCATTTCCAGTCAACAAGGTGGGCCTCATGGTCCCCTTCTCAATCATTAGTACAATCAATAAGGTGTACCACAAGGTACCCTTTCTGGTCAATAAGGTGGGCCTCATGTTCCCCTTCTCCATCAGTAGCACTATCAACAAGGTGTGCCATAGGGTACCCTTCCCAATTCATCCCAGCAACAACTAAACCCACCAACACACTATCAGGGTAACCTTCAGAATGGTTCGCCTCAACAAATAGGTGTGCCACAAAGTACCCTTCCCAATTCATCCCATCAACAAGGAAACCCACCAATACACTATCAAGGTAGCCTTCATAACAGTTCACCTCAAAAAAAAGGTGTGCCATAAGGTACCCTTCCCAATTTGTCCCACCAACAAGGTAACCCACCAATGCACCACCAAGGTAACCTTTAGTACAGTTCATCTCACCAACAAGGAAACCTTCCAACGCACCACCAATGAAACCTTCAGTATAGCTCATCCCAACAATAGGGTGTACCACTAATGCACTACCAAGGCACCCCTCCTCAACAACAAGGAGCTAACCCTCATTATGTTTAACAAGGAGCTAACCCTCCTTTCATCCAACAAGGAGTTAACCCTCCTTACGTCCAACAAGGAGCTAACCCTTCCTACATTCAACAAGGAGCTAATCCTCCTTACATCCAACAAGAATTTAACTCTACTTCCACCCATTATGGTTACTAAGGTCTCGTACCTTCACAATACCCAATCTATGACCAAAACATGGTAGGACAATAAGGCTATTACGCACAAGACCCACAAACGAACAAACCAAAATTAGAGGTGGAAATAAAACTATAATTAATGAGTCAAAAGATATTGAATATGCAAATAGGGAAACCGAAGAAGACATATACCCTTCAGGATATATGTCCCTTCCCCTTTGATTGTTCCATCAATATGCTTCCCTTCCCAAAAAACTTTGAGATACCAAAGTTTGAAAAATACAAAGGAAAGGGAGATCCAGTAGAACACGTAAGATATTTCTTAGTAGCATGCATGGAAGTCCAAAACAGCGATTCATATCTAATGAGACTCTTTCCACGTAGTCTTACTGGTCACGCCATGGAATGGTTCGCCCATTTACCACTAGGAATTAAAATCTTTGATGAACTATCTACCAAATTCATAACCCACTTCTCATTCAATATAGAACAGGATGTCACCATCATAGATTTATCCAAGATTAAATAGAATCAAGGAGATTCCTTTACCTCCTACCTACAAAGATGGAGACATAAGGCTAGTCGATGCAAATGGCCTATTCCTGACAAGGAACTGGTAGACATATTTGTTTCTAATCTTCAAGAAGAATTCAATTATCAACTTACCATGTTGTGTCCCACTGACTTTGAAGAGGTCATTGAAAAGGTCCTGCACATAGAAAGGGCCCTCATAGCAAGAGGAGTGATCAAGCTACAAAACCCAAGAGACGGTTCTTCTAGTTCAAACGAGAAACCTAAAATTTGGGCCAAGAACAAAAATGTTACAAGTGATGGGGTAGTTGATGCTAGAGAAATATGGAATGTACAAAATCGTAATGTATCTCAAAACAAACCTCAAGTGGCACAAACAAGCTATGCTCCTAATAATGCACAAAATAGCCAACTTACCTATCCCCAAAACAATCAAGTAGTCAATCAACAAACGAATTAGGGAGGGCAAAAAAGGCAATATGATATACCAAGAAGGAAGTTCAATACATTAGGAGAATCGCTCGAGACGGTCATGCATAAACTAGTGCAATAAAATCTCATCAAGGTCAACGATCGCCCAAACAATGAGGATCCTAGCTTCAAAACGCCATGGTACAATGAGAAATATTTATGTGAGTTCCATAAAATCAAAGGACATACTACAAACAATTGCATGAGACTCAAGCACGCCATACAAGACTTAATAGACAAAGGAGAAGTGGATGTTGAACATAATCCTGGGAACAAAGACCTCCAGATATACACAAACTTGATTCTGAACCACACTAAAAGGAATGACAAAGGAAAGGACCAAGACTATCACAACGCTAACTACACTTATGGTAACATAGTTCTAGGTACCCTATCTCAAGCATATGGCACTAGGGTAGATGTAGTAACTATACAAGGTGGAGACAACGACTGTAACGTAACTACCCATCGAGGGAGAGTTACAATACAAGGAGCGCCACCTAAGCCCATAGCTAAGTCATCCAATGACTACAATATTATGGAGCAGCTAAAGAAAAATTTTGCATTGATCTAAATCCCATAACTGCTAAAACTATCACCCACACATAGGGGGATACTGGAAAAAGCATTGGAAGCATCAGTCCCTAATGACCTCAATCCTAATCAATTCCAAGCCATGGTTGGAAAAATTACAGCCAATCACCATTTAGTCTTTTATGAGAAATATCTTCCACAAAAGTCATTCCACAACCAAGCTCTCTACATAGAAGCCGGTGTCCACAAGAACATGGTCAAACATGTGTTGATAGATAATGGTGCAGGTTTAAACATTTGTACCTTAAAATTCATAAAACAGTTGAGGTATTTTGACAATGTGATAGACAAGGAAAAGAGCATTATTATAAGGGCCTATGATGACCTAGAAATGAATTCAGAGGGGAAATTCAAGCTACCAATGCAAATAGGACTAGGCACCATGGAAACCACATGTCAAGTACTTTATCTTGAGTTACCTTATAACCTCCTCTTGGGACGCCCTTGGATTCATGCATTACAAGCAACTCCTTCCACCTTTCATCAATGTTTAAAGTATCCCCATGAAGGAAAGGAGGTGACAATATATGTTGATCCAAAACCCTTCCACTTTTGTGCAAAATTGGAGAAGTATAACAAGATCCCACATATACCCAGCAATGGCATAGCTTTCCATTCATTCTCATATATTGACCCTTCCACACTCTCATCAATCTCAATTAAACCAACAGCCAGCGAGCAACCAGAAGTTGAAACCAAGGTTCAAGTACTTGACAAAGGTAATGGAAATTATCACTTCAACCAAGCATTTTTCATTGGTATGCTTCCACCAACACCCAAGACTTATGGACGACTGAAGGAGATCAAATACGTTCGAGCGGTGACAATGGTAGCTAAACCCACCATTTTCACCAAATGGGGAGATATGAAGGATGAAGAAATATTCAAAGAAGACTTGTCATCTATGATCTACAAAGAGGAACAAAAGGAAACAGAAATTCCACAATCCCTTCTAATATACCCCAACAGTAAAGGCTATCAGTTGGCTCAACAAATGGGATACAGTGGAATAGGAGGTCTTGGACTACACAAACAAGGTAGATGGGAGCCTATCATAGTGGAACAGAGAAAGAAAAACACGGGATTAGGTTATGATTCAAAAGATGTGGTTACGCCAAATACCAAACAAACCTCTTTTAAGAAATGAGTGACTCCTGCCAATGTTAAGGCATTAGATATCTAACACATTATGGACAATGATTTACCCATCAAAGACTTATTTGAAAACTTTAATGTTGATAGGTTCCCTATCCATCTTCTCAAAACCATTCCCAATGACTTATTATTTTGGAATGGATTCTAACAAGTATGAGTGGGATTCTCCTTCCTTTATCACTGGAAATGGTTCCCCTATTTCAAGTGATGATGACCTAGACACCCAATGGGATAACGATACCAAAGCCATATTAACCATCTCAACAAGATCTATAAGCTTTGTGGATAATGATGATAGCCTACCCCTTTGCTACCCTCAATTGATATATTGGGATCAACAATAGCATAAACCTGTTCTAGATCAATTCCAGAACAATGAAGCAATCATAGAGTTCATGGGACTTCGAACTGACATATCAGTAAGAGATCACAAAGCAGGTTTCGTCATGGAACTCGAATAGGATGCATACTTCAGTGGGGAGATTGTATCTTCTAGTCAAAAAAGTTAAAAAGATAATATGGAGATCACAATGAGATCCCCTAGAGAAAACCACAATGTAGCTCTATCGAATCCTAAAAAGAAGAAAATAAAGGATGACTCTAAAGGTGAAAACCTCCTAGAGGCACCTGAGGATGGAAGGTTCAATCTCACCAAACCTGAATATTAAGAAAATTCAATGCTCCTAGTAGAAGAAGTAGAATCCATTAATTTTGGCACAACAAGTAACCCAAAGTTCACATATCATGCAGTGTCACTTGATCCTGAAGAAAAAGAAAACTTTAGAGCATTCATCAACGACAGAAAGATAAAATTTGCATGGACCTATGCAGATATGCATGGACTAGACCCACCACTAGTTGTACATCATTTGGTCATAGTCCCTAGAGAAAAACTTATCAAGCAGAGACTAAGGAAAATACATCCTCAAATAGCACTATTGGTAAAGGTAGAACTAAAAAAGTTACTAGATGTGGGTTTCATGAGACCCATCGATTATCCAGAATGGATATCAAATCTAGTATCAGTTTCAAATCCCACCGGGGGCATAAGGATATGCACAGACTTCTGAGACCTGAACAAAGCTTGTCCAAAGGATGACTTCCCACTTCCAATTATTGACATGATCGTAGATCTCACAGCAATACATGAGATGCTATCTTTAATGGATGGTTTCTCCAGGTATAATCAAATAAAAATATCTCCTGATAATTAGCATAAAATGGCATTTACTTGCACTTGGGGAACCTTCTGTTGGAATGTAATGTTATTTGGTTTGAAGAACTCGCGAGCTACATATCAAAGAGAAATGATGACCATCTTCCACGATATGATACATACAATCATGGAAGACTATGTAGATGACATTCTAGTAAAGTCCGACAAAAGGGAAGATCACTTGAACAATCTTGCAAAGGTGTTTGATAGGCTTGAACAATATAAATTGAGACTTAACCCGAAAAAGTGTGTGTTCGGAGTAACATTTGGAAAGCTACTAGGGTATATAGTGTCAAGAAGGAGAGTTGAGGTAGATCTTACGAAAGTGAAATCCTTACTAGAAATTCCTCCACCTAAGACATTAAAACAACTAAGAACTCTCTGAGGGAAGCTACAATCTATCAGGTGATTCATTGCATAACTGGCAAACAAATGTCACCCTTTTACCCATATCGTCCATAAAGACATCACATACAAATGGGATGGGAGATGTGACCAAGCATTCTAACAAGTCAAATAATATCTACTTACTCCTCCAATCTTGATGCCACCTATTCCAAACAAAGAAATGATACTCTATGTGTCTACCACACAAGCAACATTGGGATCTCTTCTAACCCAGCTAGATGATGATAACAAAGAAAGAGAAATCTACTACATCATCTGAACATTGGTGGGCTACAAGTTGAACTACTCACCCATAGAAAGAGTGTGTCTCTCAAACATATTTGCAACACAAAAGTTGAGACACTATATCTTAAACAAAAAAGTAAAGTTGATTTCCAAGATAGACTCACTAAACTACCTACTAGAAAAAGCAACCTTAACAGGCAAAATTCCTAAATGGGTAATGATTCTGAGTGAGTTTGACATTAAGTATGTAGACATGAGAGCCATCAAGGGACAAATCATAGCAGACCAACTAGTCGATGCACCAATGGAGGATCATAAGCCTCTCATAGTAGACTTCCCAAATGAGAGTATATTGTTGACTGAACCAACAGGCCATTAGACCTTGTATTTTGATGGGTCCCACACTCAACATGGCTCTGGAGAAGGTATTCTATTTCTCACACCACAGGGAGATAGTATACCCAAGGCATACATAATAGCTTTCCCCTACACAAACAATATCTCAGAGTATGAAGCTCTAATAACGGGGCTCAAAATGGCTATTGAATGGAGAAGAAAAGAACTACAAGTCTTCGAGGACTCTTAGTTGGTGATCAAGCAAGTGAATGATGAATACCAAACAAAAGATGACAAGTTGATGTCATATAAAAGGATGGTGGATAGCTTCAAGGAATATTTTGTCACAATGAATTTTGAGTAAATTCCTCAGATAAACAACAGAGCGGTTGATGCCATGGCAACAACAGGCTCGCTTCTTGACATCCCGTAGAACATTCTAAAGTATGAATTCCTGGTGGAGAAATTACTTGTACCAGCATTCGACATCCCAGAATCTGAACTAGTGTGTTTTGTTGTTGGTCCTAATTGCCCATGGTACCAAGACACATTCGATTACATCCAGCATGGTATCATTCCACCTAACCTAACCACCACCCAAAAGAATATATTTACCCGTAGGACTTCCTGATTCACGATCATAGGAGATACTCTATATCATTGAAATTTGTATGGTATGCTACTCCGATCTCTTAACACCAAATAAGTGCAAATGGCCTTACAATAGGTACACAAAGGTATTTGTGGGTCCACCTCTAGCAGACCTAACCTTGTACAAAATTTTCTCAAAACAGGATACTATTGGCCCTCCATGGAACAAGAATATATTCAATATTGTTGAAAGTGTCAACAATGCCAGCAGCACAGTGACCTCGTTCACGCACCAACATAGGAGTTGAGACCCATCACAACACCATGGCTTTTTTCGCAATAGGGATTAGACCTGGTAGGTAAGATTTCCCCTGCTTCCTCTTATGGGCACAAGTTTATTATTACTACAACGGAGTACTTCACCAAATGGATAGAATTAGTTCCATTAACCTATATCATTGGTAAACAGATATCAAAATTCATTCTGAATTATCTAATTTGTAGGTATGGAATTCCCCAAATGATTATAATCGACAATGGAACCCCATTCAAGAATCAAGATGTCCAAGAACTTTGTTCCAAATTCTCTATCTAGCATAGATTCTCAATGCCCTACTACCCCCAAGGAAACGGTCAGTTTGAAGCATTTAACAAAACCATACTGAAGATACTAAAGAAGACTATTAATGAAGTCGGTCGTGATTGGCACTTGCAATTGAACCTAGCTCTATGGGCTTATCGAACCAGCATTTGATCACCTATAGGTACCACACCATTTTCCTTGGTCTATGGATTGGAAGTCATCTTACCTATCAAGGTTGAAATCCCCTCATTGTGAATTTCACTAAAAGGCATGGTCAACAACGAAGAGTATCGAGTATCCTAGCTAAATGAATTGGAACTCCTAGACGAAAGGCATTTGAGCATGTTAAACCATCTTCAAGTTTATCATAATCGGCTCAAACAAAGCTATGCCAAAAAGATCAAAGACAGAAACTTTCAGGTTGGTGACTCGGTACTCAAAGAAAATCAGAAGGTACAATTGAATCAAGATGGCAAAGGAAAATTTGAACCCAATTGGTTAGGCTCGTTTATCATCATAGCAAGCTACGATTTTGGAGCTTATCAGTTGGCTACTCCTAAAGGGGAACGCTTAGCTGAACCGCTAAACAGTAGCCACCTCAAGAAATTCTACACATGAAAAACGTCAGAATACCCCAGACAAAAGGGTAAAAAAAAAAAAATTAAAAAAGATAAAAAAAGCAAAAAAAAAAGCAAGAAAACGGTAAAGAGAAATAAAACGTTCTACTAGTGAAAATCATTTTGTGGCACTTCTAGAAAAGGTACCATAGTGAAAACCTAGCAAACAAGCATCATTTTTGAATAAAAATTGCATCGTTATCTATCAGTACTACCCACAACATTCACCCATTCATACCATAATAAAACATGTATCCAACCATTGCTTGTTACTGATTTAGGAAAGTAGTCTTGTCTCAAACTGGGGGCAATTTTTTGAAGTTGGTCTAGGGTAGATCCTTTTGCGTCTCATCATGGTCAAAACAAAAAAATCAAAAACATCTAGAAAACAAAAAAATAAAAAAATATCTGAAAAAAACCATAATCAAAACAATTTTGGATTATTCGTTCTCTCAACAAAATTTGAGATATCAATATTTTCTTGAACCTCATGGCTATTTCAAGTAGATTTCCTACAACATATCCTCTAGAAATAGAAGTGGAATATCAATCTAAGTTATCAATGTTGTTTAAAATCCAAAACATGTTATGCTTTGAGTCAACCAGTCGAATTGTGTGGTCTCTACGTGTACAACATAGGAAAGGCTTATCTTTGATCAGCCCCTGAGACCTTAGGTCAGTGCCCTTAGGTTTTTATCATGCTTTCATTCAACTTAGTTAAAAAAATCAAAATTCAAAATACAAAATCCAAAAACATTCACAAAACAGAAGAGATCAAAAACGTGTTCTTATCAAACCAAGCAAACTACGAGCCTTTGTGTGTACAATGTAGGCAAGGCTTATCTTTGATGAGCCCCCGAGGCCCTAGGTTAGTCCCCTGAAAACAACAAAAACATCATAAAACTCAAAAAATCAAAAAGTCCTAACTCCATCATCACAATCTGCAATAAATTTTTCATCCATAATAAACAAATCATCATCTTCACCCTTTGACAAAACAGATAAAACAAACAGAGCAAATGTCAAAAGATAGAACTTTCAAGCAAACCATCGCAAAGCTTTGATTACAAAATAAATGAAAACAAAGGCCAATGTATTAACTACCTATCTTTTTGACAATTCACCAACAACATCCTAAGATATTCCTTAATGGATCCATTCCTACGATAGACATGATGAACAATGGATAATAGCCTGAAACCTCAAAACAAATATGGCAAGTGATACTGCAACTTTGTTTTTATCTTTCTATAGTCTTATTTTTATGATTTATTTTATTGACTCATTCTGAGGATCTCTCGAGGATGTCCATAAGGATTTAGAGAAGAAGGAATGGGGGCAATTGAGCATCATTTTGGGTTGTTGTTTGTATATGATTCTGTAATACTACCACGGTGAATACTTGCTTTATTGAGTATATGGAATTTATTTTTGAAACAATTCGTGTAGCAGATGCATGTTAGGTATTTTATACCTCTCTGTGTAACTAGTCCGAAAGGTTTTAAGAGAACTCAATCATATATTTTAAACAATTTTTTCGTATGTTTGGTATGAGCAAGAATATTCTTTGTATGTTGATTCAAAGTCCATGCAATGGATACAAATTCACCTTGGTCATTAATACCCTAGTGCATCGCATCTATTTGCTATATCAAATAGGATTGTTCAAAATACGAAGCCTCCATGCAAAGCGAAAGCAACTCATCAACAACTAACAACATCAAATTTATATCCATCATCAAATATTTCTTCTAACATCGATCCTTCATCACAATATCATTAGTATCGCATATCCATCCTGCATCCACAAATGTAGTCAATACATATCATGATGATAATAAACCAATGAAAACATCATGTATCATGTATAGTCGGCATACATCCATCCTTATCATCATTCATCATATACATAATAAAACATCATATGATATAAAATATGATCAATCCATCCATCCACATCATATGCATACATCAGAAAAATATAAAAACATACATCATCATCCATAAATCATCACATAAACACATAATGAGCCGAATCGAAGCATGTATATCTCATATATATCATCATCAAAAAAGGAGAATGTCATAGTACATCATCATCAATGAAACATGTGTGATAGGATAATACAAAAATATACATATATACGAGACCTCATTTGGGTCGATGAATATATATATAAAATCATGTCTACAATATAAGTCTTTGAATAACAATATCATAAAGATCAAGTAGAAATATGCCACTACCTGGACAGAGGGGGGGGGACTCTAAAGCTCGGGTTGCATATCAGGATCTAGTTGTCTAACAAACTGATCACCTAATGTGGTAGCAGTAGCAGTAATTGGCTTTCCAAACCATGGTCGTCGTTGCGCTCGAGGAACAAAGGCACCATACAAAATCTGGTAATAGGTAGCCCTCTGCAGCAACTAATCTCGCTCAGCGCAAATATTGTCACGCTATGCCCTCAAACCATCCCTCTCAGTAGTAACAGCCTACAATTGCATCTCGGCAACGAGATGGCCCAATCTCTCTTTCTCTCTCTACCCTTAAACCATCTCTCTCTGAAGTGAGAGTTACAATCTACGCCTCTACTACTTGTCTCTGCCCTATCTTTGCAACTAACTATGCACCTCCATCCCTAAGTGGTAGAGGGGGACCTGAAACTTGACCCCGATCTTGCTGCATCTGATCACCCTATCCACCCTAGGCACCATCCTATCAAGCCCTACCAAGTTTCTCTGCTAAGACCTCAAGGCGTTGTCTCTGTCCTCAATGACCTGTGATTCCTTCCCTACCCATCGCGAGATCACCACCAGGATCTATGAATCTCAAAGGAACACGTCGTGCCCACCACTGATCATAATCGGGACTAGTACCCAAATCTGCTAAGCCTACTGGACAACCCCATCTGATTGGGGAAAGAGATTTGAATGCAATAGCAGCAACATCTTGATCGGCCTACAAAACCCAGACACGAACCTCTCTAGTGGTCAAACCAAATCGAGCCTCATAAGTATTTGAAAAATGACCTTGTCTCTCTCCAAACTGCTTGCAAACCCTGTTAGTAAGGTATCTCTCCAAAAGAGAGTGTGAGCGACCAATCATCCATCTAGTTTGTCTGTAGTAAACCAAATGCTCTTGATCATCAAGCCATGCCTCACAGTCCATATATGGTCTCCATATGAAACTTGGCATATCATCGAATAATCGGTGCCAATAGGGAAGTTGTCCAGGAAAAGCATAATGCAAAAAGTCTCCATAGTGATAAGAGTACGGATCCTCAGCAATACGATCCAATATACTATCAGGTCGCGTGATTGAGATGTGCTCCCAAGTCCATACATGAAGAAGAGAAACATCGACAAAAATAGATTTCCCACCACGATATGCAACCTCATGCATATCTTTGTACAAGTGGGCAAGGAGACAAGGACCCCATGCGTATCTGGTACCATGCTTGAACATCTGCTTGATGCATATACCCTATCCCACAAGAATTTGCTGGCCTCTCCTATCAGGAACAAGAAGCCCCGAAACCAAATCACAGATAACAAGAGAAACGAGATCAGCACTATCAACAAAATATGATAAATTTATCTTTGACTGTCAAACCTCCAATCATCTCACACCAAGAACACGGCACATAGTACGGGTACCCCTTTGAACAGAATATGTAACAAGCTCACCATGAATGGGAATGTGGAGGATCCTCCACACATCCTCAAGAGTAATGGTAGCCTCCCCAGTAGGTAAATGAAATGAAGAAGTCTTTGAGTGCCACCTCTCTGTGAGTGCAGTCATCATTGCACTATGACATCTGATGGTGGGCATGTAACAAATATGTCGAAATCCAACAGCATCTAGAAAATCTCGCTCTAAAACATCAAAATCTACAGTCAAATCAAATAGATCTTGTGATCGTCTCTCCCTCGACTGGAGTGGATTAAGGACCATCTACAATCATTCAACACATGATGTTAAGGATTCGCTCTGAACACGCAAAAAATAAACCAAAAATGATGAACAAATTGACTTAGGGTTCCAAAAAGTCAAAAGCGGAGCATTTTTAGCAAAAGTGATGAAGTTTTGGTCAAAGGTGAGAGAATCAGACAAAAGCGTTGGAAAACTACAAGAGCGCAAGTTTCAAAAGTGCAGAAGTTTGTCAAAGGTGCAAGTTGAACACAAGAGCGCAGAAAACATAAGCAAGCAGTCAAAAGACAAAAAATAAATCAATTGTGAATTTCAAAGGTGCAAAATCAAGTCAAAAGTGAAAAAGGAGGCTCACAAGTGCGCAGAAAAAAAAAAAAAAAAGCAAAAGCAACCATTTCACAATGTCAAAAGCGCCAAAAACCGAGGCAAAAGCGCCAGATTCCTAAATCTCATGCACTTGACTAAGTTGACTTTGTGCATTAATTACGGAAACATAGAAAGAGGAAAATGAAAATCGAAAGGGTACATACCAGGGCATTGACGCCTGCAGGTCGTCCAAACTCTCGAACCAATTCTGCGCAATGTGAGGCTCCCTGAATCCTCGCCATAGTTCCTTGACAACTGACAAAATGAGAAAACCAGACACAAGAATTCTCTATAGGCTCAAAATGCAAATGAGAAAATTAGAACCCTAATTACCTATTTTAACCCTCAGAAGCCCTAATTTTTACTTAAGAAACCTTTCTAGGTTAAAAATAGGAGCTCCCGGGAATATTTGAATGATCAACGAAAGACCTATAAGCTTAATCTTTCGTCCTCTACGCATCTTAACTAAAATAGAATAGTTTCGTGAGCCTGACCTCAAAATTGCAATTTTTGGCCAACCTCTTGATGGGGCAACACAAAGTCCTAACATCATTTCGTTGAATGTCGGGGCACAATGGGGCATATAAAAAAAAATTCAAAACTTGATCTTAACATCGGAATCTTTGAAACAAAGCAACCAATACTTTGTCTTAAAGAGGGGGAAAATGTAGACATGTAAAATTGACCCAACACTTAGCACACACTTTAAATGACATTTTCACATCATCAACATCATTATCATCCAATATCATTGTATCTCACATCAATTGCATCGAAACCCCTAAATTCTTCTATTAATTGAATAATGGTACATTATTTAATTAATTCACTTTTTCACTAAATTTGACCAATTAAATAAATTTTATTTAATTAATAAAGTTTTGAAACCCTAATTTATCCTATTAATTGAATAATACGATATTATTTAATTAATTCACTTTTTCATCAATTTCGACCAATTAAATAAATTTTATTTATTTAATAAAATCATAATCTAACTTTATTCCTCCTGATTAATTAAATAACCCCAATTATTTAATTATGTCACTAATTCACTTTGTTCCCCTAAGTCGATTAAATTATTAAAACATAATAAATTATGTCACTCTCCCTCCAAATTTGAATAATCAAATAAACTAATTCAAAGACATCATCAAAAATCAAATCAAACTAATGCAATTTTGTTTGCAAAGTCAAACTTGATTTGCATGTTCAACTCCAAAAGGAATTAATTAATTAAATCAATTAATTAATTATCCTCACCCACTTTCATGATTGAGTAAATTACGAACCACCAATTGCTCATTTTGATTGTCTGACTGATCCATCTATTTCCTGACAGATCAATCTATTCTTCAATCTCACAGATGATTCAATCTATTCCTTCAATCCCACTGAGCACTCAAAATGATTTCTTTAATCAGGCTAATTACGTAATCAATTTGCATAAATTATACCCATCTAAATCCTCTCAACGTCTTTCAACCGTCAATCAAGATATTCTACTCTGTGATCTAGAGTGTTCATTTGAAATCACAAATTCTATATAACAAACCTCTTTCCTCACAAAAAATGATTGGAGAATTAGTACAATTTATGCAACGAAGTAATGCCAAGATCATAACCGACATTGACAAAGCTTCAACCAACATCTTCGATCTACACACACATGTTCTTCAAGCTCTCGAATGCACAATGGAGGCTTCGCATTGAATTGAACAATCCAACATACGTCAATACAAATACACTTCGACACAGGATGGTAAGATTGTATTGTTTTGAGTTCATGTTTATTGTTTTCCTTCAATAACGTTCTTGAATTCATTAGCTTTATAATTTCATTTCGTGAGTAATGGGTATAGATCTTGATCATTGTTTTGGATTAGATTAGTTTTTATTCATTGTTTTGATCTTGTTTATACTTACAAACTTCCCCCTTGCACAAATAGGAGTGACAAACCACATTGCAAACCAAGTAAAGGAGGAGGAAAAATGTAAAACAGCAATAGAGATAATGAAGTACATTTGTTTTGTTGAAGGTGGAGGTATATGTTTGATTGTTCATTTTGATAGAATATATTGGTGGGAGGTTAGATTAAAAGTTTTGAAATACATGAAGGGTAGAGGAGTAAAGATGAAAGGATATAATATTGTAATCTTGCAGAATTTTATGAATAAGAAGATTGCAATAGACAAAGCAATGAGATGGATCTAGGATAGGCACAAAGTCTACAAATGTTTATGAGTCACACTCATGAAACATTTATTTTCTACCGTGGGTGTCTGATGCAGGAGCATCCATGGAATTTAGCTATCTTATATCAACAAAAAAAGGTTAATTTTTAATTGAGCAATTTTGGATTGTTGAAATAAGTTAATTTTAGATTGAACTCATGTTGTAGGATGGAAAATGATTTATTTTTAAATAATTAAATTTGCCAAATATTTCCCTTGCACATTGACAAGTTGGCTAGTGGGGTGAAAAAGTAAGAAAAGCAACTTAAATCTTTTATTCCAAATTATTTCAAAAGCTTATTGGGCATTTGGATTTTTGAAATTGAGGAGTTACAACACCTCATCATGATCCCTAAAAATTAGGGACTAGAGAAGTGGGTGCCTAGAACTTGCCTTGATTTTCTGCTTGTTCAGGAGTTAATGATGGAGAATAAAAACTGCAACATCCTATCTTTGACAAGGCTACTAGAAATGGGTTTTTAATGATTTTTAATTAACTTTTGAAGGTTTTCATGTGCAGCAATAGCAAGGGTCGTGCCATATTGGAAGTCCCAAATAAAGCATATGAAATTAATTCTATGACAAGAGGAGTTAAGCAACAAAAAAACCCAGTTTTCATTGATAAAGTCTTAAAAAGATAAATTTTGGGAAGAGAAAAGGGTAGGCGTAGAATTCTTGGGGAAACCTCATGGATGTTTTTTGCAGGTTGAGACTAATTTATATCAATCCATTAAGTTTCCAGATGAATAGGTAGAAGTTACAGGAGTTACAGTTGAAGTTGAGGTGCTGGAATGAGGATATATTTGCAAAAGCTCACAAGATTAAGCATGGATTGTATTTGGATGTTTTTCCATTTGCATATCAGATGTCGTAAGGATTTATTTGCTACTCATCAATCCAATATTGACTGAAAATGAAGTTGTAATCAACTTTCTTTAATTGAGTAATTTAATGTTTTCTTGCCCGAACAAATTGTGGAGTTTAATTTGCAAGTTCTTTATTTATGTTTTAAGTTTTTGTTGTGAGAGCTTTTGGAGAGGGTCTAGAGTGTATGAAGTGTTTGATTTCAGATTTGAAGGGTATGAATCCCTCTCTACATCATTCAAATTTGGAAAAACTCTAAGGGTTTTTCTATAATGTATTGTGTGAATGTGTATGGAGGTAACTAATTAGTAGAGACTTTAGACTAATTTGAGAGGAGGAAGAAAAGTAAATCTAGAAGTCAAGGTTATGAAGATTATGCAAACTAAAAATAGGAAGTCTATGAATCTATTACAATAAAATTGAAAGCTATGAATGATAAGGAGAGACAAAAGAGGAAATACCAGGAAGAGGTGTTGCCAAGAGAGAGAAAAAAGCTAATAGAGCAAGGATCTATTGAATATGCTTCAATGTTGGTCTCTAACACTCACTAGCTTGATGCTTGAAGGAGTTGCAAAATAAATCTTGTGAGAGAGAGATATGTAATAAGTGTGAAATAGAATTTTTGCTTATATGTTGAGTGGGAATTCACAATGACTATTTGAGTGAATATTGAGGCTACTATGCTTTAGGGTTAATTTGGACCCTAGAGTATAGATGACTTATCTTGAGGCCCTAGTGTTTTAATGTAATTTGTCCCAACTTGGAATTTAAGTACAAAACTTTTAGTAAGCATTAGAGGTGAAGAAAAGGCTAAAGGTCTACATAAATCAATTCAAATTTTGATGAAACGTTATAAATCAAGAAAATGGCCCCAAAACACGATTATAAGAGTGGTCACCAAAATGAGTGCAAAAACATAAGGTGGAGATCACAAAGTATGTGATTTCTAGCCTTACAACTAAATGTCTATTATCTTACCTCTAGTTCCAATTGTTACTCATAATTCTATAATTCTTTCTTGGTTGGAAGAAAACTCCTAATTGTGTTTCCTCTATGATTAGAGTTGAGTAGGGTCCTTATGAGATGGTTAGGTATCTTGGTAATTCATTTGCTTATGCACCTTCTTTCAAATTTATGTGAAACTAAGACAAGGATAAGGTCTAAAAAAATATTTTAAATGGCAAGCTCATCTTCTCTATCTTGTTGGTAGGTTCCAAGTGTGCTAAAAGGTTTTCTCTTCGTACTAAATATAGTAATTCTTCACATTGGCTTGCTTGTTCTTCCCCTATTAACCAACTAAAGAATCTTTGTTTGTAGTCAAATGGTGAAGGTTATAAGAAAAGACATTTCTCTTATAATTTGTGTTGTTTGCCTAGAGAGGTGGGTGGGCTAGACTTGAAGAATTTATTTCTACAAGGGGTTTTTCTTCTTGTGAAGTGAATTGTTTTGGCTCTCAACGGGGATGAACCATTGGAAAGTATTGATATATGGAAGACTTGGAAGTCAACAAGGACCTTCACTAGAGGGCATGAAACTTGTGTTAATGCTAGTTTTTCCTTCAAACCTTTTTTAATTCTATTCGGTGGAATATAATTCTTAAAAGCTTAATTATATTGGATAGAAATTATATCTTAAAGGCAAGTTACTTGCTCTTGTGAGAGGTGGTTCTACTAAAGACTGGCATGCCAAGGGACTAAGACATTTTGATTTGTTGATTGGTGCTAAGGGGATTCCATCGTGGGACACCTTGAAAGAAAAATCTTATTTTCCTAGCAGCATTAAAAGAACTTTTTCTATTATTACTTAGCTTTTGAGGGCTGATCCTTGTCTTGATCAATAGACCTCTTCGCACCTTTGGTTTGATGAAGTTGAAAGTGTTTGTGGTACTGAGGTACTGCGTGCCTCCTCTAATTTAGATTGGTGTTTTACAGACCCCTGATTTCTGGTTTAAAATGTTTAGGTAACCGTGGTTCCCTTTGCTTGAACCCAGAAAATCGTTATTGGATCTTTTTGTTTCTTTATAATTCCAATACTTGTTTTGTATATGTTTTTATCAAGTTAGCTTGTAATTTGTTTTTCGAATGTTCTTTTACAATTTGTGTGGAATCTTTCTAAAAGTTAATTAGAACAAAAGCATTAGTTGATTTAATATTGTTTTGACTTTCTGGGTTCTAGCATTTCCAAGCATTTATCTAATCTCTGATTGTTTTTCTCTATTGAGATTCTCTAGTTTCTATAGATTGCTAGAAACAATGATATTTTTCAAGGTGAATAAAGAGTTCTTACTAGCTTCTTTAGACAAGCCATGCTTTCCCAAATTTCTTTGCAAGTTGGTTAGTTTGAAATATGGAGCAGATCCCAAGGAAAAGATTGTTGCAGCTGATTACCTTGTTCCTCCTTGAAGGCTACTGCTCCTGAGCCCTTTTGGCCTGCTTGTACAAATTCCAATTTGCCCCAAGTGAACAATGAAAGATCTATTCAGGATGATACTACTCTTTCAACTGAAAAATCACAAGGCTTCAGTTCATCTGTTGATACTACTAAGAGTTTCAAGTTAAAGTATACTGACTGGTGGATTAAATAATGCATGAACTATAGGCTGAACGGTAACATCAAAAAAGTCGAGGATCTAATAACAGGTCTTGATAAAAAGACTATTGTCAAAGGAAAGAAAACCAAGGATGCTAGTGAGTGAAGTTTGATCTTTGTTCTTTATGGGGATTTTTTATATGTAATTTTTTAGCTCTTTGGTACAGCCTCTTGCAGGTTGAGGCTTTGTAAAGGTTCTTTAAACTGTTGTACTCCTTAGGAGGCCCATCTTGCTGATTATGTTTTGCATTCCTTGCTAGTACTATATTTGTAACTTTTGTCAAAACGAAAAAATGAAAATAATATTTTTACGTGTTACAGCCTTTTTTATTTAAATGTTTTGTTCTTGTTTTTTAACAAAACAGATTTTAAGGCAACATTTTTGTCGCTGCCAACCAAGAATAGGAATTTGATGTATGGGAAATCGCTTATGAAAACCAACAAAAGTATTCTTTTCCATTTCTATCGCATATAATTAACAAAACGCACATATTCTACCCCCATGTGTCTCCTATGCGGAGTAAACATGCCTTTACCAGCATGCTTGCCCACCAACTGCAGAGAAATCGTCACCCCTTTCGTGGATACCGACTTGGGGGTGGTTGGGTGGTGAGCTAGGACCTCATCAGAGCTTTTAGTCTAGAAACTACAAAACTAAGTGAACGAGTAAAACAATGTATAGTTGGCAAGTTGAACCCTTAGTTTCCTATAATTATTCAAATATACAATAATGATATAATGTAGCATAGAGAAAGTTATACCAATTGAATTTAGACCGTGCCAAAAGGAATTTGAGCGAATATGCAAGGCGAAGTTAATTGTCTGGGAAAACTATTCAATCACTGGTACATGATAATATAGTGTATGTTAGGTTATAAAGTAATTCACATGTAACAAGCATAACCTTGAGTTAGTTATATTCAATCGACCAACCATTACTTATATTATTTCAAAATGGTAACTCGTTGAAGTTGAAGTTGGCCATTAGATATATACATCATATATAATTATGCCTATGTGCATACAAATATGTAAGAACTACACGCAAGAATAAGTTGCAAAAGACCTCACATGATTAAGAGATGATCCAAATGTCATCCAACCTGCAGTTAAAACAGTCCACCGGAACAAGAGTGATCATACAAACATATGCAGACCTTTTCAACCTTCGCACCATGCTACAAAGGCTGTATTTTTGTAACTATTTTGACCTCAACTCAAGAATCTAAACAAACCATATATCCTCTAATGACCATTTGGTCATAGCAAACAGCTATACATATACAAGAAGAGCTGGACATACAAACCATTTGTTAGAAATGACAGCTTTGTGCTTTCTCACTGTGTTCAATTCTGAAGATCACTCCATGAGTGGGAGGTGGAATGCTGCATTAAGTTGTCCATTATATGTAGAAACCAAGTACATACTTCTGTCCAAACAAACCAGCATTATAACTCTTAAAAAAAATGTAATAAGAACAGTGTTCTTTTGTGTGCTAAAATTCCATTACCAATAGCAATGTGCCAATGGTGTCCCGATGAGTATTCCCTATAGTCTGGCCACTATCAACAATATTGAAGTTCATAGCCAAACATAGTGATAAATGGACCATTACTAGCATTTAAGAGGCTCAAAGTGATTATGAATCATGCCCACATTTGCAGCTTTGCATAATATTCAAAAAGCTTCTTGAAATCCTTTATTCATTTAATGGGCAATAATTGCGAGATCGTTTGCAGAAGCACAAGCATAAGTTAGTGCACTATCATCTTTTCTTAGATATACAGGAAAAATTTGACATAGGTATTCAAAAAGCTTCTTGAAATCCTTTATTCATTTAATGGGCAATAATTGCAAGATCGTTTGCAGAAGCACAAGCATAAGTTAGTGCACTATCATCTTTTCTTAGATATACAGGAAAAATTTGACTTAGGTGTGAGTGATCTATGTTTTAAATTTCTGAGAAATTTTCTCTGCCCCCTCCCTGCACTCATCAACTAGCCTCTTGGTGCCTTTTGTGATAGAGGATGTCACTCCCGCCACTGATGATGCAGTCCTTTGTTGGACATCCTGAGCAGCTTTGGTTGCCACTGCCAGAGCCTCCCGTTCAAATTCTTGAACTCTTTCCCCTGTTTGGGATGCTTTCTGCCGTAAACTAGTTATTAGAAGTCCAATGGCATGTATTAACTTCTCTATGACAGCTAAAATTTTGACCCTCAAATCATTAGATACAAATCCAAGTTTCCCTCTTATTTCTTCTGCTTTTACAATAATCTCATTCAAAGGTGACTCCCTTAAATCTTTCTGAACCTCACCCAAATCTTTCTGGACTTCCCCCAAATCCGTCTGAGCCTCTCCCAAATCCTTCTGAACCTCTTCCGAATTCTTTTGAACCTTTGGACTGTACTGCCATGTTAACACTGCAGTGTTATTCTCATCAAGCTCCTTATCAACCTGGATTTGAATTCCTTGCCTTTCCCATTTCTCCCTAGCTTCTTGCAGCTCTTTAGCATATGCCCTAGCATTTCTGGCTTCTTCCTCTGCCCAAGCCCTGTTAAAAAGAAATTTTAAATGTCAATTTCTGAAAGAATCAACTATTAATCAGAAAATGCATTTAAAAACATTAAGTACTAGCATTTTGGATGATTATTGTTAAATGTTCGAAATAATTGAATAGATTTCATTTAACACAACTTGGAATTTCTTTGTATATAACATTCGGTTTATATACAATCCAGAAAAATAATGAACTAATAAAATAAACTTGAGCTCTATTTAATGGTTCTCATATGTTTCGGAGACAACTAGGAGCTATCCACTCTCCCTTCCCAGAAATGAATAGATTTGAATAGAAAATCAAGGATTGACTACACCACACATCACTTAATCAGATTCAGATGCAAGTGCTTTTTGCTACAGCTTTTATTAATAGGAAAAAGATACTTTTTATTAAAATATTATAAATACTGTATAAAATTGCAGGACTAGGTCTCTCATATTACTGGACTTCCAATGACAAACTAAAAACCCTAGTACTTGTTGCTGATTTCCAATTACATTTTTAACTAAACTTTCAGATCCATCATCATTAAAGGTTTCAGAAAACTATGGACTGTTAAAAGACTCCTAGGACTGACATCATGAACATTATACTACTTTGGCACCTGCTCCTATGCCCAGAATGAAATTAGCTTTTCAAATGCATTTCCGACCACTAGCATAATCTAGATAGTTTCTTAAAAAAAGATAGTGACACCATATTGGATACAATTGGACATGGGATTATGGTGGAGATGCACACACAATGAGCTTCCTCTGGGGATGTCGCAGGCAGTGCAGAAAACATATAAACTGTCAACCTTAATCAGAACATTCATGATATTGTTCAGAGAAATAACTAGGTCTTTCACTTCACATGACCTATAAAACTGATGACAAGGTTGAATATTGATTGTTTAGTTGTGGTCTTGTGGGACATGCACTTTTTACTTTGTTCCATGATGCTTTTTTTTAAATATTGTAGATTGGCAAGTTTTTCATTTTTCTTGAATCTGCTAAAAAAATTGTCTTTTAAAAATGTTCTTGCATATGTATATACAAGTGAATAAAAACGTTCAAAATTTCTCGTCCCCAAAACCATTGGTCCCGTTTTCTTGATTTGATCCTGTTTCCCCATTTACTTCACTGTTTCTAATTTCTTGTTTATTTATAGTAACATACATTCAATGAAATAGACTATTACAGCCCACTTTGAAGATAACAACTTCAAAATGTATCTGATATGCATAGAAAACCATCTAATTTAATGGGCCCTAACCCTAGAGTCAACATTGGCATTTACAGATTTTATTACCCTTCGTGAAGTTAGAGAACAGTTAGTTGAGCCTGTAAAGAACATGTGCTGGTTTATGAATTTGCTTGCCGACTAGGAGTTGACACACAAAAATGTCACAAAGATAACTGGAGCCTAAAAGTTCCTTGCATAACAAAGGAACAATTGATAAAATTTCTACAAACAAAATATTGACAACAATCTATTCATTAAACAAGAACATCTGTTTTAGGTTGATAGGCTAAGTTGCTGGTTCAGGTTCGTAACTTAAGTTATGCTGATATGGCAAATTGTTTTTTGGGATTGTGTTCATTTTGGATACATCCATACAAAAAATATATAAAAATCATAAATATATACATATTTTAGCCTAAATGTAAGATAACCACATAACATACATAAAATTATCTTATATCTAGGCTTAAACAAGTAAAATATTGACAGCAATCTATTCATTAAACAAGAACATCTGTTTTAGGTTGATAGGCTAAGTTGCTGGTTCAGGTTCAGAACTTAAGTTATGCTGATATGGCAAATTGTTTTTTGAGATTGTGTTCATTTTGGATACATCCATACAAAAAATATATAAAAATCATAAATATATACATATTTTAGCCTAAATATAAGATAACCACATAACATACATATAATATATTGCACGGTTATCTTATATCTAGGCTTAATAGTGTGAATTACCATATAAATTATATTAGGTCGTGTGTACCTAAATATTAAAAGGCATAACCCAAACCCCAAAAGCAGAAAAAATAAAACCCATGATATGAATGTGGTGGATATTTAAAGGCCCTACAAAGTATAACATGTGTTTTTTAATCAATGTGACGTCAGCAATTATTGATTTTCACTGAGAAATGCAGCAGGTAATAAAAATACAAGTTATAAGAGTTCAGAACAACCAACAGCTGTAAAAATCCCTAAAACTTTTCAAAAAATAAAAAATAGAAGTGAAAGAACAGCATAAGAACTTATGTACCAAAAATAATACCACCATCATCAAAACATCATCTTTTTAATGTAAATACTGATCAGTCATCATTCGACAGAAAAACAAGGAAATGATGGCCTTCCTACCACATTCTTCTTGGCCTCCTATCTGTAACAGCACCGTCTGTAAAAGTTCGCCCACCATTAACAGAGAAAAGGCATTTTTAGCAATGAGGTGCAGAGGTGTTTCATTTATTCTTTCCGTGAAATGTGATGATAAAGAAAAATCAGAGTGCAAAGAAAAAGCAAAAAATAAGATAAAAATTAAAAGAAGGCTGCAGTTCACACAGGGTTCACTCTGGACGCAGGATTTGGACCCCAGATTCACCCAGGTATGTCCATGGATGTACCTGGCCAAATCTGGGATCCAATGTCTGTGCCCTGTCCACACCTACAGTGGACCAGACTGGAAACAGACCACCCAGCTCTGGGGTTTTTCTAAACAAACCAGTAACATTGCTTATAAGTTATAAGTAATTGAAAAAATTCTACAAGCAAAATATTGACAGCAGCCTATTCATTAAAGGCCACTAACATCTTTTTAACATTGGTCAGCTTTGCTTATGTCAGTGTGTAACAGATCATTCATGTTTATGATAGCTTCTTTAGATTGACATAGTCATACTACAAGGACATCCTGCCTCAAATGGCTGCAGCTTATTTGGTCTATCTGTGAGCTTTTGAGGCAACTTACAACCCTTCTTCCAATAGTTCATAACTTTCTGCAGCTAATAGTAGCATGGTCTGGATTGACAATATATTAAAGATCATCCTCAACAGCTTAGTTTAGCTCTCACTTATGCCTTGTGCGCTACCAATATAGCTCTTCTTATTTACATTTCACAAGATTTTGCCATCTGTAGTGATAAGTCAAGCTCCCAGATTTTCTTTATTTACATTTGCTTTTAATGCAATTGCATTTCCACATCTTGCTAATTTTGTTTGACAGTCTCTTTACAGATATTTTACTTTCTTGAAAAAACAATCAAGCAATCATTCGCATAATTGCATACATTGTCCAAAGCATCTGGTCATACCATATATTTAATATTTCTGCTACTTTGCATCACTGAAATACTTCACATTCTACTTATAAGTATCTCATTTTGCTGTCTTGCACTGCATTCCTGTAGGGATTAGCATTAATTTCCATCTCCAAAGGAAACCAACTACCTCATTAGACATAATTTGAAGGCCATCACACTATTGCTAATGGCTAACATCATATTGAAGGAAAAAGAAAGAAATTATATTAATGTGCACAAATAACCAAGAATAGGTCAAATGGACTGGAACATACAACTGTTACAGTGGTGACAAACTTGGGCAAAATGGACCCTTGACACAAAGCAAACATAAAAAGAAAAGAAAAGCAAGAAAACAAAGAAATGGACAAGTGAGTATAAACCTAAAACAGTATCCCTAAAACAAGTACAAGTATAAAGTAAATAGCTGTGTGAAGGAGGAACCAGTGTTACAAGACTCGGACTCGGCAAGCTGATCTTTGACTCAGACTCAGCCTTGGTGCCCACACTAGGCGCAAACTCAGCAAATTGAAAAACCCAAGAAATTCAAAGATTTTTAAAGATTTAAAACTTGTTTCATGCACCCTTTAATAAATAAACCTTAAAGACACAATAACCTCATCGAATAGAAGCTACTTTGATCACATATACAAGTATACATTGATCAAATAAGTATAAACGCAAATTTTAGCTGAAGGAAATAACAGATGGAATATGAAATACATGGCATCAAAACAAATATCAAAACTAAAAATATAAGTCTATGGCACAAAGGAGCTTGCATTACTCATCCCAACATCACGACAAGTCATGTGTTGGCATCTAAGAAAGGTCCTGACTCCTGTATGATGATGTAGCCATGATATTTGCTTGTGTCTCAATGATTGGTGCGTATATTCAAGTGAGGAAATTATTATTAAAGTTTTCTTGAAGCTTTCAAGACTGCATGTTCTGTTGTCAAGCTCATTAACAAAGAGGAACGGTTAAGTAAAAAGATAAATGGTTATCTTCTAGTTTGACCTTAGCTAGGATACTAATATATGGGATTGTTCTATGAGTTGTCTATGTAGGGCATGATCGATACATTTTTGCATTATGAAAATAGCATTTCTTGCCAACTATGACTTAACATGTATTCAGCAGTACAATGATTGTAGCATGCCAAATTTGCCTATGGCCATCCTTGTATACAAAACAAATTGTCTAATGTATGAAACAAGATAATCCTTGATTATGGCTTTGACTGTGAAGATGCAGAGATTTGCAAAAGGGATATGTATTTTGTAGGTTTTATGATCATGATTCACCATTGGCCTATTACTTGCTTAGACTTATAGTTTGATGGGGGTTTGGGTGCAACACCCCAATGAAGACCTTCAAAACCACACAGACCTTCATGGTGCACACCATTTTCATATTTTTTTGTAAATCCTAGATGGGCATATCACTACATGGAAAGGTTGTAAGTTTTTTTCTAAATTAATTAAAATGGCCGAGTTACTGGGTCGAGACTCAACTAGACTCGGCGAGTTTGGCGAGTACTCAGCTGCCAAGTCTCCCAAACTCGTCAAGGGTGGCTCACCTCGGGACCCACCCAATCTAAGCGAATCTCGGCAAGTCTTGTAACACTGAGGAGAACCCCTCAAAGTGGCACAAGTAAATGAAGACCATAGCAAGCAACCAAGACAAGAAGCAAAAACCACCAAGTGTCAACATTCTTGCACATGTTGGAGGAGACCATCATCAACAATCACTGTGGAAGTAAAAATGCTAGTTCTGAAAATGCTTGTTGGGGAGTGTTTGGGGCTAAAGGCTAGGATGGACAATCCTAGGAGGAAGATCATCCCCTTAGATTTTAGAACCATTCATGCCTACTACATTTACCATGCTTTATTTATGTTATTGTCTGCTAACTTTATATGGAGCAACTTGTTGGGAAAAAGTGTCTCAACCTAATGTTCATTTTAATGCATTTTGTTTGCATTCACTATTTCATTTTCTAGTGGTTTTTTGTCCTCCTATGAGAGTTGGTGTCCCATTTGGAGGCCTATTGGATTTCATTTATTAGTGTTTTTTGTCCTCACATGGGAAGGTAAGCATACCATTTTGAGGTGGCATGGTTTGAACATGTGTCTGCATCTTGTGGTGTGTCGAAGGTCATCATGATGGAGTTATGTGACATATTCTTATGACACATAAGAGCATGTAAGAGAGAGGTTACATTAGAATCTTGACCAACATTATGACAGCTATGGGCACTTGTCATGGAACATCTTTGAATAGGTTGAATGAGGACAAATTGGGTTGCCCAAGTTTGGCTGGTCAAATATGACAAGTATGAAAGCTACAAGATGTGTCAAGAATATGCTAAAAATAACCAAGATGACCAAGACCAAGGTGGCAATGGAATTTGGACCCAAGTTTAGGTGCCATATTTCTTGTGGTTTTGTGAATGGTTTACCTAAACCATTTACAGTTTTTAGTTTGAATTTTTGTCTATAAATTGGTACTTGGAGTTGCAAATAGTAATACCATTATGCTGCTGGAATCACACCAAATTTGTATATTGGTGATACTCTTGTGAAGGCTTGCTCTACAAGTGTATTGTAATCTATTGATTTATTAAATAATACATTGGGTTGTTTTGGAGTGGGATTTTTCTCCCGAAAGGAATTTCCCCACATACACTTGAGTTATGGTATATTGTTTATTTCATGTTTATATGGGTTTTTACTTTCTGCAGTTGTAAAGATTGAAAAATATGCACATTACTCTCCTCATTAGATCAGCATAGGGAGCATTTCCACGCACCTCGCTTCCTTTCACAACTGGCTCATAGATACATTTTAGATAAGTTGTCACTGGATATTCCTTGGATGTTGATATGCTTTCAGTCACGCTGACAAATTTTTGTTGCTCAAACACATTAATAAAATTGCAGCTTTAAATCCTCAAATAAAATTGCAGCTTTAAATCCTCAAGCAATTCTAAGTCAGTTAAAACTTAAATTAGTGAGAAATTCATGTCAGGATTTTGTGGCATTATATTCATGGGTGTGAGTAGTTATGCTAATTTAAAATTGCAGAATAGTAAAATTCCATCACTAGATTTGACTTTCATGATGATGGCTCAAAAGTCAAAATACTACTCAATCTCATAAGAGAACTCCAGCTTGATTTTAATGTTATAAACAATGAACATGAAATTTGTACATCCAAAAGGATTCATTATATCAAATTCAATAACATCCAATCCTTTGATCTTTCCAGATGGTAAGCTGAACTGCATATGAATATCATTTTAACCAATGTTTAAAAACTTGGCGAGTACTTACTTGAAGATTTTGCCACTGGGTAATCACACCAAAAACTCGGTACCAAAAAATCACACCTCCTTGCCAAAAATCACAACCATGAAAAACTCGCACAGCCTTTTCAAAAAAAGTAATGCGAGTTTTTTTGTTCACTTTTTTGTGATGATTGATGACTAGGGCAATGATTTTTTATTTATTTCCCTAGAGAGTTGAATGGATTCATTGTCCATCATTTCACCAAACATTTGAGAATCCATATGATGAATAACAGAAGGCAAGTTTGGTAATCCCGAATAATGTTTGCTCAAAGTAACAATCTAGGTTTAACTTTAAAGTTTTGATGTACGAAAGCTTCTCTAATTTTGTTTCTTGTTTTTTTAGTGCATGTTGCAATAAATTTAGTACACAAAAGTTTCAACCGAATCGTTAATATTTATATGTTATAATATTATATATATTATTTATATTATAATATAATATAATATTCATTTTATTCATTTATATATTATAATATTATATTACTAATATATTAAAAAAAATTATATATTATTATTAATATATTATAATTTTTTATATATTATTATTGATTTATATTATATTTTTATAATATTTATAGATTATCAATGATCCAATATATTATTAATATTTATAGGTTATAAGCCAATAGTGTCATAGTGTGATGGTTAAGTTGTGGTGGTGTTGTTCTTGTCATCAAGGTTCAAACCCCATTGGGGTGTTATTGTTGAATGTTTATATTGGGGAAGAGGTCGCCCGTTTGTGACCTCACTGATTCGTAGCTCCAAGCCAAAAGCGTTTACGTCTTTTTTTAAATAAATATTTATAGATTATAATATTTTTATATTATATTATTCATATTTATACATTATTAATAATATTTGTATATTATTATATAAATTTTCTTAAATTAATTATATTATTATATAATATATTAATCTTATAAGTATTTTATAAGATTTATAAATATTTTTGTATATTAAAAATACTAAGAAATATGTATATTGTTTCTAGTATTCCTATTTTTAGGCTGCCAATATATATATATATATATATATATATATATATATATGATTTTTAAATGTTTTCAATGTTCCACGAGGACACATCCCCGCCAAAAATCCCCACATTTCTAGAACGGGGATGTCCCCAGGATGCGGGGACATGGAGGAAACATTGAAAATATTTAAATATTAGACGACGGGGGCGCCCAAGCATCTCCCACAGCTGGTAGGCCAAAAAAGTGTTTTAAATTAAAAAAAACAAAGTTTTTTTTGGAACCAATGCCCAAGGCCAAACCCTAATAAAACACCAAAGCCTCTCAAACCCTATAAAACACCCTAAAATCCTCATTTTTACTCACTCATTTCAATAGCAAGGTTGAGGAGTAGCAAAAGAGTGAGAGTGAAGTGTTGCAAGTGCAAGAGGGTTGAAGAGGAACAAGAAGAGGAGGAAGAAGAGGGATTCTACACCAAGTTGCAAGGATTTTTCAAGCATAAGGTAGGATTCTATGACGATTTTTTTTATTATTTTTAATTAGTTTCATATTCATATTTTAATTTTATTCATTATTTCATAGACATGGCTGCAAGTGCATATTCATTGTTCAATGTTCATTGTTCATATTGTCATCAAGATTCAACAATGAGATTTGAAAATTTTTAAAAAAATCATATTCATAGACATGGCTGCAAGCTACCATATTTTTTACTTTTTATTTAAGTTTATTGTTTTACAAATTACTTTTAGTAGTTTATATGTTCAAATTTATTATTTTTTATTTTGACATTTATAAAACTAGGATGAAACTTTTGTGTATCCTCTGCTTGTGTGCTTCATGCAACCTGAACTAAGAAAAACAAAAGTGAAATCCTTGGTTGACAAAGATTAAAAACAAAGATTTTTATTTGTGTATTATCTGCTTATGCACTTTGTGCAACTTGAAGTAAGAAAAACAAAAAGAAAATCTTTGTGTCTTAATCCTTTGCATTATACTGCATGCATAGTTCGAATTTTAATTTTAAAATTATAAACTTATAACTTTAATATTGTTTGTTGCAATGTCACAACGAGCTCTCATGGCTTTAGTGAGGATGAAGTTGAGGTTCAAAGTTAAACTGAATCCGATTATGCACCTGAGGCAAGGCTGAGGCTGAGAAGGGTGAACATGACAGTGATACCCAAACCACCAATTCCATGGCGAGTGCAGCTGCAAATATGAATTTCAATTGTCTCTCAACAATACTAGTAGATTTTGCTAAGTGTCCCTTTGATCCTAAGTCTCCTTTGAAACAATTTGCAACAAAATTACAGAGAAAGTTTGGGACATCTGGGGGCACAAGCTTGTGGAAGTGCCACTTTTGTGGCCTTAAATTTTAGGGCAGCCCACCTCCTTCATGTCCAAGGATAAGGTGTGGATATATGAGTTTTTGGTGTCACTGAAAAACCTGAAATTTAGGGCTAAGATATGTAGGCTATGGGATGTTGGTGGTGAAGACAATGCAATTGCACCTATATATGCTTCTTTGTCTCATAGGCCAAGGGGTCATCAGAGCCAGCCACATGATTATACTTCTAACTTTGCAGAGGCAAGTTCAATGTATGTTAGTTTCTACTTTAGGGGCCCATGCAACAAAGGGTATGGGGAAACGCAAGTTGACAAGTGATCCTCCTAACCCAATAGCTGAATTATTCAAAGTGCAAATGAAGGATGATGCAAATGATAGGCTATTAGAAAATTCTTCTTTGCCAATGGCATTCCATTCCATTTAGCTCGATCTCCTTATTATAAGGAGGCGATGGTGATGGTAACAAGGGCAAGACCATCATATGTGCCACCAGGGGAGACAAAATTGAGAACCACAATCTTGGATAAGAACTATTGTAAGATAAATGTGTTAATGGAGAAAATGAAAGAATGTTGGGTCGCAAGTGGATGCAATATAGTCATGGGTGGGTGGATGGACATTAGGAATCGTCCACTCATCAATATCATGGTTACATGTTTAGAGGGCCCATATTTCTTAAGGCACTTGAATGTTCAAGGCATCAAAAAGACACCGCTTTTTAGTTTTAGATCCTCAAGGATGCTATTGAGGTTGGGCCACAAAATGTGGTCCAAGTAGTGACAGATGCGGCCCATGTCTGTAAAGCTACAAGGAAATTAATTGAAGCAGCTTATAAAGATATTTGGTGGACTCCTTGTGTGCATGCCATGAATAATGCACTCAAGGACATGGGAAAGATTGGTTGAATCAAAGAAGTGGTCAATGATGCTAAAGATGTGTAGAGGTTTATCTGCAACCACCACACTTCACATGCACTCTTAAAGACCTTCTCTAAGAAGGAATTCTTGAAATCTGTCAAGACTAGATATGCATCCTATTTCTTTCTCTTGAGTTGCAAGAGGCATTGCAACTAATGGTTATAACGGTAGAATGGAATCAATGGCCCAAGTCCACAACAAAGCAAGGGATGAGGGTGAAGGATGTAGTGAAGAGTGGTATTTTTTGGGGTGATGCAAAATATAGTCTCCATCATTACTCCAATTTTCCAAGTCATTTGATATGGGGATACCAATGCACCTAGCCTTGGAGAGATGTATAAGTGCATTGATTCTATGCTAGACCAAATGAGGGTTGTCGTGCAAGAGAAAGACCCCACATTAGCATTCTACAATAAGCACATTCAACCAGTCATTCATTTAAGATGGGAGAAGCTCAACACTCTCTTGCACATGGCTACCTATGCATTGAATCCCAAGTGATACAAGCAAAGGCATGGTAGAGTTACACCAATAAAGGATGTTGAGGTGAAGGCAGGGTTCATGAGGGTCATCACAAGATGTATGATCCTATGGAGGCCGACATCATTCATACTGAGTGAGCAAAATTTACCACTCTTAGAGGTTATTCTAAGGAGGCCAAGATGGATATTGCGACTATGGCACAAGAGGACCCAATTTTGTGGTGGAAGTGCCATGGACCGAATTCTTTGACTACAACTCTAGCCATTCAATTGCTATCTCTAATTTCTAGTTCTTCTACTACTGAGAGGAACTGGTCTACTTATATCTTCATCCACTCTCTTAAGAGGAACAGGCTTACCTCTAAGAGAGCAGAGAAGCTTGTCATTGTAAATAGTGTGTTGTGTCTCATTGACTGCAAGACACTTTTGTACAAAGAGAGTCTAGCAACACGATGGGATGTAGAGCCAGAGGAGCCAGCATAGATTGATGAGGATGCTACAATAACACGGGCAAGGCTGGTTGCTATTAGTTTGGCAGAGCTTGACCATGTGGAGTCCACTTTGAGCAATAATAGTGATGAGGAGTTTGGGGATGATTAGAGGCCTCACTTCACTCCATTTTGTTATTTTGACATCATTGTACACATTGTAATCATTATGAAATCTTGAATATAATATAAATTTAAAATTCGACATTTTGAATTTTCATTGTTCAATGTTAAATTGTTAATCTTCACTTCCAAGTTTAGTAGTATTTAAGTTTTACTAATTTTCCAAAGTTTCATTTGTAATTCTTATACATCTTTTTATAACTATTTTTTCAAGTACTATATGTATATTAGCGCCCGAAATGGTAATTAATTGATATGTTCATTATTTGTTATTGAAACAAAGGAGAGGAATACTCCTTTAATAATAAAATACATGACGATGTTTCTAAAAAGAAACAAACGTGAACTAAAGCAGAAAACAAAAAGTTGCTAAAACTAACTAAAGTAAACTAACAACTAAGATGACCATTAAATATTACAATAATACTTTAATACCCTCCCTTAATGGTCATTCTACTAACTACACTAAGTCTACCCATAATCTGATGGTCTTTTGGCTATGAATGCATACAAGGCAGACTCTTGCTACTCAGTATGCTCTACAACATGAGCCTTCTGCTAAGACCCTTCTTGGTTAGACTTCTGATCAGCCAACCGCTTCCTGCAATGCTTTTGCATATGACCAATCTTACCACATTAGTGGCATGTGAAAGACTTCTTGTAGCTATCCTCCGATTTGCCTTGTCCTTTCTGCTGAGTGGACTTGCCTTTGCCATCTTTGGCAGTAAACTCTTGTTCAACACTGGGAGTCTCACTGTTGCTCCCAAACTGCTTCTTCCACCTATCCTGCTGCAAGAGCTTGTTGCACATCTCATCAAACTTCAGGTCAACATTAGTAGAGGTGATGTTCAGAGTTTCAATGAACTTCTTGTAGGATCGTGGCAAGTTTTTCAGCATGATCACCACCATATCCTCCTCTTCCATCTTGCAACCAATGGCCTCCAGTTGATCACGAATGTCTTTGATCTTCATCAGGTGATCCTGCAAAGACAATTTGTCATTCATCATAATGGAAAACAGCATATTCTTCAAGAATAACGCCCTTCCCTTGTCTGAGGTTTCATGAAGATCCTTCAAATGTTTCCAGATCTCCACAGTAGACTTACCAAATGGTATTTTTGCTAACATCTCATTGGTGACAGACAACTTGAGAAGCATAACCGTCTCTCGATTACTTCCATCATACTTGTCCTGGTCCTTTCCCGCAACTGTGGGACGTGCTTCTATACCCAGAACAAGCGAATCTAGACACCAATACTCAAAGGTGGTAAGCATCCTCTGCTTCCACGTGTTGTATTTTTTACCATTGAACCTTTGGCTACCTTCCAACATGATGTTGGTCAAAGATGCCATCCCTCCTATTTTCCAAACACATGAAAAACGACGTAAAATCTGACTGCAAAAAAATTGATTTCTCAGTCAAACCCTAGGTGATCAAGTGGCACAATCCCAAGGCAATCAACTAGTCCCACGATTTTGTCCAAAAATTGAGAAAAAAATTAGAGGCACACGATTTTGTCCAAAAATCGAGAAAAACTAGCAAAGTTTGAAAAAGCGCAGGTCTGAAACCCTAGGTGTTGCTATCATGTTTTTTGAGAAAAAAACATCAAAACCCTAGGAATAGAAATATGGCACGATTTTTCAAAAAAATCAACAAAACAACAATCTACAAACCCTAGCTGAAAAAATCAGTCTTCAAACCCACAATTTTGTTTTCAGCAAGTCACAATTTCTACAGAGACCCAACTGCAGACCTGTCGTGCAACAACAAATGTCCACAAAAACGAAAAAAGGATGCCCAGAAATCGCATGAAAAGACCCGCGCAAAATCCAAAAAATACCCACGAACTTAGTAAAAAATGTGAGCAAAAGAGAAATGCCCATGAACTTCAAAGGAAGACACCCAAGAACAATCACAAAATCGCATGAAAGAATCGGACTAATGTTGCAGAAAAAATCGCTACGCCCACGAATCTCAAAAAATCTGCGATTTTTAAAGGAATAAACTGCTGCAATTTTTAGCAAACAAAACTCTCGTGAAAACTCCCAAGAAATAGTCACGGAAATTTGCTCAGAAACCCTCGAGATTTGCCTTTAAAAACCCACAATTGTTTTTTTAAATCGAACAAAAAAACTTCTAAAAACATTTCCAAAATCTTCAAGTAAACAACCACAATTTTTTATTAAAAAATTTGCCAAAAAACCTTCGATACTCAAAAAAATATCATTGCAATTTTTAACAGTCGAGATAACCTTCGATTTTTTGAACAAAAACATCTAAGAAAACTTCCAAAAATTTCTTAGGAAAAGCCACGAATTTTTATCTCAAAAAAATTAACCTAAGCTCTAATACCATGAAATGGCAATTAATTGATATGTTCGTCATTCATTATTAAAACAAAGGAGAGGAATAATACTCGTTTAATAATAAAATACAAGACTATTTTTCTAAAAAGAAACAGTTGTGAACTAAATTGATATGTTCATTATTCGTTATTAAAACAAAGGAGAGGAATACTCCTATAAAAATAAAATACAAGACGATGTTTTTAAAAAGAAAAAGTCATGAACTAAAGCAGAAAATAGAAAGTTGCTAAAACTAACTAAATTAAACCAACAACTAAGATGACCATTAAATATTACAATAATACTTTAATAGCGCTAACCCCCCCTCCCCCTCCCCACCACCACTATGCAATCGTCCCCAAATTCAGGCCTTTGGTCCCCCTGTCTCCGAAACCCATCCCCACATACCCCATCAGAAAACTCCATGGAAATATGAATGTTTTTTGTATAGACAAACTCAACCCCAAAAAAATTGCCAAATCCATGAACCAAATCTGCAAACCTAAACCAAGATCCAAACCAGAATTGGCAACATTGTGTTTTCAGTTTTCTTGAACAAACAAGGTTATTTGCACATCCTCTAATAGAGATTTATAATCAACATGCTATCTGTCTTTATTGTATATACTTGTTGAAGCATCCATCAAATGCTCACTTTGGAAGTGGTGCAACCGGGCAACAAAATTAAGAGACCATATTCATTGCAGAATGATAACAATTTAGTGTTTCAAAATTGGTATTGAACTCTTGCTTTGACCTGTATATTATAAGAAAATCAGTAATATGTTTCATAAATTCAGTAATATGCATGTTTTGAATACTTTCAAAACTTTATATACTTTTTAATGTTTGATAAATTTACCGAGTTATTGTCGAGTTTTCCTAGAGTTTTTGCCAAGTTCCAAGTTTTTAAAAATATTGGGTCAGACAAGTAATTGCCAAGTCCAAGTTTATAAACTATAATTTGAACTAGCTGATTTATCCCTCAAGCCAATTAATCATCGGCTCATTACTTTAACAGACCAGTAGAAGCGAACAAATCTAACAGCACAATTAGATGAATACCTGGCCAATGCTAGTGCCTCCTTCTCAATCTCCACTTCTGCTCTTGCCATATCCAAGGTAATTTTTATATCTTCTGCTTCATCTCTAAGTCTATCTATCTCATCTCTTTTCAAAGACATTTCCACCTTTTTGGTTGAAAGGTTGTGATGTTGTTTCTCTAGTTCATCTTTAAGTGTTCTAAGAAACTCAATTTCAGCTTCAACTGCAGCTTCCTTCTTCAGAAGTGAGTACTTCTCTTCCTCTCTTTGAGCTTTTATTTTTTCTAGTTCCAGTCTTGCATCCTCAGCTAATCTCTCTGTCTCTTTTATTTTTTCCCTCTCTAATTCAAGCTCCCTTTTAAAGGAATCATTAAGGTCCTTTTGGACTTGAGCTTCAAGAGCAGCATGTGCTGCAACTGCAGCATCAGCCAATGACTCTGCTTCAAGACGAGCAAGCTCCTCTGTGACAAGTTCTGCTGCTTCTCCAGTTGCAAGAGCAACGGCAGCCTGAGCTTTTGTGACTGGTTTATCAGGTTGAAACAACCTAGTGTGACCTGTTCAGACAGAAAAGAATATTTAATCACATGGAATCACAAGTTGAAATGATAATTTTAAGTGAATAATTTGTGCAAACTAATTACGAAAATATACCGAAGGCAACACTAATAATGCTTTGTTCTCCTGATGTCAGGTCTGCTAAAATAGCAGGCCAAGCATCTTGATGTATTTTGTCAATATCTATAAATCCAGACTTTTTCCACAACATCTGTGATAAGACGAGAAGTGAGATTTCAGATTTATATCGATGCCAACATAATCAGTTCAGCTTTTCCATGCTTGCCATTGGGAAATAAAAAGCATCATAGTTAAGAAAATCATCCTACATTACCTTCTTGTTAACTTCCGGTAAGTGCTTTTTTTCTAAAGCAATCTTCCAACTGACAAGGTCTTGACGTGAAAGTGGACTATTGTAGTCAGATAAGGTCCCCAAAAGTGCAGGAATAAAAACATGCATGATAAGTAAGGTGCAACAGTTAAAATTCCATAACCAACAAACATAAACTATATACCATGAGCCTTGAAAGATATACTAGAGAAAGACTAAAGAATTGAGAGAATGAATACTTAAAAATGTAACTGCTAAAATGAACCTTGTAGAGGATTATAACTTAACAACCATTAGGGATAGCCAAGCCTTTCATATAGATCTGAGAGTTTAGCCCTCACCTATCAGGTGAGAATAAAATATTACTTGAATTCCCTCCTTCCACAGAACCAAATTCATCATTATATGACAGCTTGCTAGAAATCAATCCAGCCTCTGCTAATCCTGTTTCACCATATCTATTCATTCAGTAGCAAACAAAATGACAAAAAATCCTGAGATACTGGAAGAAGATTTAGCTAACACAATGTAAATATAATGGCCAAATGGTTATTAAAATGTATGTATAGCCAATTGTACTTTAATCGAAAAAAAAGTTGAGATAGATAACACTCTACTTTGGTTAGTAATTATGCTGACCTTGAATTGAAGGGAAATCTGGATCTTCAGGTGTAACATCATCAAACGCAAGTTCTGTGATGTTCTCAATATACATTGCTGGAAAAACCTTTGATACCGGATTTCTAACAACCAAAATCCATTATTGGTTAACAGCTTAATAGCGGCAATATTTTCCTCATGTATACAAACAGCCTAAGACAGCATAATTAAAAAGATGCTAGAAAGGATATTGAACCTTGCAAAAATAGCACTAGCAGAAATTAGCCAACGAGCATAATCTCGGCGTGCACACAAGCCATTAGGTTCAATGCCAGCTTCGACAACCTGAAAATGCAAACAAACAGCTTAAAAATAATAAGCGATGAAAATGCTCAAGAGTCGGGATTAAAAAGCCACGACATTTTTATGTTGTCTCAATAACTAATTCTATCAATGGAATGTATGTATCATACCAATCCGAGATCCAATCTGCGAATGTAATGATGAATTACACATTTCATCAGGAAACAGTCTAAAAGAAAAAAGAAAAAAAGAGATTTGCAGTATAGGCCCCCAAAAATTAAAATTAAGGCGATTAAAGCTTTGTAGATAATCTGCACTGTCATAATTTTTTCAAGCTGTCTGTGTTCAATTGTTATTGTGATTTGGAAGCACCATAGTTGCAATGTTCGTATACTGTTTAGATTTGGAAGTAACATGTTGATGATGCTGATATGTTACAGGTATCTGCAAGCATCTGATTCTGAAATTGAGTTCTGGTATGTCAAAACTGAGAAAATAAAATATATCTAGGTGTAAGCCATTTTGCCAGTTGTAGCCATAACATACAATAACATGCCATGTGGTGTTTCGATTTGGAATTTTTGTCTCCTATTAATCGTCTGTATGTCATTTATGACATCACTGTACCTGAGCACAAGGGTCCAGCTAATTAGATTCTCCTTAGAGAAGAGAATTTGTTTTGTAGAGATTTAGGGATATTTCTATACTCTAGTAATTTGGTTTTCAGTGAAATTCCAATGCTCTCTTTGCATCTCAATTTAGCATGTTTTTTAATTACATGAAAGGCAACAAACCCTAAAATTTAGCTTACTCACTGCAAAGACTCAATTTTCAAGTTTGAAGTCAATATGGAAGCGCCAAGATAAACAACAGGCTAAAGACCAAGATAAACAACCCGCCAAAGACCAAAGTCAAGTACAGACTAAAGATAGGAGCCAGGAAAAGATAAAGCTCAGGTCTCCCAAGCAGACACTCCAGAGACACCTCCTTTCTTGCTGACCATTCATTTATTTGGGAAGAATATACACAATTGTTTGTTAGATTCAGGAGCTTCAACGAATATCATGCCATTCTCAGTGTGTAAAGCATTAGGGATTACTCCCACTCCCTCAAAATGAAAGGTTACACAGCTAGACAAAACTGAGGTGAGTGTGGTTGGAGAACTCAACAGAATTCCCATGCAAGTTGCATCAGACCCAAGGGTGCAGCAGATAATTAATATTCACGTGGCAGATATCCCTGATGCATATGGAATGATCTTGGGTAGGGACTTCACGAGAGCACTTAACGGCTATATTTCCACTTAACATTTTCATTTGTGGCTGCCATGGAAAGGATTGCCAAATCAGATTCATATAGAGCGTGAGCGCCACGGATGAAATTCATGATCACTGAATACAACAACAAAATGAATGAGGTGTTGTTTTCAGAAACTGAATTAGGAAATTATGTCCCTCTGGCAGTTGCAGATGAAGGAGTAGAGGAGGTTTTAATGCTACACGATGTACCTAGGGACCTGTTGTGACCTATTTCACACATCGCCCCATCGCAAATGGGGACCCCCAAGTTTGGTTCCGCCTTCCGCGCAACGTCTCTGAGAGTCTTGAATTTGGGTAAATTTTGAGAGTCAGTCCGGCTAAGTTGAGATTTCGAACCCGTTTGTGTGCCTTAACGTCATGGAAGTGCTTAGAAGACCCAGTAGACAAAGATCGCCATTGCTTTCAGTCGTTTCTGACACTTCCTATTTTTTAGGGAATCTGCTTTTTTACTTTTTGCTTTTTTTTATTTTTGGCATTTTTAGGCCATTCTGGAGTCCCTATTTTTTAGGGATGCTTTTTGCTTTTTCTATTTTTGAAAGTTTCTATTTTTGGAAAGTTTCTATTTTGGGAAAAAGTTTCTATTTTTGGATCCCACAGAGCAGAAAATCAATATGTCTCCAGAAATCAAGAAAATCAAGGCAAAATGTAAAAAGTTTGAAAATTGGCAAAGAATTTTTGAAAAATGCCTAAGTCTGAGACTGGCGCCCTCAAGAGAGGAATGGCATGGAGAAGTCAAGGTCCGCCCTACCTTTGGCATGCCAAAGGTAGGCACTGGCAAGAAATTCACCAAGTCCGCCATAGGCAAGGTGGTCTCCAAGTCCGCCCATGGCATGAGAGTTGCCAAGTCCGCCCTTGGCATGAAGAAGCCAAAGTCCGCCCAAGATGCTTGGAAGAGGCGCATGGCACAAAGAGGCTGAAGTCCGCCCATAAGCATGAAGGTTGCCAAGTCCGCCCTTGGCACAAGGAAGTCAAAGTCCGCCCCTAGTGAAAAAATGGCATAAAACTCATGAAGTCCGCCCAGCCTTAAAAAAAATGGCATAAAACTCATGAAGTCCGCCCAGCCTTAGAGAAAATGGCATGAAGAACATGAAGTCCGCCCCAAGAAGTGTGGAGAAGGGTAAAACATGAAGGGGTGCGCTCCAAGGTGTTTGGAAAGGGGTAAAATTGCAAGATAATTCATTGAAAATTGAATAAAATGATGGAAACAAGTGAAATTTGCCATTGGACAAGGCACAAATAAAATTCGCCATGGCAAGGAAAGTCTAAGACCAATGGATAATAAAAATACACCATAGGCAAGAGATTATAAGAGATTCGTCCAAACTTTGGAAGGAAAATTATTCTAAGGCATGAAAAACGGAGAATTATCTAGAAGAAGAAGAGGTTTTGGCCGACATAAAAATCACGCCTCAGCGCAACGGAATGAAATTCTTTGGCACAAAATGAAGAGTGCTTGGCAGAGCAAACATGAAGTCCGCCCCTCTCAGCTTGGAAAATTCCTAAAGCGCTAGTAAAAAATGGCAAAGTGGCAGAGGTCTCCAGGTTCGCCCAACCCAGAAGATGAATCGTTCGGCTAAAATAAAAATGTCCAGAAAGGTCAGAACTCCGCCTAGAGAATTAAAATTTGGCAGATGAGCTATTGAGCACATTTTGGCTAGGCAGACAATTTAAAAAGAGATATTTTGCCTCTGACGAACGAAATTAGCCATGTATCAAGATTGAACGGGTTGAAATTTTAAATTTTTTAATATTTTTAATTATTTTCCTGACACTTAGGGAATTTTAATTAAAAATTCAAAGTCCGGAGATTATTGGAAGATTAAAATACTCTACCTTAGATAAATTTAACTTTGCCATGATTGGAAGATTTAAAATACGTTGGAAAAATAATTTTGGACAATTAATTTAATATATTTTCCAACACTTAGTCAATTTTCCTTGAGAGAATTCGAAAATCTCAGCAGAGATGGCACAGAGACGAAAGTTAGAAACTTGCCTCGATAACTGAAAGTGAAATTAGAAGTTTGCTAATCCGAGGAGAAAACGTTTCTAAAAATTGGAAGAAAATCAAAAGAAAGAAAGCAATGCCTTGAAGAAAATCGCACTTCTCAGCCATAAAATGAGTTTCAGCAACTCATTTCTTCACAAATTCCGGCTGAGAAGCAACTATCTCTCTCAAATCTTCAGGAAATCATTCGTGAAGGAGAAATTCATTATTGTGAGAATCAAGATAGCATTTTCTTATTGATAGGCGTGATTTTTGAGATAAGTAATTTATTTCTTTGCTGAAATCGTACTTCCAGCATATTGGCGCACTTCTACTGGCAGATTTTCTGAATTTTAAATCCATTTGCAGCCACAACGCGATCTTTGAGGTTTGGAAGTTAATCGACAACATATTTGCACTGTGTTTCTATCTTCTACTTCGTTTCCGGCACGAATTTCATTCATGATAGGCGAATTTAATTACTTTCAGCTTGCTTTTTGACAGAAATTTTAATTTAATAAGGCTGAAAGTGCGATTTTGTCTAAACTATACCCCGAAACTCATTAATTCTTAAATGATATTGTATTAATGTTAAGTATTTTGTGCTTGCAGGCTGCCGATCGATCAAAGCAAAATATCCAGGCAGGCACAGATGAAGTTTGCAAGTAAAGGATTGCAGCCAGAGACCAGAATAAAGTCTAAATGGAAAAATGTCTCAGACACTGATCTTGGCCACGTCGATCTCGTGGAATTTAAAAAGAGGGTATATGGACATAACGGACCCTTACCGACGCCTGCCGCTAGAAGGATGGTGAGAAACGGCATATTTCAAGCTGCCGGATTCCCTTCTGTGCTTTGCTGTGCTGAACTGATGGTGGAGTGTGCACTTCACTATGATGCTGAGTCAAGGCGGATTGTGGCGCCTGATGGGAGAGTGTTGGCACATCTGACAGAGGTGGCCATTCAGGAAGCCTTCGGCATTCCGGCATATCCTAAAACTATCTACAAGACCAAGGAAGATGCTCAAAAGTTATATGACAAAAATCCTGGTCTTTGTGCCGCCAACCTTAACAAATCTTGGCTAGACAAGCCTAGACCGTTCGTTAAGAAGATGCCCAAGAAGTTGCTGCGCACGGACTTCAAGGAAGACTATGGAGATATTATTATCTTGCTGAACAGAGTGGCAAGCAATCCCTCAGGAGCACCCTTTGAGCCGTGGATGTATTACTTCATTGAGGACCTCACAGAAGGTGTCAAGATGTTCAACTGGGCTAGAATGATAAGCAATAATCTTCATCACCAGCTTATCAACCTAGAGAAGACCAAAACGTTTTACATGAGTTCTTACGTCATCTATATGTTGGCTAGAACTTACAGATATGCAGGTTTGATTTGCAAAGGCACAGTTGGCAGTAAGGAAAATGAGCTAAAGCCTTATGACTGTTACCCACAACTTCAGCTGAAGGAGAAGACGCACTTTAGGCGAGCCCACGACGCGTTCTTGATGTACATCACCAGGATACTCCAGGGAGGGACGCATCAGCGGCTGACACATGAGGCCAAAAGCCTAATCGGTAAATACGGGTCTTGGTTTATCCAATATCCAAGATTTACGTATATCAGAATTCAAGGATTCACTGGAAGCCCGTACCGTCTGCCCATCTTCCCCACGAATAAGATGGTCCTGCTCGAAGTGTTGAGGCAGTTAGAAGAGTTCCAGGGTCTTCAAAGGGTGAAACAGAAGGCGGCAGTTACTTTTCCCTTCTTTATAGGGAACATGCTGGAGTCTTGCCCATCATCACAGGCAGCTGACAGTGCCAGAATCGAGATACAACATTACCCTTTTTCCCCATATCCGGCTAGAAATCACTACGACCCCCATCACCACATCAAGACGGTGGATGGAAGGAGATACAAGCATAGGGTCGAACTGGAGGACTATTGGGCAAATGCTGCGGATGAATTTGAGGTCAGACGGAGGATGTGGTCCAGATTACCTCTCAGCTTGATCAGGGCAACAGAATTTTGTCACGTGCCAGATCAGTTGGAAGAGGACGAGAATCAGACGCAACCGCGCTTCGATGAGAATTCAGCTTTGCCCGCTGTCCAGTGGTCAGAAGCAGAGCATGCTGACTTGAACGTCTTGATGAGGCCTGTCATCAAGTTTACTCAGTGGTGGGTTGATCAACGAGTTCAAGAATTAAGGCGCCAGAAGATAACCCTGACCTATGACATGCTAAGCGAGGTAGAGTCTTATTCTTCCAATGCGGGAGCATCACAGGACCTCCCAGTGATAGAAGCCACCACGTCTAGGAAAAGAAAAGAAATAGCTGCAGGCAAAGAGCTGGTCCAGAAACAGGCAAAGATGAAACCTTCCCAATCGGCCGCCTCCAGAAATATTGAGGAGATATTGGCTACCGCCGATGCTTCACTGGCAGATATGAGGGATCCTTCTCCGATTCCTGAAAACAATGCGGAGCTTCAGCCAGATGAGGATGCGCCACCTTCTCCCACGGGACCCTAAATATTGGAGTCGGATGACGACAATGTGGGCACCCAAGATGAGGATTTTCAGGAAGGGATGATCTCAGCCCTTAGGGGAATTGTAGACCGTCCTAATAGAGAAGGCGTGCCGGAGGAAGACGGTGTTGAGCAGCTTACGATCCCGGATTGGCTGAAGGAAAGGCTAAAGGTACAAGTGCCAGCAGATGAACCAGAAGAGGATGATACGGCAGACTTTTTGGCCAGACTGTCTCAAACCGTGGCCAAAAAGCCGGCAAAGAAATTCTCCAGCATAGAGAGAGACGAGGTCGGCAACAGGACAGTGCAAATCGCCGTGCCTACAGTGGACAAACCGCAGGAGGATATGGCTCCACAAGATTACGCCATCACGACCATTGACTTGGGTCCAACCACTAAGGGCCAAGAAATAGAACATTTGGACAATTCTGTGCCCGCCATCAAATCAAGGTTGGCGAAGGAGGTAGCCAAAAGGAAGGAGTGCCAATTAGAGATTGAGCGCTTAAGAGAATATATTCAGCACTTGATCAAGCCACTTGATCAAGACACTACGGCAGCTCCTCTACTTCCGGACTCTTCATAGGAGGCCACTAGGGAGATGGAAGAAAACAGGCTCACGGTTCAAGAAGCCAAAGAATGGATAGCCGTAAAGGGGACTGAAGCTGAGACATTTGTGGAGCGGCTAACTTTGGTTTATGACCAGGCCACTGCCTTGCTTTCTAGGCTCGCTTCTTTGGCAGAAGTATGGGACAGCCTTCCAGACGTGCAGGATAGAATAATCCCTTGCCTTAGGATTCTGAAAGGAGTTCCTAAGCAAGAATTGATAGAGGGAGGCGTCATCGCAGCGGGAGCAGCCTATGACTTCCACACTTGGTATTGGGCCTTGACGGCACGAGGTGAAGTCCTGGAGAGGGTTAAGGTTGATGGTGTCAGATTGGAGGAACAGGTCAAGGAAGTTCAGGCCAGAATCCTCAACATAATTGCCGATGTCCTGGATAAGGAGGCGCTGCGAGAGAATGACCTGCAGTTGGAAGTTTTGAAGAAAAGTGTCCAGGAAAATATCTTCGACATCACTAGGGCCCATCTTGAGGCAGGACTGGGCCAAATTGGCGAACTTCTTGAGCATCAGAGAGTCCTTTGAGAAGACTGAACCAGAGTGGGAGGAGACCTTCGCCAGATGCGCCGAGAGCATGGATGGGCTTGAATTCAGAATCGGCATGCTTCCGCAGGTTACCATGGACGAGGTTGCCTTGATCGTGTCCAGATTCGGCGAATACACGGCAGCTCGAGAGGATCAGGATGTAGTCCCTTGAAAATAGCTCCAAATGCCAACTCATTGCTGTTCATTGCCAGTTAACTGAAGTCATTTTGGGAAACCCTAATTAGGGTTTCGTTTGTTAAATCTTGACCGTCGGCTCATTTTTAATCTGAGCCATTTATTCAATTTGAGAACTCTATATAAACTCATTGACCCTCATTTGTAATGGGTGAAGTGAGTAATAAAAGATTGTTGCGACGAAACTATTTCCGTTTATAAAAGCTCTTGTGCATGATTTGCTAAGAACAACTTTTATTTTCAAGTAGTATGCAAGGTTTAATATTTCTCCTTCAACACTTACAGTAGAATTAGGATAGCATTTCATTACATGTTGGTTAGATGAATGATAGATGTGATTGCAGTGCCGGATAAAATTTTGCTCATACTTTTGTCGAGTGGATGATTTGCACTCGATGTGTAAAGTTAGTCTGAGCCATTAAATCGTGGATGCTTAACTTTTGTTTGTCTTGATTATCAATTCGAACATGAAAACCATTATCACCTCCGTTGAAGATTGCACCCGCTTCGCGTAGTTGTCCGAAAGAGGCGAAACGAAGTGTGGTTACCCATTTTGTCTACTCACTGCTGTCTCTTGAATTCTTAGGCGTAGTTTAGATCTCTGAACCCTTATCCTTTTTGCCTTTTTTTCGGAAAATCTGAAGATACCCACCAAAAGAGCCTTCAAGGATAAAACCGTCTAAGTCTCCAACCTGCAAAAAAAGAATTTCATGTAAGTCCCCTTGTGATTACCAGCAATCACAACGCCCACTGGCCTTATCCACATGTCAAGACCTGACCGAAGAAACCTTGGAGTTATTGTATTGTCTACTAGATTTTTGCAAACACTTTTCAAGAGAGGATAAGAGTGTCCTTTGGGCATTTTTATTCTGTGTTTGGTGGCGTACTCAAAACACACACCAACAGGACCTAACTCAGACTCCCAACAGCACAGAGGTGGCCATTGAATCAGATGACGAAGATCCTCAAGTTGATGGCAATATTGGACTGTTTGAAAGCTTCCAGGAGTTTATGAAAAAGTGTGCGCAAGACCAAGTCAGTCTTGGGGATAAAATTGACTTCAAGGAGTTGTTGCTGCCCTATTGGTGCAGAATATATGATGCCTCTCACTCCGAGTTTGAGTGTTGCCTATGCCAAACTGTTGTAGATGAAATCAAAAGGCAGATCAACCCAGCACAAATCAAGACCGAAGGGCAGAAAGATCAAGATAAGCCAGAGCTTGAGCAACAGAGTAATCTGGAGGCAGATCCTTTACCTAAAGACGAAGCATGCTCCATGAATTCAAAAGGTACGCGTCCAACCAAGTTTTGGAACTTGCGTTTTGATGGATCCACATCAAAACAAAGAGTTGGGGTTGGCTTCGAATTAATCAGTCCATCTAGTAAGACCTTTTTTGCAACACATAGGTTATAGTTTCATTGCACAAATAATGTAGTAGAATATGAAGAGTTGGTGCACGGATTATTAATGGCGTTGCGAAAGAAGGCCAAAGAGTTGCAAGCATTCGGGGATTCTGAATTAGTTGTCAAGCAAGTTAGAAAACAATACTCGTGTCATGATAGAAGGTTGACAAATTATAGGCATAGAGTATGGGACTTGATAGAGGGGTTTGATACATTTAATATTCAGCTGATTCCCTGCAATAAGAATCAAACGGCCGATGCACTAGCACAAGCAGCCAATACCTTGCAGCCCCTGTCATTGTCTGGACCGAAGAAGTTCATGGTAGAACTCGCCCCTACTCTATCAATGCCTAACAACGTGACCAATTTTTCAGGTCTTCGAGGACGACAAGCATATCTTGGATTTCATCACCAGTTCGGATGTTTTTGCCTCTCAAATCATTGACAAAGTAGAACCAGAGGAAGCAGAACTAGACATGGAAGGAGTTATCAATCTAAAGACGAACACAATACCCAGAGGCATGGTGCAGTTGAAAAGAATATTTGATTTCGACCGTATAAGGGATCAGAACCAACAGATAAGGAAAGAGTTGGTTGATAGTCAATGTGATACACACAATATGGGTACTGCAAAAGATGTGAAGAATCTCTTTATCGATAAGATCTGCACCCCAGAGGAGTAGAAAGGAATAATTGATGCATTACATGTATATCAAGATCTTATAGCATGGAGTTATGAGGATCTCAAGACATATGACACATCAATAATCACACATACGATCCCACTCAAGCCCGATATGAAACCTTTCAGACAAAGACAGCGACCTATAAATGCATTGCTTGAACCTATTATTCTTAAGGAGGTGAAGAAATTGCTATCCGCTTGCATCATATTCCCTGTCAGACGCTCCACATGGGTGGCGAATCTAGTACCAGTCCGGAAAACAAATGGTGAAATCCGACTATGCCTGGACTTCTGAAATCTAAATCATGCATCGGAAAAAGACAATTACCTAATGCCATCATTGGATGAAGTTCTACAGATCGTCAATGGTTCCCAAATGATGTCTTTCCTTGACGGATACTCAGGTTATAATCAGGTGATGGTTCAGTACGAAGACAAACACAAGACAGCATTCACCACGAAATGGGGAACCTTTGCATATAGAAGGATGTCGTTTGGTCTGATCAATGCTCAAGCAACGTTCCAATGTGCCACGGATATCGCATCTAAAGATTTGATAGGCAAGTGTATTATCATTAATATGGATGACTTAACAGTGTTTTCTAAGAAACAAGTTGATCACATTTCAGACCTGTGCAAAGTGTTTTAGAAGTGTAGGGAATTTGGTATTTCACTAAATCCGAAGAAATGCATTTTTGGAGTCACCGAAGGAAAGCTACTTGGGCATGTCATTTCAAAAAATGGAATATCAATAGACCCTGAACGCATTCAAGCTAACTGGAAATCCAACCTCCCGGAAGCAAAAAGGAGATGAAGTCATTCTTTGATAAGATTAATTTCGTAAGGAAATTTATTACAAGTTTTGCTGAGATTGTAAAGCCCTTGAATGCGATGTTGAAACAAGACGCTAAAGTAGAATGGACACCCGAAGCAAAGCAAGCTTTTGAGGAGATAAAACGGGCAATTGTTGAAGCTCCAGTTTTGGTTAGTCTAGATTCTTCGAAACCATTCAACATATACTCCTTCACTTCGGAACATTCATGTGCGAGTATGTTAACACAAAAGAAAGATTGGGGAGATGAGCACCCCATTGCATTCATGAGTGCTCCATTTAAGGATGTTGAATTGTGTTATCTAAGTGTTGAAAAGCAAGCTTATGCATTGGTTTGAGGCATTAAGAAGTTCAGACACTACATCTTGAGAAATAAGGTGTTCGCGATTGTTCCAGATCCGGCTGTCAAGATTCTCCTGATGCAGAATGAACTGGGTGAAAGACATGCTAAGTGGGTGAATATGCTGCAAGAATATGACATGGAGATACAACCCATGAAGTTGGTTAGGGGACAAGCGTTGACTCGTACAATGGCTGAAGTCATTCCAAAGCTCACTGCATAACAGTATAATCTTGAGGACATTTCCCCTCCTGATTGGTACGATGACATTGTCTACTATTTGTTGAATCAGAAGTGTCTGACACATCTGAATTTGTGCAAAGACGAGCCTTGCACTTGAAGAGCACTAGCTACATGCTGAAAGGAGCCATATTATACAAGAAGAATCACCAGGGCATTTATCTTTGATGTCTTGGGAAGCAAGAGGCAATCCGTGTGATGAATGAATTCCATGATAAATTTCAAACAAGCCATGGTTAAGATCCATCAACTGCAAATCAAATCCTCTGAGCTGAATATTATTGGCCAACACTGTTCAAAGATGTCCATGCACACGTATGTTCCTGTCACACATGCCAAACTGCCGCCAGCAAGGAGAAGTGTGTCACTATTCCAATGCAACCAGTAGCTAAAGTGTGTCCCTTTATGCAATGGGGACTAGATTTTATTGATACGATCAACCCACCATCTTCTGTGGGCCATAGGTATATTCTAACTGCAACTGATTACTGCACCAGATGGACGAAGGCGGTCCCATGTAAGCAATGTACAGCCGATGTTGTTATTAAATTTCTAGAAGATTACATCATTAATCGTTTTGGTTGTCCATTTGCATTTGTCTATGACAATGGCCTTGCATTTGCATCTGTGAAATTTTCTGGGTGGGCTTTTGATTATGGGATCTGTAATAAACCACCCCCAAATTTTATTTTATTTTCTGCTTTGCATCCTTTGCTGATATAATTTTCTGGGTGTGTCGATTGACAGTTTGCATTGATTTTTTATGTGACTTGCATTTTATTGAGTTTGCATATCATAATAAGCAAAGTGCAGAAAACAATGAAGAAAAAACACTAGCTAGCAGCATTTAAAACACTTAAAAAATCTGATTTATAATCCACAGCAAATTACAGTCTTGAAGATACAAATAGCATAACCAGACAATAACCTTCAGACCTGGATAATTCGCCTAGCAGCAGTTTTCAAAGCTCCAAAGACCATGAACATGCAACAAAGACTTGGCTACAAAACCCCAGCATGCTTCCAATCCATCCACCACACCCATCATCAAAAGCCATTATATTGCAGGTCGAAGTCTGAAGTTTTTGCACCAACAAGAGGCGTCTCCCTTGAAAGTTCGATTTGACGTGTAAATTCAAATCCTTCACTAAAAATTGCAATCTTGTGCTTGTTTGAATCGCCATAAGAAGTGCCTTCATTCTAACCAATACCCATCAAGACTTCTCGTTCCATTTCGGAGCTATGAGCAAATATGTGAGTTCAGGCCCAGAATATAAGTGCCCAGAAATTATTAAAATCACCACCAAAATGCAACCTATCTTCACCAAATCAATGCCATATCATCACAGGCCAAAAATCTCACAATCCACTTCAAAATATGATCAAAGATCTTCAATCCAAAGTCTGAAACTGTAAATGTAATCAAATCTTTTATCAAATTAGGAGCCTAAGGATTCTAAGAAAATTCCAAGTGTAAGAATTCTATTCAAGATTCTCAGTCAGATTTAATTTCTCTTATTTGAATGTGCTGACTGCAGAACATTTATAAATTTTGATGTTTGCATATCAATGAATAAACCGCCTTATATACGATGGAGACACGCCTCTACAAGAGACGTGACTCATGAGAGGACGTGTCTCCACTTTGTGGAGACACGTCCGCTCATGGAACGTGTCCCTTGGGCATGCGGGCTCCAAACAAACTGAATGTATTTCGGTTAACACACATAAACTAATGTGTGTGGCAGTAAAATATATAATACGAATTTCGTTTTTATTCAATGCAGACTTTGAACATTTCATTTATTATTTCGAATTTTATTCATGCTCATAAATTTGAAATTCTTATTTTCCAGAAATATTTATTTGAAGAGTAATTTCGATCACATATAAATGATGATGATGCAATCAGCAATCATCATTTATATCTGACCGAAGCTACCTTTCATCAACAGAAACTGCAGCTTGAAAGCACAAATGAAGCCTCTGAATGAGACCTCCAATAACCCTCCTGATGTTGTCTTTCAAACACAGGGAGAGTGTGATCTACAGAGGTTTTCCTCCCTGCAAACCCTTGTTTCCTCCAAAGCCAAGCTTCCAGAGAAAGATACGTCCAAGTTTCATAATCCAAGCCATGATCAAAAAATGACTCTTTCTTTCCTTGTATCTCCTTCCTTTTCCCAATGCCCATGAGAGGTATTATTTTATTATTTTATTTAAATTCCTCCTCAACACTTAGGTGCCAAAGATTAAAGTAGCCTTTTTAAAAAGATATAACCTTTAAATCTTATTTCTTCAATATTAGCTTTAATATTAATTTCATTTTGTCATCTTATTTCTTCAATATTAGCTTTAATATTAATTTCATTTTATCCCCCTCCTTAGGCGTCCACTTTTAAGTATATTATAAAATCCCTTTGAAGCAATTAAAATGACTTAAAGTCATTGTACTAGGCGCCATGGTACAAAAACGTCCCCTTCATGACCCTAAATTAAAAAATATAAAGTTACTTCATTAAATCCAATTTCGAAGGAGAAATAAAATATTAAAATGTCTCAACCTTAGAAACCGGTGCCACCACTGATAAATGCAACTGAGGGACAACCCTGACCGGGTCCAACCTGCCCTGGATGACTTACTATTTTTAGAAAGTCTTTGAAACTTGAATCGGAGGGAAACTGAGGAGCTCGAAAAGGCTCACTGAGGACAAAAGCATAGACCGGACCCCCTGCTAGAAATAGCACTTACTAAAAATAGTGTGTCAGAATCAAACCCACCGAAAGAGGACGTCGTAAAATGGGAACCCTCCTCCTCCTCCTCATCCTCCTCCTCCTCCTCCTCCTGCATTATTTTTCTGAAGATACGCACGACTAGGGTTTTCTAGCCGCGTGCGTGGGTTTTCAGGGACTATTCACGGGTGCTTTCTGACTGTTTCGAGCTGCATATAATAATTATTTTGGCGCACGACCTCACACATTCTCTACACGATTTTTCACCTTGCGTATTCTCCTCATTTCTAGGTGGTTTCATCATAATTTCCTAAGCGATTTTCTAAAAAAAATCGTATTTCTTTCTACATTTTTGTGGGCTTTGGAAGGGTATTGCAACCTTCCTGTCTGCAAATCGTGTTTTGTTTTTTTGCAAAAATCAAGAACTTGTCTGCTATTGTGTTCTCTTTTTTGTTTTGTTTTTGCAAAGCGAGACCAAGGGTTTTTGTTTCTGGCACGATTTTCTATTGCCTCCCACATGACCATGGTTTCTGTCATTTTTTAAAGAATCGTTGCAGGATTCTTAGCCTCTTGATTGTGTACAATTTCTTCTGGTTGATTGGAGCAGTCCCTCAACTCGTTTTTTGTGCAATTCAAAGGGTTTCTACTCTTCATATTCTACGATTTCTGACAAATTTTTGAATTCGTGGGCTTTGTGCCTCTATTCTGTCGGAATTTGTTTGAGGATTTTTTTGAAAAATGGCCTCTTTGTCTCACATTATGCTGGAGGATAGTTAGAAATTCAACGGACGCAACTACAACACTTGGAAGCAGCAAATGATGACCATTTTTTAGTATCGGTGCCTTGATCAAATTGTTCTAGGCAACAAGACTCGTCCTACAACAGCAGATAAAGATCAAGAGAAATTTGATGAGCAAAATCAGGAAGCCGTGATGCTTATTAAATTGTCGGTCATTGATGACCAACTGCCTCAAGTGTCGTCTGGCAAATCAACTAAAGAAATATGGGATCTTCTGAAAGATCTTCATGAAACATCCAACAAGAGCCAAGCGTTCTTTTTGAAGAACATGTTGTTCTCCATCATGATGGATGAGAAGACAACTTTGCAGGCTCACTTGACAAAAATCAAGGACATCAATGATCAGCTTGAGGCTATTGGTCGGAAAATGGAGGAAGATATGGTAGTCATCACTCTGAAGAGTACCAAAGTCTTATGAGCACTTTATTGAGACACTCAACATTACCTCAACTAATGTTGACTTGAACTTTCCAAAACTTTGCACCAAACTTCTGCAGCAGGATCATTGGAAACAGCAGTTTGGTAGCGGTGCTAGTTCATCCTCCCCAGAACAGGCATTTCCTGAAAGACATTTCAGAAGAATAAGGGCAAGAATCAACCCACTCAGCAGACTAGCCAACCTCAATCTCAGGACTCTTCCAAGAAGAAGAACATTCAGTGCAACTATTGCCACAACTATGGTCGCATGAAGAAAGATTGTCGGAAATTCTTGGCTTTTGAACAGAACAAGTAGGGAGAGTCTGAACCTAAAGCCCATGTTGCAAAGCACGCTGAGCAGAAAAAGTCTACGTTCTATGCCTTTATGGCCAAGAGTCCTACAGATCTTGTTAAATCCTCTGCTTGGTATATTGATTCAAGTGAATCTCGATATTTCACATCGTCGAGATTGGATCATTGAGTACATGCCATTCAAAGATTTTGTTATCTTTGGAGGAGGCGAAGAGTATACGATTGTCAGAAAGGGCAACATGCAGATTCATTTTGGAGGGAGAAATCTAATATTTCTCGATGTATACTTTGTACCTGGCATGGAGCTAAATTTACTTTCAGTTAGTCATATCATGACTCACTCTCCTCAACTAGATATTGTTTTCAGCATGCATACTTGTAGCATTGTTGATAGAGAGACTCGCACTACAGTTGTCCAGGCACTTGAGGATCATGGTCTATATAGACTTGTTGATTCTGGTGATTCTCAAGAGCACGTTATGGCAGCCAGGAGTACTTCCATCAGCAACATCTGGCATCAGCATTATGGGCACCGGAATATGCAATATCTCTCTCAGCTATCTCGAGATGATCTGGTTGGTAGTCTACCTGCGATTCAAACTCAAAATCATGGAGTATGTGAAGCTTGTCAGGCTAGAAAGCAGCATCGGACTCCATTCTCAGATGGTGACTCATGGCGAGATTCCAAGGTATTACAGTTGGTTCACGCTGATGTATGTCGCCCAATGAACACTCCTTCAATTATTGGTTGCAAGTATTTTCTATTATTTGTTGATGATTCTAGTAGAAGAATGTGGGTGTATTTCCTTAAAAACAAATTAGAGTTGTTTGGTATATTTTAGCAATTTAAGGCCTTAGTTGAGAAAGAGTCAGGCTCTCAGATAGTCACTCTTAGGTCTAATAATGAGGGGAGTTTTGTTCTTCTGACTTCTCCATTTTTTGTGTTGCATATGGCATTAAGCGCCAACTTACCACACCCTACACCCCTCAATAGAATGGTGTCGTTGAGCGTCGCAATCGCACCATTGCTGAAATGGCTCATTCTATGCTGGAGCATAGAAATGTCCCTAAAAAATTTTGGGCTGAAACAGTTTATACTGTAGCCTATCTTCTGAATCGATTTCCTACTCATGTCATTAAGAAGATGACTCCTGAAGAAGCCCAGTTTGGATGCAAGCCTAAGATCAGCCACCTGAAAGTTTTTGGCTCTACTGCTCATGTGTGGATTCCAAATGCCAAGCGCACTAAGTTGGATTCCAAAAGCCAAAAACTTATGTTCACCAGTTACAATGAGAACCATAAGGCATATAGGCTGATTGATGTAGATACAGATCATCTCATCTTCAGTTGTGATGTTGTGGTTGATGAAAATAGTGGGCCCTTCTATCAGTCTTCTTCTTCTGTGAGCCCTAAGGATCAATCTATGCAAGCTTCTAATTTGGGTGTTTGTCTTCCCCTAGCTCCACCTGATGGGAGGGATTCTACACTTGTGCAGGCACCTCAGCAAAATGTTCCACCACTCGCCCCTCCTCAGGACAATCTGGATCCTAATCTAGCTAATTTTGTTCCAGCCGCCCTTGGTGATGTTGTTCCTCCTGTTTCAGATATTGGTACTTCTACTCTTTGGCCTAAATGGTATGCTAAAACCATCAGTGATCTCCATGATGATGAATTGATTGAGGGTAGATCTGCTCTAAAAAAGAGCAAGCAACCTAATATAGTTAATTTTGCTCTTATGGCCAACCTTCATGGCATCTCTAAGCCTCAAACACATTCAGAGGCTAAAGGCATTCCTGAGTGGGAACAAGCTATGGAAGTTGAACATCGTAGCCTTTTGAAGAAAAACACTCGGATTCTCTCTGATCTTCCACCTGGGAAGAAGCCCATTGGATGCAAATGGGTGTATAAAGTTAAGTACAAGGCTGACGGAACTCTTGATAAGTATAAGGCTCGGTTAGTAGCCAAAGGGTTCTCACAGACAGAGGGCATTGATTATGAGGAGACTTTTGCTCCCACAACCAAACTAAGTACTATTCGGCTTTTCAGCCCAGTTTGGATGGAAAGTCTAGCAAATGGGCGTTAAGAGTGCATCCTTAATGGTGATCTAGAGGAAGAAGTCTATATGACGCAACCTCTTAGTTTCAAGGTTGCTGGTAAAGAACACCAAGCATGCAGACTAGTAAAAGCACTTTATGGCCTTAAACAAGCTCCATAGGCATGGTACATGAAAATTGATAAGTACCTTGTTGATCATGGTTTTCAGAGGAGCCCTTCTAATTCATATTTGTATGTCAAACAGTTTGGTGATGATATTCTTTTTCTTGTTGTCTATGTTGATGACTTGATCATTACTGGTAGCTCAGAACATCTGATTGAGGAGATCAAACATAATCTCAGTCAATCATTTGACATGGACAGATTTGGGACTTCTTCATTATTGTCTAGTTGTTGAGGTTTGGCAGACAGCTAGTAGCATCTTTATATCTCAGACCAAGTATGCTCACAATTTGCTTGATAAGTTCAGGATGAATGATTGCAAACCTACATCTACACCTATGGAGAAATGGCTAAAACTATCAACAAAATCAGATTCACCTTTGCAAAATGAATCAACATTCAGGCAACTAATAGGCAGCCTCATTTATCTCACTGCTACTAGACCTAATCTCAATTTTGTTGTGAGCTACATCTCTTGCTTCATGGCAGCCCCTAAAGCTAAACATTGGGTTGCAGCAAAGCGTGTGCTGAGATATGTGAAAAGCACTTCCGACTTTGGCATTTTGTATGGCAGGTGCAAAGATCCTAAGCTGATTGGTTTTACAGACTCAGATTGGGCAGGTTCTATTAATGACAAGAAGTCTACTTCTGGGTATGTTTTCAGTTTGGGTGCAAGTGCAGTTACATGGACCAGCAAGAAGCAGCAGGCAATGGCTCTTTCCTCGACTGAAGCTGAATATCGAAGAACTGTTAAAGCAACTTGTGAGGCAGTTTGGCTTCGAATGATGCTTTCTGACATGTGGATGTCTCAAGCAAGGCCTTCCCCCTTGTACTGTGACAATCAAGGGGTGCTGAAACTTGCCAAAATTCCAACCTTCCATGAAAGGACCAAGCATGTTGAACTTCATTGTCATTTCATCCGCCAACTTGTCGAAGATGGATCAGTAGTATTGCAGTATGTTCCAATTGAGGATCAGACTGTTGATATTCTCACCAAGTCTCTAAGCCCGGATAAATTTGTCAAATTTAAGGGGCACCTTGGTGTAGTTGATAGATTGACCATTAAGGGAGGGTATTAGATTAATATTTAGATATTTCATTTAATGGTCAATATAGTAAATTAATTAGTTTCTATTCTTTTTGCTTCTGTTTGCTTCAGTCGTTTTTAGAAACTTTTGATATTTTTTATTTGTAAATCTCTATAAAGAGAGTTCATCTCTTTCATGTGAATATATCAGAAATTTACCATTCACAAGAATTTTGTTTCTAATAGATTATTTGGACTCTTCATTTTATTTACAAATTTCTACAAAGTTGAGGTAGGGTTCTTTTTATGAAATTATTTTTAAAAATATATTTGTATTTATTTTGAAGTAATAGTGAACATAAGTTGTTTGTGAAAGAGGTTGTGTTAATTGATTTCTTGTGGAAGAAAAGAATTACAGAAATATTAAACAGTGATCTAGGTATTTCTTATTTTGGTGTATGTGATTCAATATTACTGAATAAACATTTCCACCAAGATTTACACTTCTATGTGTTATATTTTATCTTTTATGATTTAAACAAGTTGATTGCTTTTTTATAAATCCTAGATGTGAGAAAAAAAAAATCTATTCTAGTAATTATTACTTTGCTTTTATGAACTAGGTTTTTCTAAAAATTTGAGGAAATGTGCACTGATGTTTTTTAAATCATATAGAAAAATTAGCCATACCCAATTCGTACATAATGACATATTAATTATTTAGTAACAATCAATAATATCAAAATTAAGTATTATCAATTATTCTATTTATTCATATGATATATTTTGTATCATGATTTATTATATTTATGGGTTTTAATTAGAATTTTAGGATCTATTTAGAATTCTAGGATCTATAATCCTAAGAATACTATAGTGTGACATGTTAGTGTCTTGTATGTGAACTATTGTCTTACCTCCTAGAACTTTCTAAACTGTACAACACCTAAGCATTTGTATGACTATTTTGACTATATGAATGGTCTAGGCTCAATTGATTATATAGTATAAAGTTTTCTTGGCATTTTATACTAATGTAAATCCAACTTAGCTTGGTTTTGTTTTTTCTCCTTGGGGAGCTAGATTTGTTGAATTGTGACATCCTTTTTTGTCACACTTGATTTATGTGGATATGTGACATCTTTGTGTCATGCTTGATCTATGTTAATGTGACATCTTTTGTGTAATGGTTGATTTATGTTGATTTGTTACATCTTCTTTGTCTTGGTTGATTTGTGATATCTTTTGTTCCATGATTCTACTTGTGAGAGTAGGGTGTTATTTGAAAGCATAGGGTGTATGAGAAGTTTATCTCATGGGTTCCATTTGGAAAAATAGAATGTGATTTTGTCCTATGGTTTAGGGTGTTTATGTTGATGATAATGCAGCCACAGGAGTCTACTTCCAAGCGCACGATTTACAAGAAGAGAACAAAAATTGAATGTAGCCTTATGGCTATTCAATTTTATATATATATGAGATTTCGAGTTATGAGGAGGCCGACTTTATGTATATAATTAATGATCATATATCATTAGCTTTGGGCCGACCTTCCTTGTTATTTGTAAATTATTATTTCTTAAGAGTGGCCGACCTCTTTGAAGAGTCACCTTATTTTGTATAAATACAAGGTGATGTTTGTTCATTTCAACATCAAGTTCATTCAGCATAATTCGCATTCCAAACAGAAGTTCGCACTTGTGCAGCAGTGCTTCATCTTGCAGCAGCAGGCCGATTTCAAGGAGAAGCATATTCGATTGTATCTTTGCATCTAGGAGAGGTGCTATTCTTCATTGTATCAAATTCGGCCATGAGCTGGGCCTAAGTTGTAAGCAGATTTCTGCTCTTATTCCTTCATTATATAAGAGACATATTTGTTGGGTTTTTCTCCCTCAAGAGGAGGGTTTTCCCAAGGTATCTTGCTGTGTTTATCGTCTTATGTGTTGCATTTTTTGAGTGCTTTCAGTTGTATTATCTGATCATTAAAACACTAACATGGTATTAGAGCGGATTTGAAGACCGTGATCAGATTTGTTTTGCAGCATTCTCCCTAATCTCTTTTTTTGTCTATCTCTATTTAGTCAAGATAGTAAATGGTCTGAAAATTGAGGATAGACTCGAGGGAGCTTCCAACTACAAATCATGGAGGTTCAGAATCATGCTCACCTTGGAAGAGAATCATTTGGCTGAGTTTGTGGAAACCAAAGTTCCCAAACCAAAAGAGGAAGAAGAGAAGTTGCAATGGAGGAAGAAAGACATCAAGGCAAAGAAGATATTGGTTGATTCCGTTAAAGATCGTATTGTTCCGATTGTCTCCAAGTTGAAAATAGCAAGGGACATGTTCAAAACATTGGAAGAGATGTACGAAATCAACAACACCAATCGGGCACTTGCACTGAAGCAGCAACTACACCATGTGAAGATGGCGAAAGGAGAAACAGTGATTGTTTATTTCATGAGGATTTCAGAATTGAGAGACCAACTCTCTACAATTGGTCACATAATTGATGACAAAGACTTGACCATGCTTGCCCTCAATGGTCTTCCGTTATCATGGGAGTCCTATATTCAGGGAATCAGTGCAAGATCTAAACTTCCCAAGTTTGATCAATTGAGGGCCGATTGCATTCAAGAGGAGTCAAGGTTGGCGGCTAGAGGCGTAGGTCAAAGTTCAACTAATGAAGATATTCATGTTCTTGCCTCTCACTCAACAAAGAAGAAAGGAAGAGATGGGAAGAAAGGATTCTTCAAGAGGAATCAAGATAATGGAAATGATGGTGCTCCCGCATTCAAGAAGAAGAGAGACTTATCCAAAGTCCAATGTTTCCGATGTGACAAGTATGGTGACTTTGCAAAGGAATGTCCTTCCAGGCCTAAGCAGTAGGTTGTCATTGCAAATGTTGAAGAAATCTCTCCGCAAAAGGACTCAAGTGAATATCTGTTCTATTCAGCCTTGTCAAGCAATGCAACCATCGACACCAACACTTGGCTGATAGATAGTGGTGCCTCTCGCCACATTATTGGATTTAGGGAGCATCTATCCAATTTGATTAAGATAGATTCCAGTGAACAAGTCATTATTGGAGATGATGCTAGTTACTTTGTGAAAGGAGTTGGGAACTCCTCTCTTCACTTAGATTCAGGCATTTCTTTGGAGTTAAATGATGTGCTATTTGTTCCAGGCATAAAGAGAAACCTTGTTTCCATCTCAGCCTTGGAAGACAAGGGTTATCAAGTTGTTTTTTCAGAAGGCAAAGTTCTTATATGGGCAAAGAACTCCAACATCAAGTCTGCTCGGGTAATTGGAGTTAGACATGAGTGTCTCTACAGGCTATGCACTCGCCCCCTTCAGGCTCTAGTGCATGATTCTTCTAATGTGTATGACCTTTGGCATCAAAGATTGGCTCACATTCACTTTCAAGCATTACCTATCATGGAGAAGATGGTTACCGACCTTACGAAATTCAACCAGGAACATGAAGGTACATGCAAAGGCTGCGCCTTAGGTAAGAATACAAAAGGTACATTTCATAGTAGAGAAAGTAGATCTAAATGTATTTTTGATCTCATTCATTCTGATTTATGTGGTCCAATGTCTGTTGCATCTTCTAGTGGTTTCTTGTATTACATTATTTTTATTGATGACTACTCTAGAAAGACTTGGATTTATTTCTTCAGATCTAAAGAATCTGAGGAGGTATTAGAAAGATTCCGAGAATTCAAAGCACAGGTGGAAAATTTGTCCGGGAAAAAGATCAAGGTTTTGAGATCCGATAACGGAGGAGAGTACACTTCCGGTATCTTCCGTGATTTCTGTATTGAAGCAGGGATTAAGAGGGAGTTCAGTGTTCCTTATAATCCTCAACAAAACGGTGTTGCTGAAAGAAAGAACAGGTCTATTGTGGAAGCAGACAAAGCAATGATACATGATCAAGACCTGCAAACCTCACTTTGGGCTGAGGCATCTAGGACAGCCGTCTATGTTCAAAACAGAAGTCCCCACAGAATCTTGGAGAATATAACTCCTGAAGAAGCATTCTCAAGGGTGAAGCCTGAAGTCAGTCATTTGAGGATCTTTGGGTGTCCAATGTATGTTCATATTCCAAAGGAAAAGAGAACAAAGTTGGAACCTTCTGGGAAGAAGGGAATTCTGGTGGGCTACAATGAGACATCAAAAGCCTACAGAATCTACATTCTAGGTCAGAAGTGTATTGAGATCAATCGAGATGTCACATTTGAGGAAGATGTTGCATTCAGAAGATCCAAGGGCACTCACATGGAAATCGATGAAGAAGAGCCTCCTCAGGATATGGAAGTTGACCATGTTCCTGAGAATCAGAGGGAGGTTCCTGAACCTAAAGAAGATGATGATCCAACTGAACCCTTGGAGCCTACTGATGGGCCTACAGATATCATGATTGGAAGGAAAAGACCTCTTTGGGCCCGAAGGACAATGCAAGAGGCAGAAAGTTTTGCAGCCCCAAGAGGAACTTTTAGAGAAAGCAAGAGACCTAATAAATTCTCCAGTTATGTAGCTCTAATGAGTCAGATCATTGAGTCAGAGCCTTCAAGTGTTGAAGAAGCTTCTAGTCAACAGGTTTGGAAAGATGCTATGACTAAAGAGTATTAGTCCATACTTAAGAACAATGTTTGGGACATAGTTCCTAGACCCGAAGGCAAATCTGTGGTGTCTTCTAAATGGCTCTTCAAGATCAAGCACGCCGCTGATGGGAGCATTGAGAAGTACAAGGCAAGTTTAAAACCATGTTTTCTTTATTTGTGTCCCAATACCTTGAGACATCTCTCAAAAAAATTGGCCGAGATTTGAGCTTACTCATCTCACTATAGGCACCATGTCACCAAAGGCTCTAGTGCTCTTGTTGGCAAAGGGTCCACAAGCATTTTGTCATGACTGCCTTGTACCACTATAGCTAGGAGATCTCCAAGATAAGTCATGTGGCCCATTGTATTGCCGTACATGTTGTTTCTACCTTGCGTAGGGGTGCTCTATTGTAATGTCCCCTGTTGGGATATCTCTATATTTTGCCCTAAAACCACAATTCCAACCAAAATAAGAGATGCAATATATTTAAAAATAACGAAATTACCAATTAAATTGTCCTTTATAAGATAACTCTTGGTTTAGGTCCTACACACAAACAATATTAGTTACTAGAAATCGAAATTAAATCATAAGCCATGATAATATATATATATATTACTAATCATTAGTAAACATCATGATATCCATGTACATTAGTCACATCAAAATCTAATCAAGGCAATAGCCATTCTAATGTGGATTCCCATAATAATCTTATTAGGAATTCATTGAAATACTTGCAAACCACAATCTCAAGGTTGGTCGCCCTTGTATTGTGAGCGCATGGAAGGTAAACCGCAATCTCAAGGTTGGTTGCCCTTGTACTTCGAGAGCATGGAAGGTGGGTTGCCTTTCCATCCCTCAGTTCACCTTGGAGGTTGGTCATCCTACTTGATCAAGCCCAAGGGCATTGAAGGTCGGTCTTCCATTCCACCCCCTGGCCCAAAAGCATGGAAGGCCAATCTTCCATTCCATCTCGGGGTGGCGTACTTGATAAGAGCATGAAGGCATGTCTTCCTTCACCTCTCGTGAACCCGGAAGGTTGATCAACCCCCCTATTTGCAATCCAATTCTCTAAATTCGAAATAGATTATTACACGAATCCTTTATCACATATAATAAAGAGAAGCATGTAGATTATTCACCAAGATCATTAATTTTCTGCAAGTACCACTATTGGATGATCACATATATATATATATATATATATATATAGTTATTTCTAATTATATTTAACTTACTCCCCAGTAATATTCTTGCTAATAATATTTATTCCAATAGATATTTTATTCTGATTTCTAATTCTCTCTATTTACCAATCTCCTTGCTTGATCCAATTTTATGCCTTTCACAAATGATTTGACCTCCCTTGTATACCTTCATACCTACATGAAATAATGCACCCTTTGGAATAGTCATTTCCTTTCCAAAGATTATGACTTTTTGTTAACTTAATGTTATTTTATTTTATTCCCAATCACTGCCTTATTATATTTATTTTGATTTAAATTACATCTATTTAGGAATCACTGCACAATAGTCTTTAATTAATTTTAATCAATTTATTCATGTATCGCTGCCCTTTCATTTCCTTCACCTAGGTAAAAGCAGTGATTTATATGTAATGTCCCCAACTCAAATCGAGATGATTAACAGCAGATTGGCTGTCGTTTCCTTTGTTTACCCAAGAGGAAGAGGATGTAGAGCATCATTGGGTAAGAAATGAAGTCACTGGCTTGTTCTAAATTATAATTTTAAGTTCAGTGCACGTCTTTTGATGCAACTTAAGTTATTTTATGTTGGGTGCGTCTTTTTAGGCAACTTAAAGTGATGCCTAGCCAAGGGACTTAAGTTGTCCCTTTTTTATGTACTTAAGTGACATCTTTTGACATGTGCTAATTAGCCTAAAGGGGGCATCCAGCTTCTAGGAGCTGATAAGAACATATTTTTAGGGTTTTAATGTGAGGCTTTGGATTAAAGATGTTAAGATGGAAGGTGGAGATTAAATCATATGGTTATGAGTTGTTATATAACACCCTAAAGGCTCATTTTAAGGTATCATGTGATGAAGTTTTCTACTTGTTGCTGCTGCAACTTGGCTTGAGGATTGAAACCCTTAAGTATCCCTGATTTCGGTGAGACATACGGGCTCTCCCTAGTCAAAAAGTGTGTTTCGGTGGAAGAACTTTGGTTTGTAAAACCCTAGCACATTGTTTATTGTGGGCTGCAAGATTTTATCAGGTTTGGAGGCCAAAATTACAATGTTATCAGTGCTAGACATTCAGATCTGAAGGCATTCACTATTGCAAATCATTCATTCCTAAGTTTTCTAAGGATGGCTGTTAAAGGACAATAATTTCAGACTTAAAGCTAGCCATTTTGAAAGCCCAGCACCATTTTTTGAGAGTCGTCTAGGGTTAGAAAATATTCTGACCTAAATCTGCAATAGTTTGGTATGAAATCTGCTCACTTATTTGATGAAAATATCTAAAATGTAATTCTAAAAATTTTTGGGCAGTTTTAAGGGTTTGAATTGTCATTTTTCTGAGCATAGTAATATTCAGATTTTCTATTTTTCAGTTGTAAATATGATCTGAAATCCGATCAGAAATTTTGAGTTTGTTTGGAGCTACTTTAATGCAAATAAATTTCAGATTTATGCCCTAGTTTTTGAAAGATTTTGTTATTAGATTTGTGCCCTAGTTGCAGAAATTATTGTTTTCTTTTAGTATCCTATTTGGGGACATTACATTATAATGCTGTGATCTCAAACTTTATGAGTGCTGCAATTTATTTTCTCACGTGGGTGGGGGCATGACATGGTGTTTGATATTAAGCAATGTTACCCTCAGTTTCCAGGACAGGAACGTGTTGATGCGTGTTTTGTGACACACACGAACACTCTAGAATAAAGTGTCCTTACACGCTCTATCCTCTCTTGATAAAAATCACCTTTCGTGCTAAGATTGCGAGATAGGTCACAAGGTAATTCCAATGTTCCAAAGTTGGGGTGCGGATAGGTTCTGTGGTAGTTGTGATTTGCTGGTAATCACGAGGGGACTTACGCTAGGCTTGTTTAATTCACAATGAAGGTCTAGGCAATAGAGCTCTATTGTTTGGGTCTCGGATCAAACAAACTAAAAAAAGGAGATAAGGGTTTAGAATTTCTAAGCTACTCCCTAAGAATCCAAGAGACGGTATTAACTTGGTGAAACCACTAACCACGCTTTGCTTCGCCACGCTCAACGACAACTACACAAAGTGGGTGCAATCTTCTAGGGTTTTGTGCTTAAGATTTCTTTACTACGAACAACACCATCAATAGAACAATATTATTCGAAGTAAACATTGAAGCATACACATCAAAAGCTCAGTCTAACTTTACGCGTCGAATGCAAATCATCCATTCGACAAAAGTATGAGCTAAGTTACACCATAAATTAATACTTATCAAATCTTGCATTCGTCTAACATACATGAAATAAAATCTAAACTATGATGAGGGATAAGAACCATGCCAACTCCAAAATAAGAGAAATGATCACCATCAATTTGAACAATGCATTACTTATTACTTTGGCAGTCGTATGCAACAATTTACTTATCTCAACATGTTTTGCAACATGCTCCCATGCTTTACAAATGAGGGACGAGCTCAATTTATAGGCTCCCAAATTACAATTCAATGGCCAAGATTGATTTAGAATCAACGGCCAAGATTACAAAATAAAACCCTAATTAGGGCTTGTCATAACTAATTCTTCTTGACCAATGAGAACATTACACTTGGGACACTTGTCCTTTCTGCTAAATATGAACCAACAATAAAATAGAAAGTTGCCGCACTGTGGAGTGTCAGGTTCATTGAATTTGGATGTGCCGACTTGGAACAATTTGATTGGTCGAGGCGCCACTTCAGCAGGTTGGATGTCCTCCTTGGTCTCCATGTTCGTTTTCCCATGTTTTCTTTCCAACACTTAGTCAAAATTTGATCCTTTTATTGTAGGAAAATTCCATACTTAGCCATTTTTTTGCTTCCTCTTGGCAAATTTTACCATGTTTGTTTCTAACCTTGGCGGACTTTGGCACATGTCATGCCAATTTTCTATTATGCTTGAGCGGACTTCCTCATTGGCAAGCCAATTCTTTTTCTTTCTCCCTGGCGGACTTTGTTGTGTCTTGGACATGCTCGAGCGGACTTGGCACTTGGCTTGCCAATCACGTCCTTTTTCCATGCCTTAGAAATTTTCACCATGCTGGGGGGGGGGGGGGCGGACTTTGCTTGTGCCTTTCCAATTACCAAGGCGGACTTGGCAACTTCTTTGACATCTTTCATGCTTGGGCGAATTTAGCACATGCATTAGAAATTTTTTATCATGCTGGGGGTGGCAGACTTCATACTTGTCTTACCATCCTTGATGCTTGGCGTATTTTGACCAATGCCTTAGAAATTTCTCTTCCATGCTATAGGGCGAACTTTGGAACTTCCTTGCCATGTTGCCTTCATCCAAGGGCAGACTTCCAGTGTGCTTTGTCACTTCACAATGTGCTGGGCGGACTTCCTTGTTGCTTTGCCATTTTGCAAACTACATGGCGGACTTGCTTGCCGCCTTGCCATTTTCTTCCTTCTTCTGGCAAATTTCCTCATTGCCAAACATGCAATTTGAATTTTTTTCTAATTTTTTAAATGTCTGGACTTAGGCAAAATTTTAAATTTTATTCCTCAAATTTTCACCCTTAGGCAAAAAGGACTTCAATTCCAACTTCTCCAAGTATTTTCATGTCATTTATGGCCTAGGCGCACTTGCCTTGTGTATTTTTTTTATTTTACCATGCTTGGGGCGGACTTGCACTATCAATTGTCATTAAATTTTAGCAAATGGCGAATTTTCCTTGCAATTTTACCACTTCCAAACATCTTGGAGCGGACCTCATCACATTTTCACCCTTTTCCAACCTTCTTGGAGCGGGACTTGCTATGCATCTTGCCATTTTTTACTTTGGGCGGACTTTGTCATTGTCTTGCAATTTCTCCTTTGTGCTGGGCGGACTTCAAGTGTTCTTTGCAATTCCTTCTAGGCTAGGCGGACCTACTTATTGCCTTGCCACCTTGCACATGGCGGACTTCAAGTGTATTTTACCATTTTTTACCTTGCTGGGCGGACTTCCTAGCCTTCATGCTATCTCCCAACACCTTGGAGTGGACTTGCTAGCCTCCTTGCACTCTTGACATATGGCGGACTTCCCTTAGCTTTTGTCATTTTTTTTTTGCATGTGCTGGGCAGACTTTGCTTGCAATTTGCACCTTTTTGGGCGGACTTCCTTGCCATCTTGCAATTTTTCCTTGCATGTTGCTGGGCGGACTTCCTTCATGCCTTGCAATTTCTTCCCTGCCAATGGCGGACTTCACGTGCACTTTGCCATTTTTATTTCTTCATACTTGGGCGAATTTAACAAATGCATATCCATGCCTTGGCAAGTTTCTAGATTTTTCAAAATTTTCACTCATTTTCTCTTGCAACCTTCTGAAGTTGATGTTGACGAAGCCATGACCTGCACACTTTCCAAAAATAGAAACTTTCTAAAAATAGCCCCTAAAAAATAGGGATTCCAAAATGGGCTAAAAATGCCAAAAAAAAATTCCCTAAAAAATAGGGGCCCAAGGTCGAAACCCTAAAATTTAGGAAGTGTCAGAATTGACCGAAATGACAGTCGATCTTCGTCCACAAGGCCTTCTAAGCACTTTGGCAATGTTTATGCATTGATTCTGGTTCACAATCATTTCTTGACTCCAGGTGACCTTCAAAAAATTCAAATTTCTCATTGTAAAAGAAACATGGTACTTAGCAGTTGCGACGCCAAGACGAAAACCCAAAAAAGCAAAACAAACAAGAGGGTCCCCATTTGCAATGGGGTGATGTGTGAAAAGGTCACAACAGGACGGCAGGGGACAGCGAGGCAAGTCCCCAAGTCCCTGATTTTTCAAGCCAATTTTGGGGACGGCTAGGGGACGGTTATATAAAATATAGGAAAAATTAAAATATATATGGAAATTTTAAATATTTATATGAAAACATGGATAAAGCATGCATATATACATTATAGAAACTTAGCATATAACATTTGTGTTAAGAATTCATTGTTAATACTCAATATGCATTCAAAATTCAAAATTCATTGTCAATATGCATGTGATATTAAACAATAACATACAAGGTATAAACGTATAAAAAAATGCCCAAAGGCTACATTGCTGCCATATAGTTATATTTTCAATTATGATATGAAAATCAAAATAAAAAATACATAGTACACTGCTACCATTCCTTGGTCGTCCCCTGTCCCCGAGATATCCCCGGGACGAGGGGATTTATATTAGAAATATGGGCAAAGATTCGAGGAGGGTTTATTGAAGCTCTTCATAAAAAAATTTACACATAATACGCTTGCATTCTTCTCAATTTTCATTCAAAAGCTTTACATATTTATAGGATTCCAAAATCCTATTTTATAGGGAACAACCCAAACAACCTCCCTATTAATATTGAGTTATTTTTTAACAACTCAAACATACGAACCATTAATAACCTATTAAACAAACTCTATGACTATTAATAATATTAAGTTGTTTGTCAACAACTTAATATTATTACATTTATTCATTACCCATAATAACTACATGAGTTATTTTATTTAACTCACTTTACCTCACACACTCTATGTGAACCCTAATTTCCAACAATTTAGACCCAAGGATGCATCCCTGGGTAACACTGATATTAAGGAATAAAATGGGACATTACACCTATGGTTGGTATCTTTAGTTAACCCTCTTTGTCTTATGTGAGATAGTGGTACTTGAGTACACTGCACAATTGGGAGATTGTAATGTCCCCTCCTAGCCTCTGAGCAGAGCACATGACCTTCAGCCTATTCCAAAGTTCCTGTAGGCTAAAAGGTCCTGGTAAGGGAACTCAGTTCTAGTTCTTGGTGTTGGGTTTTCAGTATTTCGAAGTACTTTCTATTTTTAGCAGGGGTTCAGTACTGAGCTTCGGTCTACATTGAACCCTCGGGGCCTATCAATATCTTTTTGGCTTGAGTCTTTCGCACTACTTACTATTTTTAGTACTTTCTAAAAATAGCAAGTCAATTTAGGGTAAGTTGGACCTGGTCAAGGCTATCACTCAGCAGCACATTCTCAGTTGAGGCATCAGTTACTAAGGTTGAAGTATTTAAATATTTGTTTTTCCCCTTCGAAAATGGATTATTATTAAGTTACTTTATAACTTAACATTGAGGGTAAGGGGGACATGAAAAAGTACCTTGGGGCACCTAAGCCAATAACTTAAAGTTGTTTTTAATCATCAAAAGCGCTTCTGAATGCTAAATAGGAGGTGGACGCCTAGACAAGGCTTAAGGCAAAAAATTAAAATAAAATCATAAAGTTTTTGCATAAGGCATGGATTTAAGGAGAGTTTTAGGGTTTTCTCAAGTGGTCGCCCTAATTTGCCATTGGAGTCTTTTAAAAGTTCATTTTGAAGCCTCATTTGCAAGAGATTATTTGGCCGCTTAAGGAGATGCTGCTAGTTTTCTCAAGTGGTCACCCTAATTTGCCATTGAAGTCTTTTAAAAGTTCATTTTGAAGCATCATTTGCGAAGGAATATTTGGCTGCTTAAGGAAATGCTGCTGGTATTTCACCAGGAGGTCTGAAATTCGGAGTTGAGGACGAAAACCCTTGACACCTGGATTGGTTTCAGCAGTGCAAGACCTGCCCTAGCTGGTAGAAGGGTGGTTTCATTCAGAAATCACATTTGGAGTTTCAAGTTACAGATTTCAGTCTTTGAGAATGAAGATATTTCAGCACTTTTGAGGAGTTTCGATTTGGTTTTGGCTTGAGATTGCATCCTTTCAGTTTGGCATGGATTTCTAGGAGTTTTGGCATGTTTTTTTCCTTTTTCTGAGCACTTCAGTTTTGGACCTGAACATGGGATTTTGCTCATGTGGGTATTGCTTCTATGGTTAGCTCTCTCCAAGGCGATTCCAACAAGTACCAAATTGCATTTTTTGATGAAATGTTTGATTTATTAGGCCAAGTCGACCTCACACCTGAGGCGCCCTTCTTTGGTGAAAAATTTCAGTTTGTAGCCTGCTGATGTATAGGCTGCTACTGCTGGTTATTAAGGTCTGGTTGCAGTGATTCCTAAGCGTTGGAAAGCAAGGAGATAAGGGTCAAAGTATTGGTGCTGTTCGAATCATTGTGTGAGCTTCTTGTTTGCTGTTATGCTACCTTTACCAGGTCTGAAAATCTGTATCAGTTTCTGATATTTATCTTTGTATCTGAACTTAGCTGTTATTGAAATCAGAATATTGAGAAGGCAGGAATCTCTCCTTCCTTGCAAGTTTCTTAGTTGTTTCCTTTGCAATCTGTTATATATATCTTTGCCATGCTTTATTCATGAATGACATATGAGAATCGCAAAACAAACAAACTCAGAAAACCCTTCAAACAGCAGTAGAAAATCAGGAAAAAAAATTGGGGTCAGTCATTACAGAGATGCACTCTGGATGGGTGTTGGGGACGAGGTGTGCTTGTCATGTTTGTGGATTCCTTGTGCTTTTTTACTTATGTATCATTGTTATGGTGTTTTTGTAATACGTCAGGTGCTTGTATTTTATGTTTGTTGATTGTTCTATGCACTTACTTTGTGTGTGTTTGATTGATGTGTACTTGCTCTATGTGTGCTTGCTTTGTGTGTGTTTGCATATTTGAATTGTTAATATTGGTAATGTTTGGATACTTGCATTGTGCAAAGGTCAAGATGCATGTAGTATGGGATGCATGTCCTACCTTGAGCATATGTTATTAAGAAGACATATAGCATCACATGTATAAAGCTTTCATAGTATGGAATATGGATAGTAATTCATGTGAATGTTTTATATGGTTTTGAATGTGTTACTAAGTCAACCCTTATAAGGTTGAAAGGACTTGTGATTTTTGTTGGTCATATTTTGATTTATTTAAAAACTTGCATTCATATGTGTATTAGATGTTGGAAAGGATGTGTTACATATATTGGTTATCTTGGAATTGGTTATTTGGCGTCTGTCTATTTTTGAGAATGTGCATTGTGAAATATATTCCATGTATGTTGAATGATTTGGATCTCCATGCACGAAAGTTGTCTTATCATGCATTTGCTCAACCTCAAGGTCAAACCCACCACAAATAGATAAAAGAAATATAATGGATATAAGCTTTGCAATAAGAGAAAAGATATCACCAAAATCAATTCCTTCTACCAAGTAATAACCTTTAGCAACCAGCATGGTTTTATACTTCTTTTGGCCCTCAAAACTAAATTTCTTCTTGAAAACCCATTTGCATCCAACAAGTTTCCTCCCCTTAAACAAGTTATTTTCAGCTCCATTGCCTCGTTCATAATTCTAGGCTCATCGTTATAAGTAGACAAAGCAAATATGCAATGGAAATTCGGTTGGCTATGTTAATTTTAGGATCAAAAATGCAGTTAAGCAGGAAAACACAATCACCAAGAAGACAACACAGCAATTTATCCTGGGAAAACCCTCCTACTTGAGGGAGAAAAACCCAGCAAGATATTCTCTTATAAATTAGAAAAGTAAGTGTAGAAATAGCACTCAAAATCAGGCCCTAGAAAGGGCAAATCTCATACAATAAATCTGCACTTGAAGATAGTGCAATTTCCTTGAATATACAAAATATTAATCACTTCTCCTTAAGGAAATCTGCTATTCTTGAAGGCGAACCTGCTGCTGAAGAAATTCAAATTGGAATGGAGTTGTTGATTTTATACTTAATGTGGAGACACCTTCTCATATATATACAAGACTAGGCGAGCTCACTCTAGAGCCGACCTTGCAATTATAATATTTTGTTCATAAAAACATGATAGGCCGACCTGCCTTTGTTTAATTTTGCTTAGGGAAATACCTCCCGCAGCTATAAAACACTAACACTCCCTCTTAGATAGGGAGGTATTCTCAAATATCCTCGTCATGGAGTCTCTCAACATGACGTCCACAATGGCTACACCCAATTGTGGAAAACACAGCTCAATCTCAAAGATGTGATCTTGTACAAGGGCTTTCACCTCATTTTTCTCAATCTCAAAGGAATATACACTACAAGGGCTTTCACCTCATATTTCTCTATCTCGGAGAAATATACACTACAAGGGCTTCCACCTCATATTTCTCCGTCTCAGAGAAATATACACTACAAGGGCTTTCACCTCATATTTGTTGATGCGTGTTTTATGACACACCAAACACTCTAGAATAAAGAATCCAAAGACGCTCTATCCCCTCTTGAAAAACTACCTCGTATGCTAAGATTGCAAGAAAGATCATACAACAATTCCAATGTTTCGTAAGTTAGGTGTGGATAAGCTCTGTGGTTGTTGTGATTTGCCAGTAACACAAAGGGACTTATGTTAGGCTTGTTCAATTCACAATGAAGGTCTAGACAATAAAGCTCTATTGTTTGGGTCGTGGATCAAACAAACTAAAAAAGGAGATAAGGGTTTAGAATTTCTAAGTTACTTCCTAAGAATCCAAGAGACGGTATTAACTTGGTGAAACCAATAACCACGCTTTGCTTCACCACGCTCAACGACAACTACACAAAGTGGGTGCAATCTTCTGGGGTTTGTGCTTAAGATTTCTTTACTACGAACAATACCATCAATAGAACAACATTATTCGAGGTAAGCATTGAAGCATACACATCAAAAGCTCAGTCTAACTTTACGCATTGAATGAAAATCATCCATTCAAAGAAAGTATGAGCAAAAGTTACACCATTAATACTTATCAGATCTTGCATTCATCTAACATACATGAAATAAAATCTAAACTATGATGAGGGATAAGAACCATGCCAACTCCAAAATAAGAGAAATAATCACCATCAATTTGAACAATGCATTACTTATTACTTTGGCAGTCGTATGCAACAATTTACTTATCTCAACATGTTTTGCAACATGCTCCCATGCTTTACAAATGAGGGATGAGCTCAATTTATAGGCTCCCCAATTACAATTCAATGGCCAAGATTGATTTAGAATCAATGGCCGAGATTACAAAATAAAACCCTAATTAGGGCTTGTCATAACTAACTACCTCTCGACCAATGAAAAAATTACATTTGAGGACACTTGTCCCTTTTTGCTAAATATGAACCAACGATAAAATAGAAAGTTGCCGCATGGTGGAGTGTGAGGTTCATTGAATCTGGACATATTGACTTGGAACACTTTGATTGGTTGAGGCACTACTTTAGCTGGTTGGATGTCCTCCTTGGTCATCTTGTTCATTTTTTCCATGTTCTTGCCTTAGAATATTTTCCCTTCCGATGACTCTGTCCTTTGCTTGTTTCTTCCTAACTTTGATCTCGGATTCCTTTTGAAACTTTGATTTCTTCTTCTCACCTGTATTGGAAGTCTCGGCTTGGAGCACATGCTTAGACTTGAAGTCATTAAGGTTTTCTTTCCTGATTGCTTTGAAATTCCTACAAGCTCCATGAATTTGGAGAAAAACTCCCCTGTGCTTTCGCCACAATGGAGGAAATTGGAACTTTCTCTATGAAGTATTTCCCATACTTAGCCAAATTTTGGCTATTCAATTTCATTTTGTAACACCTTCACGTGGACCATTCAACACTTAGCCAAGATTTTGGCCATCTCTATGCTCGAATGAACTTTGCCTGTGGATTTGCCTTCAATTCTGAGTTTGGCTTGTGCTAAGTAGGGCAGAATCCTTCCTTGGACAAGGGGTTTATTCACTTCCTCTTTATTTTCTTCTTGTTTTCTTTCCAACACTTAGTCAATTTTCTGAATTTCCCTCCCCAAGGTATCAACACTTAGTCAATTTTCTAAGTTTTCTTTGGCGGACTTCATCTTAGGTTGAGCAAGGTGGACTTTGAAGCTGCTTTGGACATGCTTTCTAGTCACGTTGGACTTTCTTGGTTCTTGGACATTGCTTTGATGAGGGAGGTCGGACTTCACTTGAGTTTTTCCAACCTTTGTTTTTTACTTAGCCAAATTTTCAAATTTCCTTGGCTAGGCGTACTTGACCTTGTGGCTGGACATCTTCATGGCGGACTTGGAGCTTGTCTTGACATTCTCCTTTGGAGGGCGAACTTTACCAACTTCATGCCAACTTTACCCTGGGCGGACTTCACCTTGTCTTGGACATGCTTGGGCGGACTTGCCAGGTGTTCATGCCATTCCTTCATGTGTTGGGCGGACTTGCCTATGCTTGTTGCCATCCTTCCATATGCTAGGGCAGACTTGGCTTATGATCAAGCCATCAAACTTGGGGTGGACTTGTCTTTGTGCCAAGCCATTTTCTTACCTTCCCTGGCGGACTAGCTCATTGTCCATGCCATGTTCAACACTCAAGCAATTTTCAAATTTTTCAAAGTTTTTCACTTATTTCCATTTTGGGATCTCCTGAAGTTGATGTTGATGAAACCATGACCTATACACTTTCCAAAGATGGAAACCCTGCCAAAAATAGAAACTTTTCCAAAAATAGCCCCTAAAAAATAGGAAGTCCAAAATAGGCCAAAAGTGCCAAAAATAAAGTCCATAAAAAATAGGGGGCTGGAGTGAAAATCCCTAAAATTTAGGAGGTGTCAGAATTGACTGAAACGACAGTCGGTCTTCGTTCTCCCTCATTCCCAAGCCATCAAACTTAGGTGGACTTGGTCAAACTTCATGCTGTTTCCTCATGTGTTGACTTCCCTATGGCTTGTGCCATTTCTGACTTAGGCTGGGCGGACTTGCCTTCTCCTCAAGCCATCAAACTCTTCATGGGGCGGACTTGGCTTGCTTCCATGCCATTCAACTTGAGGCGGACTTGGCCTTGTGACATGCCATTTTTCTTCCTTCCATGCCGGACTTCATCATTGTTTATGCCATGAAACTCTTCATGCTTGGGCGAATCTGCCATTAATTCCTGCCATGTTCAACACTTAAGCAAATTTTCAGATTTTTCAAAGTTTTCACTCATTTCTATTTTGGGATCTCCTGAAGTTGATGTTGATGAAACCATGACCTACACACTTTACAAAGATGGAAACCCTGCCAAAAATAGATTTTTTTCCAAAAATAGCAACTTTCTAAAAATAGGAAGTCCAGAATAGGCCAAAAATGCCAAAAATAAAGTCCTTAAAAAATAGGGGGGTCAGGGTAAAAAACCTTAAAATTTAGGTGTCAGAATTGATTGAAATGACAGTCGATCTTTGTCCCCCAAGCCTTCTAAGCATTTTGATGATGTTTGTGCACTGATTAGGGCTCAAATTCATTACTTGACTCGGGTGACCCTTCAAAAAACTCAAACTTCTCATTGTAAAAGAAAACATGGTAATTAGCAGTTGCGACGCCAAGGCAAAAAAAGCAAAAAAGCAAAAAAAACAAGAGGGTCCCCATTTGCAATGGAGCGATGTGTGAAAATGTCACAACAGGCTTTCACCTCATATTTCTCTGTCTCAGAGAAATATACACTACAACAAAACTTTATGATGTTGTGAGTCCCTCTAGACCTCCAAGTACCTGCATCAACCTCCTGACTTCCTCGTCCAAGATTGCCTGCAAAGCTTGCCTTAGAGGAACGGTTTCCAACACATACTTTCAGCACTACTCCTAGCAGCACCTTTAACTGACTTGCATGAGTCCAAGACTTAGTCCTCCTCGACCTCATCCCAGATCACCTTATTTTGAATAGGTTTGTGGTGCTACCAATGTAAAAATAAGGTTGACTACCATGTGCAATTCCGTTCTCAGCAACTAAACAGGCCTTCCAAAGGCTTAGCACCTAGCCTTGCAACACTGCAACCCACTTAGCTGACACCTTCACTTCTTCTCAGTGAGTCAATCTAGTTCCTCGTGTCATAGGACTCCATCTTGTTGAACACAGAACTCCCTCTTGATCCCTGCCTCAATACAGAGATTACAAAAAAAAATCCTCTTCCTGGAGATGATCTCAACTCGTGCCTTGAATTCTCAGAATCTATCAAGAACTTCCTCGAACTCCCTCTGGAAGTTTCATGCTTATCAAACAATGCCATCTCTTGCAGCCAAGGACCCAACCAGCACAGGAAGTTCTTGTTTGTTGAGAGGAGCTAGCTTGAATATTGACCTCTGCATATTGGTATGTAAGTTCATGGAAACTTCTAAACCTTGAAAATTATCTTCCTCAGTGAGACCCATACTACTTAGACAAATGTTTTGAATTCCTTTCTATAGAACTTCCATCTCTGCTAGTATTTCCACTTTCACTTCTAAAAGATGAATGCCTTGAACTCCTTATAAAACTTCCACTTCTTCCAAAACTATTAGACTGGTGAAGATCCTCAACAATATTCGCTCGATCACTCTCAGATTCATCTATTTCTTCTTCTTCTTGTAATTCTTGTTGCTTGACCATTCGAGTATATGCACCATCTCTCCTCTGTATCAGCTCATATTGTGGCGGATTAATCAAGACTCCCGATGGAATGCAGCCTGAGCACTTCTCAATACACCGCAATCCTTCCTAAATTAAATAATCGATGCTTATTAATTTCATAGACCCCCCAAATTCTCCACAAGATTGCATTGGCAATTAAAAATAACAATTTTAGCAATCTCCAATATTTTCTATGATTCCCATTAAGAGACCCAATCCTGAGATATTACCATTTGACAACATTCACAATGGCTACCTTCAAATTACCATGCCCGATATTTCTGAGACTCCAACTCTTGATTCTTTGACGGCTGGTGTTATAACTAAAATGCTAGATAGGAAACAGAAATAGAAACGCCTCAGGCAATCTCATCCCTTTAACCCGTCAACCCCTTCTAACTATTCTCCATACCTTCAGATTTTACTACTAAACCTCCACTCAACTCTCAATATTATATGGCCCTTTAAGATATACAATATCTTCTCCCTTCGGCGCCCTAGAAACTGAAGACTTTTCAATTTTACCATTCCCGGTCAGCAATTACATCAAATTCCTATCCAAGCGGCATGAGACTTATCCTATTATTGGGCCTTCACCAAATTATATATTATACAATTCCCACACAGCTTCCGATAACTCGATGCGATCATACAATAGTGATGTTTATTTCCTGAGTCTTGCTTATGAGCAAACAAGATTAGTGCTCCCTCAATACTTGTGGCTTTAGCTGATGTTTAACGCCATTGATATAAATTATCGACTGTCTGACGGTTCATATTCGAATTAAAGCAATCAACACGGCTATCAATAATAAAGGGAACTTGTTGTCATATACGTGAATCCCAATAATCTCTCAAGACTCTCGAATTCATCTTTTGTATTGTTGCGAATTGAATTAACTATGATAGAGCCCGCATATCTCCTTTCTCAAAATCAAACTGCACCAACTACACTAGCATATTGTAGCGGTTGCCTCCGTGCCTTGACAACAGCCCTGTAGATCTCTTCTGAACTTAACCCAGCCCACGGAATTGCTCTGACAAATCTGATCAATCTTTCCTGAACCTACTCTGATACCATGTTAATTTTAGGATCAGAAATACGGTTAAGCAAAAAAACACAATCACCAAGAAGACAACACAGCAATTTATCCTTGGAAAACCCTCCTACTCGAGGGAGAAAAACCCAGCAAGATATTCTCTTATAAATCAGAAAAGTAAGTGCAGAAATAGCACTCAAAATCAAGCCCTAGGAAGGGTGAATCTCATACACTGAACTGCACTTGAAGATGGTGCAATTTCCTTGAATATACAAAATATTAATCACTTCTCCTTGAAGCAAATCTGCTGCTCTTGAAGGCGAACCTGCTACTGAAGAAATTCGAATTGGAATGGAGTTAATTTTATACTTAATGTGGAGACACCTTCTCATATATATACAAGACTAGGCGAGCTCACTCTAGAGCCAACCTAGCAATTATAATATTTTGTTTATAAAAACATGATAGGCCAACCTGCCTTTGTTTAATTTTGCTTAAGGAAATACCTCCCGCAGCTATAAAACACTACAGGCTACACCTCTATGGTCGCTTCCTTAGTCAAGTGAAACTTCTCACAAGTTGAGGTGGAAGTCCTTCATCTTCTTATAAACTCTCATGAGTCTCAAAATCATCCTCCTCCTCAAGTGCAGCCTAAACCTCTACCTCTAGTTCAGCCTCAAGTACAACCCTCTTCAATCTTCTATAGTAATTGAATCATTGTCTTCGCTATTAGGATATTATTAGTATATTAGAATACTATTGTATAATGCCATAGTGTAACTCCTATTACACTTGTCAGTTATAGCCTTTTATAACTGTGTTCATTAAAGCTATTGTAACCGCCATCATTATGGCTATGTAACTATCGTCTATTAGTAGACGTTTTTCAATAATATACAACTAACATCTCTCCCTGAGATAGACATGTCAATTTCTCTCAATCTCATTTCTTCAGTTTTTACCAACATCAATACCAAAGCAAGGTTGTGATGAGGAAGTCCAACTAGTCAAGTACAAATCCAATTGCAGGTTTTATTTCTTCTGTCTCAAGCTAAGTTACCGAGTTCGGCCCTGGGAGGCCCAGGTTCGATTCGGGTTCGATCCGAGTTCGAAATTCGGGTCCGGTTCGGCCAAATTCGCCCAGGGTTCGAAAATCTGCCTATGGGTTCGAACCGGGTTCGAAACCCGGACTGTGGGTTCAACCAGGGTTCGAATTTTTCGAACTTGGGTAGAATTGCGCGCCCAGGCGGACGTAAAAGCAAGAATTTGCATTTTTTTAATAATATTTTTAGTCTTTGTTGACTTTTTAGTATTTTTTTATTCTTTCTAACCCTAATATGTGCCTCTAAAACATGAAATAGGTAAAGTGATAGTCATTTACCAATTTGTGAATAAAAAAAAAGGATCTTTTGCCTCCATTGTTGAACTTTCTCTTTTGCTTGCACAAGCTTGAATAGACTTGAAGGTTGATTGTAGATTGTTCGAAGTTGGTTGTTGTGCTATTCCCAAGTGCTTCTTCGTTGCCAAGAAGATCATAGAGCAAGATTTCTTCAAAAGAAGTAGGTTTTTTGATTTTTCTTTTACATTTTTTTAAAAAATTTTAACAAATGGACTTCAACTCTTTTAGTTTTGTTTCGTTTTTTAGTTTTAGTTTTGTTTTACTTTTCATTCCTCTAAATGTCTATAAGACTATAACACATGTTCAATTTTTTCATTTTTTTGAAATTAATTAAGTCTGTTAGTTTCAAATTCAATCAATCAATACCAAAATTTCAATATGTTGTGCCTTAGGTATTCCATATTACAATGGCAACCGGTACCTCCTCAGGCTCAAGCCAATCTCGTTTCAAAACAAACCCAAACTCTCCCCTTTGGAAATATGTAGAAATGGTTCAACAACTTCCAGGTGGTGGAGGATATGTTTGGATTTGTAGTCATTGCCATGTTCAGTATTTGAGCTCATACAGTCGAGTGAAAGGGCACTTGTGTGGGATCTCTGAAACAGGCATAAAAAATTGTCCAGCTGAAGATGAGAAAAGCATTCCAAATGATATAGTGTTGAAATATATTGCTGAGCAAGAAAACGCAGACCAAAGAGCAGCATGTGGTAAAACAAGCCATCCTTTGAAGAAAGGATCTTGTTTCATGAAACCCCCTACACCGCCTTCTTATTTTCCACCTACAGGAAGCCATCCATTTATGGACATCCCTCAAGAGCAAACCACGCCCTCTTCAAATAAAAGATATAAGGGACCGTTGGAAGCTTCATTTCAGAATGAGGCAAGAGAGATTGCTGATCAAGACATAGCAAGATGTGTCTATGCCAATGGATTGGCATTCAATGTTGTTCGTTCACCATATTGGCAAAAAATGGTGAAATCTATTAATGAGGCTCCAAAGGGGTATAAGGGCCCAAGTTTTGAGAAGGTTCGTTGCACCTTATTGGAGAAAGAGGTGAAACATGTAGCAGACTCTTTGAAGCCCATAAGGGATTCGTGGATCGAAACAGGGGTGACCATCATTTCTGATGGATGGAAAGATGCAAAAAATCGCCCATTGATCAATGTTATTGCTGTGTCCCCTAAAGGGGCAATGTTTTTGAGAGCAGTGGATTGTGAAGGACAGGTGAAGGATGGTCCATTTATTGCTAACATCATTTGCCAAGCTATTGAAGAAGTGGGCCATAAAAATGTTGTGCAAGTTGTAACTGATAATGCCAAAAATTGTAGGGCTGCTGGGTTATTGGTTGAGGAGAAGTATCCACACATTTTTTGGACACCTTGTGCTGTCCACTCCCTTAATCTAATGCTACAAAAAATTGGATCCAAAATTGAATGGATCAAACAGGTGTATGCTGAGGGCGAAGACATTCAAATGTTTGTCACCAACCACCATATGACACAAGGAATATTTAGACAATTCTCAAAATTGGAGTTGTTGAAGGTAAGTTAATTCTCAATATTTTTAATTAATTTTTTAATTTTTTGTTAATTTTAAATTTTGATTTTGTAAATTTAAATTATATTTTAGTTTTAATTTTGATTTTCAAACAGGTTGCCGAGACTCGTTTTGCCTCCAACACAATTGTGTTGAGACGACTTATAAAGGTTCGTGAGGCACTCTCTGCAATGGTAATCAGCCCTAATTGGGCCATATGGAGGCAATCTACCAGTGAAAGGGCAAATAGGATCAAGCAAAGGATCCTAGATGATAGTTGGTGGGACCTTGTTGAGTATCTCGTCAGTTTCACTGAGCCCATATTGAGCATGATCCGTTACACTGACATGGATAGACCTTGTTTGGGTGAAGTATATGATGGTATCGACTCAATGATTGAGAAGATGAAAATCATCATCAATGCAAAAGAGGAAGATCCCGAAGAAAAGTTCTTCAAAGAGCTACAAGAAATCATTGTTGATAGATGGAACAAAATGACCACTCCGTTGCATCTTCTTGCTTTTGCATTGAGTCCCAAATATTATAGTCCAGAGATACTTTCTGCTTCAGCAAGAGTTGCTCCATATAGGGATGTTGAAGTGGGTCAAGGGTACAAGGCAGCAATTCGTAGACTCTTCACTGATCGTGACCAACGTGATCGAGTGAGGGCTGAGTTCATGGCTTTTGCATGCTCTGGTACTGTTGATCATAATCTTGATGCTGTTCGAGACAAGGTTAGGGTGGATGCTCATAGTTGGTGGTACTTCCATGGGCAAGAATACAGGCACCTCCAACCTATTGCAATAAAAAATTTATCCCAAGTAAGTTTTATATTTTGTAATTTTAATTTTAATTTTAAATTTATATTTATATTAATTAATATTTTTGTTTAGTTAAATCAACTTAAATTTTGTAACTCCTAACTATTTAATTTGGTCTTAATAGGTTGCTAGTTCATCTTCTTCTGAGAGGAATTGGAGCACATACTCCTTCATCCACTCAATAAAACGCAATAGGCTACATTCGAAAAAGGCAGAGGACTTGGTGTATGTGCATTCAAACTTGCGCCTCCTTACACACAAGCAAGTTTCCTACAAAGAAGGAGACACAAGGAGGTGGGATATTGAGCCAGAGCAGCTTGACTTGGATGCTTCCACAAGTCACTTAGCTGCACTTGATATTGATGATGACTATGAGCCTGAAGCAACCGCTGAGCATGAGAGTGGTAGTGTCAGTGCTAGTGGCAGTGCTTGTGCGAGTGCCACTAATGCTATTTGTGGTTCTACACATAATGTAGCATCTAATGATGATGATGATGCTGCTTTTTTTGATGACCCATATGACTCAGATTGATCAATGATCAATAATTATTAATTATTAATGGCTGATTGTAAACACTTTACATTTTTATGTTTGAACTTTGATGATTTGAGTATAAAATGGTGGTGTATTTTTCATTTTTGCTATGTTATTTAATTATTAATATGGTGGTGTATTCTGAACTTAATTACTGCTGCAAATCTGTATATATTTCTGATTTTTATATGTTTTTGTATTACCAAACCCAAAACGAACCCAAATCAAAAAAGAAAAAATCCCGAACTGGCGGAACCGGGTTCTCGAACCCGAACCAGTAACTTAGGTCTCAAGCAACAGAAATTCAAAAGAAAACCACAATTTTCAAAGTTGAGGCCTATAATCGTGGCTAGGATTTTACAGTCATCAAAATACCCATCGAAAGCCGAAAACCAATAAAATCACGAGTCTCGTGCAAGTTTCAAAACACAGTCATGGCTACAACACAATCATGGAGGGTTTTTAACCAAAAAGGTTGCAAGTCACTACAATTTTTAGCGTTTTTCCCAATCACAGTCACAACCAAAAGTTTTGTACACAAGTTCAATCACCAATCATGGTTGAAGGTTGTAGGGTCATTTTTTGCAACAAGTGACATGTATTTCATCAAAAACTAGAAATCATAGGCAAATTTATAAGGTCGCAGATCTGCTAGTCACAAGCACCAAAAAGTGCAATTCCAAGCTGCACAAGGTTTTTTAGTCAAACAAATCCACATAAGCAGATTAGAAGCAAAGAAATTGCATGTTTATAGCTAAATTGCAAGCAGCTAGGGCATCTAGTTACACACACAAAATTTGTAAAAACGTTTTCAACCATATTGAGAGTTTTTCTCAATCATGGGTATTATTTTATTTTATTTTTCTCTCTCAAGTCATAGCCTCGTCTAAATTCCAAATTTTTTCAAAAATTTAAAAAAGGGTTCTTCAAATATTTTTTGGAGGGTTTAAAAAAATTCAAGATAATTTAAAAAAATTTACGCCAATTTTATAATTCGAGAAAGGATCTATATATTTAAAAGTTTCGGGAAAGGTTTATTTTCTAACATTAACCAAGTAAAATAATATAATATATATTTAAATATTAATGGTCATCTTAACTTTAGTTAGTTTTTAGTAATTTTAGTTACGCTTTAGTTGTTTTAGCACATTTTTTATTTTTGCTTTAGTTAGCTTTAGTTAACAATTGTTTCTTTTTAGAAACATCGTCTTGTAAATTTCTTTATAAGGAGCTTTTGTCTCCTTTTGTAAACAAGCAATTATGAATATCAATTATCTTTTCATGGTATCAAAGCTTAGGCTTGAACCTGATTTGTTTCAGCCAATTTTTTTATTTTTTTTTAAATTTGAAATTTTTGAAAATCAAAGTTTTTTTTTTAATAAAGAATTTTGAAGAGTTTGTGGGTGTTTTTGGACTGATGTTACCAGATTTTCTGAAGCGGTGATTTTTCAAATTTCATGGCAACTTGAAAAAAAAATTGAGCCAATTTTGACAGAACCTTTTTGGGAAAAATAAAAATTCTGCAAAGTTTTTCGATTTTTTTTCTGAAAAATTTACTTAGTGTTGTTTTATGAAGAGTTTTTTGACGATTTTTTCCCATCTAAAAAATTGTGGGTTGCTGCTAGGGTTTGCAAACCAGTTTTTTAGGCAATTTTTTTCTCAACAAAAAATCGTGCACCTGAAGATTTTAAAGAGTTTTTGAAAAAAAATCTATAAAAATTTTGCAGTTCAGAAGTTTTTTGAGGATTTTTTCTAAAAAAATCTTACTTTTTTAGAGTTTTCGAAGGTTTTTCTGAAAAATCTTACAGTTTGTGAGTTGTGTCAGCTAATTGTCTAGAGTTTATGCCAGCTGATCACAGAATTACCTCATTTTTGGAAAATGGGAGGGATGGCTGCTTTGTCCAACGTCATGTTGGCAAGTACATAGAAGTTCAATGGGAAAAGTTATACTACCTGGAAGCAAAGGAAGCTCACAGTTTTCGAGTGTCAGTGTCTTGATTTGATTGTTCTGCGAGAAAGGATCTGTAATCGCGTGGAGGTTATGCTTCTCCAGTTATCAGTCACCGATGATATGTTTCCAGAAGAATTTGGGTAGACTAAGTGTATGTTTGTACGATGACCATTAAGGGATATTAAAATATTAAATGTAAATATTTTTTTTTTGATATGTAAGATTAGTTTTTTATTATAGATTAAAAGGAAAATACAAGCATCTACTATTGCAAGTAATTGCCCAGATAAAGTTCCAAACATTAGACTACAAAAACTACCATGAAAATACCATTCAGAAAACAGAGCAACGAGCTCCTGACCTACACAGCACCCCGACTACATCCACCGCCACTAACACCCATCTATACGCCATTGCAAACATATACAAAAAAAACTAACCATAAAGTATTACTAACCAGCAACTAGCACCAACTACACAACCACATCCAAGCCGAACCCAAGCACAGACTAAGCAAAAATAAACCCTACACCAGCCCATTCTCACTTAAAGCCATTGGCCCTTGCAAAGGCCTTGAAATCCACAATCTAGGCGAAATCTTTCACAGGCATGAGGCCAAAGAATTTCTTCATGTAATCCATAGCCACCTCGACAAACTTTTTGTACCTCATGAGGGTCGGGCCTTTTAAATCTAACAGAAAAAGAAATAACTTTACCGCTTCATCCGTTGTCCACAACAACTCCATGTCGTCTGGACGAGGAATGCCCTTCCCCACTATCGCCACCTTCAACACCTCTTCGACACCCAGTAGCAATTCCTTCAAGAAAATCTTTTCCAACAACACCCTAGCCTCTTCCTTCAGAACCCGATTATCCAGAAGAGATGCCAGAAATCTGGAGGTGACGTAGGTATTGTCCCTCCCATATTCATTTATGGCCAAATGCCCATCTCCCAGCACCATCTTAACAGCGACGACCAACAAAGAATCAATGTTTAGCATAATTCTCTTGAGATGCTGGTCCGTGATTTCCCTGAAGGTCGTTTGACGCTTCTTGGCCTTCAAAGAGATCGACGTGTCAGCGATGAACCACACTAAACCCTCGGTCGAGACTTCAATTATGAAGCACAAGCGCCCAGGCATATCTGCAACCAGACCCACACCCAACAAAACAAACATTAACAGAAACACAAGCATATTTCCAACTCAACAACAAGAGCCGAGCGAACAATGTCTTCAACAAACTCCACCCATGCTTTAAAACCATCAAATACTGGAAGGCTATCATTAAAAAGACCACAATTGGGAGGGAGTCCTCGCACGAAGGAGGCTGTCCTCTTCCTCGAGAATCACCATACAAATTTGCAGACTATCTTATCAATACAAAGCTCATACCCCACTACCACCACCCAAACGCCATGCCATGTCTAGTAATGAGTGCCCAAAATGGGCGCCACCCTGTCAAAACTCCACGAGAACTCTACTGCCAAGATATAACCAACGTGGTTACTAAGGCCGCCACCCCAAAGCAATTAAGGCCTTCCACCAAGGCCACATGCGTCCAAAGTCCACCCTCATCAGCCTCCATGTGCCCTCCTCCATACATGGAGGGCAGCCCGCCCATCCACCCACAAAATTATCCTTTTAAACGACTTCTCTAAGCTCATGCCCATCTGCACCCAAGTTTGATAATGAATCGGCCGCGGAGTTGTCTTCCCTAAGCACATGATTATACATAACTTGATCCAAGGAATTGATAAGATTCAAAGAAATGTCCAAAAACATACCTAACCTCCAATTTTGCAATTGTTTAGATCTGAGGGCATTTATCACCAGCATTGAGTCACCTTCAATAACCACATTTCCCCATTTCCTATCTTTACAAAGAGTCAAACCCAAGATTAAAGCCTGAAACTTTGCAGCATTATTCGTACCTGTTGCTAAAGGAGCTGTTAACCTCACCAAAGTTATTCCTGAATGGTCTCGCACAATACATCCCGCCCTTGAGGGGCTTGGATTACCCCTAGATGCCCCATCAAAATTTAATTTGACCCATCCTGGATCCAGAGGGAACCATTTAACTCTATTGCGGTCCTCCTTTGTTGGTGCTCCTCCTTTCCTAACCAAAGTCGGCACTAGAAGATCAAACCAATTACATCTAACTCTAGCATCCCACACCGAGAAATTACACCCCTTTACCAGTTGTTGCTCTATCCGAGCATTGAAAAGCTCAACAATACTGGCCTCAATTTTGCATTGCAACCTAGGAATAGATAGTTCTCGCTCCTAGAAGATACGTCTATTTCGTTCTTTCCAGATCTCCCAAATGACAATAGATGGAGCCATTAACCACAAATCACTAAAAATGGAATACTTAGCAGGGGAAGGCCAAGACTTTAGCAAAGCAAGCAAGGAGTTAGGAAATGTCGATTTCCATTCCAGCTTTGCACATAACCACAGCCAGCAAGCTTGTGTGAATTGACAATTTAAAAATAAATGATCTCCATATTCTTCAGCATTCTTACACAAAGGGTATCTGAATGGACCTTGAAAACCCAATTTCAAAAATCTATCCCCTGTGAGTACTCTACCCTGAACCGCTGCCCAAGTCAAAATACTTGCTTTTGGTAAACAAGCTTTATTCCAACACAACTTTATCGACAAATTCAATCCCACCTCTTCATTAGACGCCAAAATATTATATCCCTCCTTTGCTGAGTATAACCCATTTGAGGCAGTTGCCCACCTCAATCAATCCTTGCCCTATCTATGCCACACTCTTCTACCCCCCAAAGCCTGCTCAAACATTTCGACATCCGCTTGGTCTAGACCCAATCCACGCGCACTTTTCCACCTATACCAGCCTAAATCCTCCATCCCGGAAGGTTCAAAATAATCACAAACCTTCTCTCCCCATACCTGTTTTGTTCTTTCCTTTACACTACTTCCCACTAATAAAATAAATCCAAAAGTACCTATAAAAATCATTAATAAATGATAAATAGTATACATATTTACCAATGGAGTGGATATCCATAGGAACAAACACATCAATACATGTATTAGCTTCAAAATCTCCTTTGCTTTAGTGATTTTGGAAAAAAAAACACAATATTTTATTTTCCCAAGATACAATGCTCTAAAAAGTCAATAAAAATAGAATAATCAACAATTCCATCCATAATATTCTTAATTACAACTTTTTAGACATTTTACACTTAGGTGACCCATCCTAATATGCCACAACAACCTTGATTTAGATGTAATTACTTTAGCAGGCTAAAAAAATTGATGCATCCAACCTATATCTAGAGTACCATGCTACACTCCATTAGTGTACCAAGTTTCCTCATGCTAACTTGCAACCTTTACCATCAAAATTAACATTTATATTTGAGTCAACCATTTTGGACATAAACATAAGTTTCCTTGCCAAAATTGTAATATGTGCAAAACATCTGAGAGTGACCTTCCTCTTGCATCCATGAATGAAAACTTTACTTTTCTTGACCATATATCTTCAAGGAAATGTTATCACCAAGACAAACCTTACCTTCATCACATTATATATCCAAGGTACAACTTGTTATAAGGTCATATGATAAGAAGCACTTGATTCAATCAACCAAGAGTCATCACCAATGAAATTAGTAGAAATTAAGGTATCATTATTGTATTCATCATGATTAGAGGATTTACTAGAAGAATCATCTTTATTTTTTAATTTTGAATCCTTCTTGATGTGCCCTTTATTTCCACAATTATAACATTTTACTTTGGATTTTCCAAGATATTTAATCTAGATCTTTACCCTTAGACTTATAATCCTGATTATTTTTCTAACCTTTCTTCTCCTTAGATCCACCTCTAACAACTAGGGTATCAAAATAAAGTTCCATCCATAGACTTCTTTCTAATTTCCTTTCTTAACAAAATTCATATGATATTTTCCAATTTTAGTGAGATTATTAATATTATCAATTTTTCCCATGAACCGGGTAAAGAATAAATTAATAGGATGCACTTATCCTCTTCATCCATCTTGACTCCTATTGCCACAAGTTGACTACATATCATATTAAATTTGTTCAAGTGATTAGTTATATTGGGTCTCCTTTTCTCATTTTCTTGATGAATACTTATTTTTCAAGAGAAGTTTATTTACAAGGCTCTTGGACTAATATAATGTTTATATATTCTTCCATAATAAATTTATACTTTATTCTTTAGACACATTCATTGACAAACAATTTCATAGATATAATTGGATCGTACTCCTAACTTTCTCATCCAATTTTATCTAATCTTCATTAGAAATTCCTAAGGGTTTACTTGAAGAAGATACATCAGACCACTAATTTCTTTCCACTATAAGATCTTCCATCTTAAACTTTTATATTTCAAAGTTCTAACCATTGATATTCTAGCCATTTATTTAATAATATTATATCTTCTCATAAAACATTTTAAAGTTTTCTTTTGTGACTAGTTATACATAAAATACAAAAAAAATATGTTGTTCTAGGTTTTCCATTGTATACACTATGATTTGGACTCCTAATTATGTGTTAGCTTCCCAGAAATCTACTTATGCTCTAAACACCCCTATTGCAAGTAATTGATAGACTAGGATTAAAGAAACATAGGATTATGTACACCAAAAATAGTTAATTATATTAAAAAGTACATCTAACAACATTCAGAGAAGTAAATGGGATAATAAAAATACACAATCTTACATAATACTTGGATATTTACATGGGAAACATTTATGGTAGAAAATTTTCCATCAAAATATTTTTACTTTATATTATTCAAAATCAAAGATTGAATACAAGAATGCCTTTCCTTTTATTGATTCTTAATCTAAAACATACTAAACTATAATTTATTTGACGTTTTAAACCAATAATATATAATCTAATTCCATAAGACAATATTGTTTCAAAATCAAATCTACAACATCCATAAGTTAATCAATAGAGAATAAGGCGCCTAGAATTAATAATAATAATTTCATTCACATAACTAGTAACCCTTAGTTCCTTCAACTTAGTCTAATTCAGGTTTTGTTCCAAGATGAAGAAGAAATCAACTTCAAGTGACTCTTTTTAAAGCTTTTGTTACAGACTTGGTCATCCTACATTTTAGTGTACATTTATAGAATGGATGCATTAGAGAAAGCCATTCATCAACATAAAACTTATATTTCTTCCTCCTCTTTAACCAATCATATGTGGAGTTCAATTTTTATCTAAATAAAAAAGGTAGAGTGGACCTGTTGTGACCTTTTCACACATCGCCCCATTGCAAATGGGGACCCTCTTGTTTTTTTTGCTTTTTTGCTATTTTTGCCTTCGCGTAGCAACTGCTAATTACCATGTTTTCTTCTACAATGAGGAGTTTGAGGTTTTTGAACGATCACCCAAGCCAAGTAATGAATTTGAGCCAAAATTAGTGCATAAACGTCATCAGAGTGCTTAGAAGGCCTGGAGGACGAAGATCGACTATCATTTCAATCAATTCTAACGCTTCCTAAATTTTAGGGTTTTCACTCCGACCCCCTATTTTTTAGGGACTTTATTTTTGGCATTTTTGGCCTATTCTGGACTTCCTATTTTTTAGGGGCTATTTTTAGAAAGTTGCTATTTTTGGAAAAGTTTCTACTTTTGGAAGGGTTTCCATCTTTGGAGAGTGTGCAGGTCATGATTTCATCAACATCAACTTCAAGAGATCCCAAAATGGAAATAAGTGAAAAACTTTGAAAAATCTGAAAATTGCTTAAGTGTTGAACATGGTATGGGCAATCAACAAGTCCGCCATAGGAAGAATGGGCATGGCATGAGGTAATGGCAAGTCCACCCAAGCAAGAAGAAAGAAGATGGCATGGACAATGAGAAAGTCCGCCAGGGAAGGTAAGAAAATGGCTTGGCACAAAGACAAGTCCGCCCCAAGTTTGATGGCTTGATCATAAGCCAAGTTCGCCCTAGCATATGGAAGGATGGCACAAAGCATAGGCAAGTCCGCCCAGCACATGAAGGAATGGCATGAACACCTGACAAGTCCGCCCAAGCATGTCCAAGACAAGATGAAGTTCGCCCAGGGTAAAGTTGGCATGAAGTTGGTAAGGTTCGCCCTCCAAAAGAGAATGTCAAGACAAGCTCCAAGTCCGCCATGAAGATGTCCAGCCACAAGGTCAAGTACGCCTAACCAAGGAAATTTGAAAATTTGGTCAAGTAAAAAAAAAAAAGGTTGGAAAAACTCAAGTGAAGTCCGACCTCCCTCATCAAAGCAATGTCCAAGAAACAAGAAAGTCCGACGTGACTAGAAAGCATGTCCAAAGCAGCTTCAAAGTCCGACTTGCCCAAGAGAAGATGAAGTCCGCCAAAGAAAACTTAGAAAATTGACTAAGTGTTGATACCTTGGGGAGGGAAATTCAGAAAATTGACCTAAGTGTTGGTTCATATTTAGCAGAAGGACAAGTGTCCCAAAATGTAATTTTCTAATTGGTCGAGAGGTAGTTATTTATGACAAGCCCTAATTAGGGTTTTATTTTGTAATCTCGGTCGTTGATTCTAAATCAATCTTAGCCATTGAATTATAATTGGGGAGCCTATAAATTGAGCTCATCCCTCATTTGTAAAGCATGGGAGCATGTTGCAAAACATGTTGAGATAAGTAAATTGTTGCATACGACTGCCAAAGTAATAAGTAATGCATTGTTCAAATTGATGGTGATTATTTCTCTTATTTTGCAGTTGGCATGGTTCTTATCCCTCGTCATAGTTTAGATTTTATTTCATGTATGTTAGACGAATGCAAGATTTGATAAGTATTGATTTATGGTGTAAACTTGGCTCATACTTTCTTTGGATGGATGCTTTTCATTCAATGCGTAAAGTTAGACTGAGCTTTTGATGTGTATGCTTCAATGTTTACTTCGAATAATGTTGTTCTATCGATGGTGTTGTTTGTAGTAAAGAAATCTTAAGCACGCTCCCTTGAAGATTGCACCCACTTTGTGTAGTTGTCGTTGAGCGTGGCGAAGCAAAGCATGGTTATTGGTTTCACCAAGTTAGTACCGTCTCTTGAATTCTCAGGAAGTAGATTAGAATGTCTAAACCCTTATCTCCTTTTTAGTTTGTTTGATCCACGACCCAAACAATAGAGCTTTATTGTCTAGACCTTCATTGTGAATTGAACAAGCCTAGCATAAGTCCCTTTGTGTTACCGGCAAATCACAACGACCACAGAGCTTATCCACACCTAACTTACGAAACATTGGAATTGTCATATGATCTTTCTTGCAATCTTAGCATACGAGGTAGTTTTTCAAGAGGGGATAGAGCGTCTCTGGATTCTTTATTCTAGAGTGTTTGGTGTGTCATAAAACACACATCAACAGGACCTAGATGGAAAATAATGAGTGTAGACAAAGAAGCTAGATATTTTGGCATGAATATATCTTAGGAATCCAATTATATAACCTTTATTTATCATCCCATCATTTGTGAGTCATTCATCCCACTTCAGGTTATTAATGGAATGAAGGGGAAACAAATCATTTAAGGAGTTGTACATGCCACATGATTGTATGATATAGACAAATTTTCATATAATTTCCAATTATTAAATCATTCATGCTATAAATCCTTTGATTTGAAAAGAAACATATTGTCTTGTTTCCTTTACGGTAGCAAAATAGTTAGAGAATAATATGAGAAGAAACATGTCTAATCTATACATGTGCGTGCTTTCAAATCTCAAGCTAATTTAGAACTTGTTCGCCTGTGTGATTTATTCATGTGGATCATATATTTAAGATCATTTTATATATTTAAATGTATAGTTAGAAGTTTCTACATTTTGGTGAAATGAGTTTGTGCATGACTTTGTTCATTATGTAAATTTAAAGATTTATTAATATCTCAAATTGATTTACTTGTTGCACAAACTTGTTTAGTAATAAATGTATCTAGAAGTTACATTAAATTTATTGAATGTATGTATGCACAAGTGAGAACTATTAAATATAGATATAGATAGTGTTCGTGTTTAATACATTCTATATCATGTGCACACTTGTAAATTTATTTACAACTGTTTTAGATTTCTATTCTCTCTAGATCTAGATATATTAAACCAAGGTCTCATTCCTCCTTTAGGTACGTACATATCACAATGGAAAATGGACCTATTCCACCTCCAGAAACAATCTCATCACAAATCAATGATCAAGATATTGAAGATAAAATTTCAGGCACTCACTCTAAAAAATCTGAGCATGGTTTATGTAGTGAAGAGTCTTCTTCTAGTGATGAGGATTTTAATGACAGCCAAACTGATTGCTCTTCTATTGACATGAATGCTCATGAAATCACTTGCCCGCAAGTGAAGGATCAAATTGCACTTGATACACATTTGAAATATAATTCAGGGTTGTCATCAATGGATCATGTCAATTTTAGAAATGATGAAGAATTTGAAGATAAGAACATGTGTGTTCAATTTGTTGATCCTGAACATAGTGCTGGAAATGATAAAGATACTGATGAACGTGCTTATGTTCCAGTTGTCCACGACTTTTTATATGTAGCAGAGCTAGAAATGTTGGCTATATATGAAAACGATGATGAGGTGCACATTGAGGAAGATTATGTTGAAATTGCAAAAATTTTTGATCAATGTGTAGAGCAGCCATATAATGCAAATGACAATGGGTGCGATATTAGTCAATATGAACTTGAATATGGATCTTTCTTTGATGACCTTTCTCATCTTCATGGTATGCAAATGGACATGTTTGTTTTGAATAAGGACTATAGTGATGTGAAAGAGAATGAAGGTTCTAGCTCTATTGATGATGAATGATTTTCAAATAACGGTGAGTCTCTGGTAGATAGGTCAATATGCTTATCATCTAAAAGTGCATATGAGGTTGCTAACACATATTAAGGTCTTTGTGTTGACCTTGTTAATCTTGAGAGTGATAGCATTCAAAATGATTCAGACACTGAAAATCAATGTGAAATTTTTCAGGCTTAAATTTTGAATTATTTGAATCTTTCTTTGAGACATCCCATATGGAATTGCATAGTGGTCTGAAGAATAAATCTGACATTATGTGTGAACCTATGATAGAGAACACTACTTATGTATTGGAGCTTTATGTTTTTGTTGAATGTCATGATTTGCATGAAGATGAAAGTACTTTGAGTGTGGATAAATCTGATTTTCAAAATCTTGAAACATATGATGATGTGTTTGGGTTGTGTTGTTGGGATGATGACAAACTTACTTATGATGCACTCCAATTAAAAGAGTTACAAATGAGTGAGCATTCTCTGCTCACCACACAAGAGGATTGCATATTATTTTTCAGCCATGATATCTCCTCTAAGGATGATCATTTTGAGTTGGTTAGTCAATGTGATAAGACTATGTTTTCCTGTGGTCTTGATCACTATCCTCAAATGTTGCCACTTGTTACAAAATCAGAAAATGGAGAGATTGGCAGTGATATGGTCTATGTGATTTGGTTGCCACTTGATGACTAAAGCTAAAAATTCAAAGGCATCCTGATACTTCTATTTGTAGAAATGCAGTCGCCTATGTTGTTGTGGTGTGACAGAGACAAGCATGGGTTGAGGGAGATCAACTCCTTTAATAGATTGGTTTTTGACAGAGGTAAAAACTGATTCCCTTTTTCATTTGGTGGCCTAGGGTCACTAAGTGAAGTTGAAAAAAGGTTCAATAAGGGAGAAGTTGACAGAGACAAGCATGGGTTGAGGGAGATCAACTCTTTTAAAAAATTGGTTTCTGATAGAGGTAAAAACTGATTCCCTTTTTCATTTGGTGGCCTAGGGTCACTAAGTGAAGTTGAAAAAAGGTTCAATAAGGGAGAAGTTTCAGAAACCCTCAACCCTTAAACTCTTAATCCCTCAACCCTCAATTGTCAACCCTCTACCCTATACATTGTACCCTCAACCCTATACCCTCAACCCCAATCCCTCAACCCTATACCCTCACCCTTAAACCCTTAATCTATTAAACCCTTAACCCTCTACCCTCTACATTAAACCCTCTACATTAAACCCTCAACCGTAATCCCTCATCCCTATACCTTAAACCCTTAATACATTAATCCATCAACCCTTAAACCCTTAATCCCTCAACCCTCTACCCTATGCATTAGACCCTCAACCCTTAAACCCTCTAACCTATACATTAGACACTCAACCCTAATCCCTCAACCATATACCTTAAATCCTCAACCCAAATATCTCAACCCTATACATTAAACCCTCAACCCTCAACCCTATACATTAAACCCTCAACCCTTAAATACTAACCCCTTAAACCCTAAACTCCTTAAAACCTCAACCCTTAAACCCTAATCCCTTAACCCTAAACCCTAAACCTTATCCCTAAAGCCTCAACCCTTAAACCTTAAACCCTAAACCCTATCCCTAAACCCTCAACCCTCGACACTATACCTTAAGCCCTAATCCCTCAACCCTCAACCCTTAAACACTAATCCCTCAACCTTTAAACCCTAATCCCTCAGCCCTCATACTTAAACCCTAAACCCTCAACCCCTAATCCCTCAACCCTTCAACCCTCAACCCTTAGCCCCTCAAACCTCAACTCTTAGCCCCTCAACCCTTAAACCCTTAATCCCTCAACCCTCTACCCTCTACCCTATACTTAGGCCCTAATTTGTCAACCCAGTATCTTAAACCCTAATGGACCTATACCCTGTACACTTAACCTTCGACACTCAACCCTGACCATGATCCCTCAACCCTATACCCTATACCCTATACTTATATCATAAACCCTCAACCCTCATACCTTATTCCTTATACCCTCAACCTTAAACCCTAAACCCTATACCTTAGACATGAAAACCTTGAACATTATCCCTCAACTATAAACCCTCAACCCTCAATCATATACCCTCAACTATATACTTAAGCCCTAATCCCTCAATCCTCAACCCTATACCTAAAACCCTAAACCCTAAACCCTCATCCCTATACCCTATAACCTCATCCTTATACCCTAAACCTAAACCTTGAATATTGTCCCTTAACCCTATACTTAAAACCTAAACCATACACTCTCAACCCTTCACCCTATGCCTTATACCTTGAATCCATATCGTAAACCCTAAACCCAATATTCTAAACCCTAATCCCTATACTTTACACACTTAATATTATACACTCAACAAGTTGAATATTATCCCTCAATTATAAACCCTCAACCTATTACTTAAGCCCTAATCCCTCAACCCTCAACCCTAAACCCACAATCCTCAACCCTCATCCCTATAACATATACCCTCACCCTTATATACCCTAACACCAAAAACCTTACATACATACATACAGGAATATAGGAATACAATAATACATGCATACATGCATACATACAAGCATACATACATACATACATACATACATACATGCATGCATACATACATACAGGAATACATGAATACATACATATAGGAATACATACATATATACATACAACCATACAACCATACATGCAGTCATACAACCATACATACATACAGGCATACAAGCATACATACATACAAGCATACATACATACATACATTCAAGCATACATACATACATACATACATATAGGCATACATAAATACATACATAAAGGCATACATACATACATACATACAAATATATGTACAAAGATATATATAAACCCTATACATTTAACAAACTTGCACATAAACAATTTCAAGTGAGACATAATGTGAGTGCATTATAACGCACTCGCATTTAGTCAAGCTTGGGAAACATAGAGCAAAAATGACTAAAAGGGAGCAAAATACAAAACAAAACATAACGCGCTCACATTATGTCAAAACTATGACATAATGCGAGCATGTTATAACACACTCACATTATAATGTGTGTTTTGTTCTTTCCTTTACACGTGCCAATGCCTCTACCTCTGCCAGTATGGGACGACCATCCCAAGAGTCCTCCCAAAATAAAGCTTCCTTTCCATCAAAAATTTCCCAAGATAGAAAATCTGAAATCAAATCCCTCGAACAACGAATGAAGTTCCAAATTCTGGAGCCACTAGGGAGAGAAGAAGCCTTAAGAATATTACTACTATCACCTTCCAGATATTTTGCCTTTAAAATCTTGACACACTTAAGCTCGGGTTTGGAGAAGATTGCCCAAACCAATTTGGCGCCTAACGCCTTATTTTGAAGTAGTAGATTCTTAAGACCCGCCCCATCCTCTTCCTTTTTTTCACATACCTTTTGCCATTTTATTAACGGAAATTTTTTTTATTTGAATTTCCTTTCCAAAAGAAGCCCTTCATCAACCTATTTAGGGTTTTGCTCGAGCCCTCTAAAAGGGGCAGACAAGATAACATGTACGTTGGCAAAGCAGAAATAACAAACTTAAGCATTGTTAATCTTCTTGCCCAAGAGAGCCATCTGCCTTTCCAAGAGGACAATCTATCTTTCACCTTCTCTAAAAGACCATTCTAAATCATTCCATTTTGCACGCCTTTTGCTAGGGGTAAACCCAAATATTTGCAAGGTAATTGACCCCTCTTGAACCCCAAAATTCTTAGGATCTGAGTCTCTACAATGTTGTTAACATTGAAGGAAAAAACCTTAGACTTATGCAGATTTATTTCTTGACCCGACGCCCTCTTGTAGTTATCCAAAATCTTTTTAAATCTCCGAGCTTCCCTCACCGAAGCCTTGCCAAACAACATTGTATCATCTGCAAATTGCTGGTGAGAAACTGAAGCAAGGTTGTTGATAACCTGTAACCCTTCAATCCAACCAACATTTCTTGCATTCTCCAAAGATCTATCGAGAGCCTCTGCCAAAATTATGAAAAGGAATGGAGACAAAGGGTCTCCCTATCTTAAGCCCCTCGAAGCACTGAAGAAAACTTCTGGAGTACCATTAATTAAGATTGAATAGCTGGGGCTAGCAATCCACCCAAAGATCCAATCAAGCCACTCCTTTTGAAAACCAAAGGCTTCCAAGATCTTGAACATAAACCTCCAATTTACCCTGTCATAAGCTTTTTTGATATCCAGTTTTAGAAGCATAGCTGGTTTTTTAGTTTTCTGAACTGAGTGAATGACTTCCTGGGCAATAATTATTCCATCTAGTATGGACCTCTCGGGCACAAAATCAGTTTGCTCCTCTGAAATGATAGAAGGCAAGATGATTTTTATCCTATTCACCACTGCCTTTGCCAAAATCTTATATAGCGTATTACACAAAGATATTGAGCGAAATTCGTCCCACAACTCCGATTTCTGTTTTTTGGGGATCAGTGCTATAAACGCTTTGTTCACTTCCTTGAGGATTTTCCCTGTACTTCTTGAATCTTCTATCGCCTCACATAATTCCTCTCCCACAAAATCCCAACATCTTTGAAAGAAAACAACCGAAAAACCATCTGGCCCAGGCGCCTTCTCCGGGTGAAGTTAGAATACCGCCGCTTTGATTTCCTCTTTAGAGAATTTTGCATTTAGGGCCTGCCTTTGAGCATCCGAAATCAACCTTGGGATACAGCTAATAATTTCATTCTGATCTGACCATCTAGACCCTTCCCAATCATTCAGCAAATTCTGAAAGTATTCCACACCTGAATGTTTAATCTCCTTTGGTTCCTCCAATAAGGTTCCATTTGTTGATTTGATACTGGAAATACGATTAACAGCCCTTCTAACCTTTGTAGAATTATGGAAAAAATTTGTATTTCTATCTTCGGCCTTAAGCCAGATTTCTCTGGATTTCTGATGCCAAAATAATTCCTCCTTTGAAAGTAAATCATTCAATTGTTTTGATAACTCTTTCTCCTTTTCAAAATGACAGTCAAACATTCCCGTTCTTAAAAACTCTTCATGAAGATCTTCCAAACCAGATTCCACTTTCAATCTCTCTTGGAAAATATTCCTGAAACAATCCTTATTCCACATTTTTAACTGTTGTTTAACAAATTTCAGTTTGGTGACTATATTAAACATTTTCGAGCCACCAGGACAACAATCGAACCACCAATTGTTGATTAATGCTATAAGATTATGATCCTTGAGCCACATCATTTCAAATTCAAAAGGACACTGCTTAGGACCCCTTTCCCCAACAATATCCAGTTGAACAAGAAAATGATCAAATCCCGGACCAGCCATAATTTTACTCTCCAAAAGGAAGGGAAAGTGGCCCAAATCTCCTTTAAAGAAGCATTTGTCAAGCTTCTCCGCAATATTACAAAAACCCTTCCTTCGATTTGTCCAAGTGACGCAACCATTAGCTGATTGAACTTCTATTAACATATTTCTTTCAACAAAATTGCAAAAGTCAACTTGAGATTGGAATACTCGACACACCCCACCTTGTTTATCTTCTGACCGTAGAATTGCATTAAAGTCGCCCCCAATTACAAAGAACTTTGACCGCGAAGAAGAAAGAATCTGATCCAAATCTCTCCAAACAGTCCTTTTCTGGACGCACGAAGCCGGACCATAAACATTGATGAGGGTGAATTGCAGATTGGAGATTAAACTTCTTACCCTGCATACAATCCAAGATTAATTCTGAGAAATTTCTTCCACCAACACTGATTGGGGTTTCCAAAGAATAATGAGACCACCTGAGGCACCCTCAGCACCAGCCCCAAAGACCTTCCAACGCTTGACATTATTACTGAACTTAGCTACCTCCTGCCCTCCTAACTTTGTTTCCTGCAGCATATTTATATCCACTGAGCTTTTCTCCAAAAGGTGCCTGACTAGATAGCATTTGTTAGGGGCGTTTAAGCCCCTAACATTCCACATTAAGAGTTTCATTGTTGCTCAGGAATAGTGAAACTCTTCCCTACTTTCATCATTGAGTCAAGCTTCTTCTGACCGCAGGCGTCACCTACCCATTTTAGCTTTTCTTGGTTAGAAATTCTTCACCCTTTTTTGCCTTCACCACAATCTGGAGAACCTTTGACCAGCACTTTCTAACAAATCCCTAGCTTTTCCTTAGCAACCTCCAAATCCAAAGCCATTTTCCTCTTTTTACCCGACTGTAGCTCCTCTACATCAGCCTAAATATCGCCATCCTCCTGAACTTCCACGTTTTCCAAGTCTTCAACCAAATCATCCAACCCCTGCTCCGAGGAGTGCACTTTAGCTGCCTCTGCTAATTCTAACAGCTCCTTACCTACTAAAATCAAGGCATTCAGGTCTACATTCCTGCAATCTTCACCCAAAATCTCCAAAGCCTCTGAGATTTTACCCACAATAACTGAATCCTTACTTGGCTCTTCCATTACTTTATCCTCTAGCACCTGGGTGGCAAGCTGCCCTTCTTTTTCCTTCTCCACTAAAGGAGAAGTGATCTCCATGTCAATGGCTCCTTGGGAAACCGTCTTCCCAGGAGCAGTCAAAACCATAGCCAACTCTTTTGTGGGATTTGACACTGAAGCCGCATGCAATGAAGACACCACCTTCTTTGGGCTATCCCCCTGAGATGCCTTACCAGCTCTATTCCTTACTACTCTGCAACCTAATGGTTTCACTAAACCAACTCTCGATTGGGAATCCGGAATCAACTTTTGTACACATCAACCATAGTCGGAGATGAGTTCAATTTCATCCCAAATACATCGGTCCGGTTTATTTTCTATACACATTCTTACATATGTAGCCATCTCCTTAGGCTCTTATCTTTCCTCAGCACAAACATAGGTCCCCAACCTATTACCAATCTCTTCCAAAATGCTCAGATCCCAATATTCAGAAGGCAGGTTGGGGAGTTTATACCAATCCTAAATGATTTCCAGTTCATGTTTTTAAGGGTCAAACCCTACCTGCCATCTTCTTAAATAAAAACCACACCCATCTAACACCCAATTCCCATCTACAATTTCATCCCTAATGTTCCTCGTCGGGCAAACAACCATGAAAAAACCATTCTGTAAAATTTTAAAGAGAAGATCGGATCCCCATTTCTCCCTCCACCATTTTATTAGATAGTCCAAGTTTAACTTATCCCCCCCATTTCTCTCTCCACCATTTTATTAGATAGTCCAAGTTTAACTTATCCCCGAACCATTTCCCAAATAACCCAAGATTCTCTAGCCTTAAGACCTCAGAATGCAATTTATTAAGGCCTACAACCAAAGAGATGCTCCGGCCCAGTCGACTCTACAAAAATATCTTCCCTCGCATCCTCCCATTCCTCAATTGACTTCTTGCGTCGCCAAACGGTCTTTGAACCAACAATCCCACGATTAGGGTTTGGCCCTCTTGCCCTAAATGAATCTCCATAGTCACCCCTACCGGTACGCCTATAGTCATTTGGCCAGGGCCTTCGAAACGCCATGTTTTTGTAACCATTTCTTCCAGCATTACCTCTAATCTCCCTAGGGCCTCTGATGTGATTTTGGGAGCCCTGGAAGCCACAACCACACCTCTACTCGTTCTTTCTAGCCTGTCAAGATCTATCCCACCTTTCCGACTTCAAAATGACATCCACATCGGCCTACCGATTAGAATGAAAACCTTTTTGGGCTCTATCAGAAATGCCTACAACATTTCAACCACCAGTACGCTACCTTGCCCCACCCATTGTCGCCATGAGATTAAATATTAAATGTAATATTAATGGTCATCTTAGCTTTAGTTAACGATTGTTTCTTTTTAGAAACATCGTCTTGTAAATTTCTTTATAAGGAGCTTTCGTCTCCTTTTGTAAAACAGCAATTATGAATATCAACTATATTTTCAATATATCCCAAACGTAACAAATTGAAGCTAATGTGGCAGATACTGCTCAGGAAGACCATGATGAGGAGTTTGCATTGATGGTTTTTTAGAAATGCTGAAAGTAAGTACCGGTTCTTTGATTCAGGTGCATCCAAACACTTCATCTCTTGAAAGGACTCACTCGTCAAGTTTACTACTAATGATAGTTATAATGACTTCTATTTCGCTCAATGACAACAAGTCACGATAAAAGGGCTATCTTATATAAGAATTGTGTTAGAATAATATATCTCTATAGTTAATGGTCAACAATATAATGTAACTTGTTAGTTAAGACATCTTAAATGTTTTTTGTAATGAGTAGGTAGAGGTTGGTAGACATCTTAAATGTCTACAGTTGAAGTAGCTAGATTCATAAATATCTCCAGTTCATGTAACTGCTATATATTGTAATTTTCTCTTTCTGTTAAAGCAAGAAATAGAATTACCAATTCTTTTCAAAACATGGAATCAGCGCCCAGGCAATTGGTCTTCTAAAATTTCGAAAGAAATTTTCAAGTATTTTTAAGATCAATTTTCTTTGAAATTCATAGGGTTTATTTTTTGAAAATCAAGGGTTTTTGTATGTAAGAAGATCGCTGTTTTTAAATCAAAATTTTCGTATTGGCAAATCGTCTTTTGTTTCTGCAAAATCGCGTCTTTAGGGCCGCGTCTTCTTGTTCTTTCTACAAAAGACGACTGTTAGTTGTCTTTCTAGAGCGATTTTGACCCTCGTTTTTTGAATAATATAGTCATCTCTCAGATTCTGGGCACCGTTTTTTGTTGAAAACTCGGATTTTCTACCCGCGTTTTCTCTTCTCTCTTCAGGCCGCGTCTCTCTAGCATTCTTGGGCACGATTTGGCAAAGGATTCCTACGTTTTTGGACACATTTTTTAGGTGAACAGATCGCGTTTTCTCCAAGAGCGTTTTTCTGGTTTTCAACCCGCATTTTTGCTCTTATTTGGACGCATTTTTTTGTCTTCATTCGGGTTGTCCTCTCTGCCCTAGCTAAGACACCTTTCTATCTCTTCATTTGGACATAGTTTCTGATCTTTGAAAGCTATTTTTTGCATTTTTTTGAGCTTTCATGGCTGCCTAGGGTTTTTTGCAAAATCGACTAGGGTTTTGACACATCTTTTCAAGTCGAAAAATTATTTTGATTGCAGATTCTTGGTGGGTTTTTCGAGACCTCAACTGGGTTGTCTTCAAACTTTTTTGGGTACCTCATTTTTCGTGCCTCAAAATTTGTGCAAGTGGGTACTACCGAAATTTTTTGGGTATTCTTTAAATTTTTTGGGTTTTGTCTTAAAAAACTTTGCATTGGTTTTATACCTCGAAATTTGTGCTAGGGTTTCGATTTTTGCCTTAAAATTTGTTTTGTTGAACTTGTTTTTGTTTCAATGCAGTGGTTTTTGTGCCTTCACCAATTTGACCTCAGAGTACGTGATGGCATCTCTAATAAAATATAATGCTCGAAAGCAATCAAAAGTTCAATGGGAAGAATTACAACACCTGGATGCAACACATGCTTACGATCTTTGAATATCGTTGCCTCGATCAGGTCGTTTTGGGGAACTCAACTCGTCCCATTGTAGCCGGAAAGGACCAGGATAAATGGGATGAGCGCAACCGAGAAGCCGTCATGCTCATCAAACTCTCAATCACAGATGAGCAACTACCTCAGGTACCGTCTGGCAAAACTGCTCTGGAAATCTAGGATCATTTGAAGGCTCTTCATGAAACCTCCGACAAAAGCAAGGTGTTCTTTCTCAAGAACATGCTCTTTTCCATCATGATGGATGAGAAAATGTCCTACAGGAACATCTGACGAAGACTAAAGACATTTGTGATCAGTTGGAGGCGATTGGTTGAACAATGGAAGAAGAGGACATGGTCGTCATTACTTTGAAGAGTTTGCCAAAATCTTATGAGCATTTCATTGAAACGTTGAATATTATTTCAACAAATGTTGATTTAAAGTTTCCAGACTTGTGTAACAAGCTCCTACAACAGGATCGTTGGAGACAGCAGTTTGGAAGCAGTACTAGTTCCACCTCCACAGAGCAAGCGTTCTCTGCCAAATCTTTTGCTAAGAACAAAGGGAAGGCTCAATCTTCTCAGCCGAAAGGCTCCGGTTCTTCTCAGGACAGCAAGAAAAAGAAGAACGTTCAATGCAATTATTGCCATAAATATGGTCACATGAAGGTTGATTGTCGGGTTCGATTGACTTCTGAACAAAAGAAGCAAGGAGGATCTCAAGAAAAGGCAAATGCCGCAAAGCACTCTGAGCAAAAAGAATCTACATTCTATGCTTTTATGGCCAAAAGAACTGCAGATCCAATCAAATCTTCTACCTAGTATATTGATTCAGGGGCTTCTCAGCATTTTACTCATCGTCGGGATTGGTTCACCAAATATGAACCATTCATTGATTCAATGATCTTTGGAGGAGGCGAAGAGTACACAGGTGTCGGAAAGGGCAATGTTTAGATTCACTCTGGCGGGAGAAATTTAATATTTCTCGATGTCTACTATGTTCCAGGCATGGAACATAATCTTCTCTCCGTCAACCAAATCATGAGGCATTCTCCCTAGTTGGATGTTGTTTTCAATTCGTCCACCTGCAGCATTGTTGATAGGGAGACTCGTACTACAATCGCTATGGGACTTCCATCTGGCAGCCAAGAGTACTTCCATCAGCAAACTTTGGCATCAACGTTATGAGCACTTGAATGTGCACTATCTCTCTCAACTGTCTCGAGAGGGTTTGGTTGTTGGTCTACCTGAGATCCAAACTCAACATCATGGAGTTTGTGGAGCCTGTCAAGCTAGGAAGCAGCATCAGACACCATTCTCGGATGATGATTCTTAGTGAGCCTCCAAGGTACTTCAATTGGTTCACGCTGATGTATGTGGACCAATGAACACTCCATCTGTTACTGGGTCCAGGTACTTTTTATTATTTGTTGATGATTTCAGTAGAAAAATGTGGGTGTATTTTTTCAAAAATAAATCAGATGTGTTCAATACATTTCAACAATATAAAGCCTTAGTTGAGAAAGAATCAAGTTCTCAGATTGTCATTCTAAGGTCAGATAATGGGGGGGAGTTTTGTTCAAATGACTTCTCTACTTTTTGTGTTGCACATGGCATTAAATGCCAACTCACCACACCCTACACCCCTCAGCAGAATGGTGTCGTTGAACATAGGAATCGCAACATTACTGAAATGGCACGTTCTATGATGGAGTATAGAAATGTCCCCAAGAAATACTGGGCTGAAGCAGTTTATACTGCAGTCTACCTACTGAATCGATCACCTACACAGGCTGTTAAGAAGATGACTCTTGAAGAAGCTTGGTCAGGACGTAAGCCTAAGGTAGGCGATTTGAAAGTCTTTGGTTCTACAGCTCATGTATGGATTCCAAAAGCTAAGCATGCCAAGTTGGACTCCAAGAGCCAAAAACTTATGTTTACTGGTTACAGCGACTATCACAAGGCATACAAGTTGATTGATGTGGAGACGGATCGTCTCATATTCCATCGTGATGTTGTGATCGATGAGACTACTGGTCCATTTGTTCCTACTACCAGCGCTGAGGATCAGCCTATGAAGGTTTCTGATGATGGTATTCGTATTCCTCTTGGTTCCCCTGATGGGAGGGCTTCAGAGTGTTGGAAATGTTGTCATTGATGTCAAAGTCATGTCAAGAAGGGTTGTGTTGACTAAACATAGTATCGTTGATGTATGGACGAGTTTGTTGGAAGTTGTCATTGATGGAAGACATGTCAAAGGTGGCATGAGAAATGGGTGTTACTATTTAAGATATGATTATACAAAAGCGTAAGGAATAAGAGGGACACCTGCAGATCTACAAGTGAGAAAGAACATTAAAGGAAAGTTCAAGGAAGATTTGTAAGAAGCATAAAGAGGAGAATAAATGAAGGAAATCGGATCATGATGTTGGAAATAACTGATGTCAAGAACAGCATGACTGAAGTAACTGAAATAACATATTTGAAAGATGTATGAGGTCAATCAGATGGCAATGTGAGTCAAGGAAGCAAGACATCATTAAAAGACAGATGAGATTTCATTAAATATTATCAAAAAGAGAATCGATGATAATGAACTTCAGAAGGACAAGATGTTAAACTGAAGATAAGAAATCAAAAGAATCTGAAAATAAAATCTGGATAGAACAAAGCATGCGATTCTAAGAATAAAACAATCTCTTTAAAATATGTTAACAATAATGTTAACTAAAATGGCATGATGATGGATGGAGCTTAAGTGGCACGTCTTATTCTTGAAATGGTTTGAGTATTAAAATAAGTTTATTAAACTAAGTTAGTTTACAATGGGATGCAAGCACTTCATTTAAAACAAAAGGCACGATTTGCTTTATGCAAAAATTCAGATTAATGAAAGGAAAATGTGAAGAGTGCGATTTGACAAGAGCCACAATTTGCTTTATGCAAAATTCAGACTAAATAGAGAGGTGCGATCTTTTACATAAGAAAGGTGCAAATTCATTAGTGATATGAAGCACTCCATGAAGTACGATTTACTCTTATAATGAAAATTTAGACTTATTAATGAAAAGGTGTGGGCTTTGAAGTGATGTGATTATGTTTAGATAAAAGAAAACAAAATCATATTTTCAGAAGGAATACAAGAGCAGATTTGAAGTGGTGCAAGAGCAGATTTTTGAATGATACAATCCTTCACAAAAGGGTTGCAATGTTTGATCAACTTATTTGTATAAGATTCATTTCAGATTTGCAAAAGTGGGTGAGTAGAGTTGTGTGGAATAAATGCTATATTATCAAAACACAAGCGGGTGTGGAGTAGAAGGCTGTGTAAAAACAGAACAGCAGGAGGACGTGAAAATGCAAATCGTCTAAAGTGCAAATTAAGAAGAGTGAGTGTGTGGTATGTAAAAGAAAATATCATTCTTACACCAGCAATCTCATGTGGAGATTTAAGAAGAGAATATATGCAAAGTAGTAAAGAAAATATATTCAGATTTATGAAGGAATCTGGAGCAGATTTGTAAAGAAATTTACAACAAGTTTATGAAGGATTATGTGCAATATTATAACAGATTTTTGAGCTGCCTTATAGTAACTTTTTGAAGACCTTATCAGCAGGTTCATGAAGAAGTTATGAGTATGTACATTCAGACTTAAAAAGTTTGTGAAGAAGATATCATCAACAAGAAGATCTTTATGAAGGCATAGAAAGAGTTTGTCATTGATTGAAGAAGATATAGTTTGTGAAGAGGAATATGTGACAGATCTGCAAAGAAGATTATAGCAGATTTGTAAGAAGGATATTTGAGCGAGTATTGTCCATCATCAGTTGAAGAAGCAACATTGAAGGTGGAACATTATTCTTCAAGTTATTATTTTTGCTAAGCTGGTGCTTGGCAAGTGGGGGTTGGTGCCTACAAACGTTAGGGGTTGGTGCCTACTAAATCAGATTAAGGGGTTGGTGCTCCTTGTAGGTTGCCTACTAAACTATAAATTGGTGATTCAAGTAGGTTGGTGCCTATTATCTTTGTAATTTCACATAAAACTTAAAATACAATTGTTGATGTCAACTTGATCATATTGTGTTGAAGTTTAAAAGTTGATAAGGTTGAGAGGGTAAAAGTTTGTTAATATACTGATTCAACATCCCCCCCCACTCCCACCCCGTCTCAATATATCTTTGTGCTCTTCACAGAGCATTCTGACTCTAAAGATGAGGAGTCTACCAGGCATGATCTAGCACCACCTGATTTTCCTCAGGACTCACATCCAAATGACTTTGTTCCAAAAATCCCAAGAGATGCTATTTCTCCTATTCCAGATGTTGGTACTTCTACTCTCCGACCTAAGTGGTGGCTCAAGACTATAGGAGATCTTCATGATGATGAACTCATTGAGGGCAAATCAGCTCGCAAAAAGCGCAAACAGAAAAACAAAGTCAATTTTGCTCTTATGGCCAACATCAACAGCATCTATGAGCCTCAAACATATTCAGAGGCTAAAGGAATTCCAAAGTGGGAAAAGGCTATGGAGACAGAATACCATAGTCTTCTGAAGAATCACACTTGGGTTCTTTCTGATCTTCCTCCTGGGAAGAAACCTATCAGCTGCAAATGGGTTTATAAGGTCAAGTATCATGCAAATGGTACTTTGGATAAATACAAGGCCAAATTAATTGCTAGGGGATTCACACAGCGGGAGGGCATTGACTATGAGGAGACTTTTGCTCCTACTGCCAAGATGAGCACCATTCGTCTTCTTCTCGCTATTGCAGCCCAGTTTGGATGGACAGTTCATCAAATGGATGTCAAGAGTGCCTTTCTCAACGATGAGTTGCAAGAAAAAGTCTACATGATGTAGCCTCTTGGTTTCAAGGTTGTCGACAAAGAACATCAAGTATGTAGGCTCGTGAAAGCACTCTATGGACTGAAACAGGCTCCCCATGCATGGTACATCAAAATTGATTAGTATTTGGTTGATCATGGTTTTAAACGCAGTCCTTTTGACTCTAATCTATATGTCAAGCCCTCTGGTGGTGATATTTTGTTTCTTGTTGTCTATGTTGATAACTTGATCATTACTGGTAGTTTAGCACATTTGATTGCGGCAATCAAACAGGATTTGTGTTAGGCTTTTGACATGATAGATTTGGGGCTTCTCCATTATTGTTTGGGTATTGAGGTTTAGTAGACCGCTGGTGGCATTTTTATCTCTCAGTCTAAATATGTCAGAAGTTTGCTTGACAAATTTTGGATGCAGGATTGTAAGCCTGCCTCCACACCTATGGAGAAGGGGCTGAAGTTATCAGCCATATCTGATTCACCTGCAGTCAATGAGACAGCATTCAGGCAACTAGTAGGCAGTCTCATCTACCTCACTACCACTACACCTGATATCAGTTTTGTTGTGAGCTACATTTCTCGCTTCATGACAACTCCAAAAGTTGATCATTGAGTTGCAGCGAAGCGAGTGCTAAGATATGTTAAGGGCACTTTAGATTATGGCATTTTGTATGGTAGATGCAAGGATCCAAAGCTAATTGGTTATACCAACTCTGATTGGGCAGGTTTAGTGGATGACAAAAAATCCACTTTTGGGTATGTATTCAGTTTGGGTACAGGTGTTGTAACATGGACCAGCAAGAAGCAACAGGAAGTGGCTCTTTCCTCGACTGAAGCTGAATATTGAGGAACCGTTAAGCTAACATGTGAGGCAATTTGGCTCCGTAGGATGCTTTCTAAAATGCACATGTCACAAGCAGGACCTTCTCCATTGTACCCTGATAATCAAGGGGTGCTCAAACTAGCCAAAAATCCAATCTTCCATGAACGTACCAAGCATGTCGAGCTTCATTGTCACTACATCCACAAGTTGGTAGAAGACAGATCAGTTCAGCTGCAGTGTGTTCCAACAGCGGATCAGACTGCAGATATTCTCACCAAGTCTCTGAGCCCGGGATAAGTTTGTAAAACTCAGGAGGCAACTTGGTGTTGTTGACAGATTGACCATTAAGGGAGGGTGTTAGAATAATATATCTCTATAGTTAATGGTCAATAATATAATGTAACTTGTTAGTTAAGACATCTTAAATGTCTCTTGTAGTGAGTAGGTAGAGGTTGGTAGACATCTTAAATGTCTACAGCTGTAGGTAGTTGAAGTAGCTAGATTCATAAATGTCTCCAGTTCATGTAACTGCTATATATTGTAATTTTCTCCTTTTGTTAAAAGCAAGTAATAGAATTACCAGTTCTTTTCAAAACAAATTGCACTCAATAATGGCATCAAACTTTTAATACGAAATGTTATGTATCTTCCAAGATTGAACAAAAATTTACTCTATTAGCCAAATTATTAAAAAATCCTAACCTTCTAGTTCATTTTGTGGGACAGAATAGCATTGTTTGTGATGTACTCCAAGATAGAGTAATTGCTTGAGGCATTAGACCAAGCGATATGCACAAGCTTGTTGATCCTATTTTGCATGCTACACCAAAAAAATTACAGTCCGATCATAAAACTAAGGAGTGTCTATAAACAAGTTAGTATTGTGTCACCCTTGACATAGATACCTTCCAATTCATGGCATATTTCAATGTGTCAACTTCTGGGTGATTCTTCTCCATCTATTCATTAGCAACACAAAACTAAAGTTGTCTCCATTCTAGCTGAGATTCAACCCATACAAAGTTCATCTCCAATCAAGACTGTCTCTGTAGCATTTGCCTATTATGCCTTGGAGGCACCACTGGTACTTTGAAGGTGAGCCCGATGATGACTTCACCAACTCAAATGCATCACCTCAAAAGGCATACAAACAAATTGATAACTCTACAAATGAGCATGTTCATTAAGTTATTTTTACATATCATTCTCCAATGCTTCAAATAAACATGAAAAGAACACTAGACTATATTTTGACAAGAATAACACTAGTCTACTCATTTCCTTTTCAAAATCTCTTCACAGTAACCTACTCTCATGGAGTTTTTCACATTAAATGTCTCCTCAAATTATGACTTCTAAATAGAGGAAACTCTAATTTCTAAGCTATTTATGAAAATGATCGTATTGGCCATATTACATCAATTTCCATACGCTAGATAACATGGTTAAATCCTATTTCTCAACTGCTTCATTTTAAAAATTTCCTAATTACTTAAGATACAAAAATAACTATATTTCTAACATTAGGATAAATAAAATCCCTCTATAAACTATCAAACAAAACACATTACAATAAAATAAATACCTAAGTAAACTTAAGAAACTTGGTGTGTGCCTAACAATATTAACACCAAAGCCAAGTATTTTGATGGAATTACTAAATACAATCCAAACAATTGCATCATCACCACAAAAGCTACACTAAGAGAGTGTGATCCTAAATATGACACAAAATGCCTACTTCATTGGTAGATATGGGTGCAAGGGAAGAGTATGGAATTTTAAATTGACCAAGTTTGCCTAAAGAACCTCATCTCTAACAGCCATTGAGCTATTGAATTTGCCAATCATGCCTAATGCTCAATCTTACTGTATCAATGGGTTATTTTTCAGGTGATGGATTTAGCGGATTAGATTAAATAAAAACCCAAAGAAACTATGGAATACAAAGAAAGCAAATAATAAATGATTATACCAGATATCCGTCGCAACTTCCATGATTCACTTCCATAGCACCTACTAGCTTGCAGCGTATGATTGTTGCCCTTAGATTTGTGTGTGAGCAAACGATTGTGACCATGTCCTATGCAAGTTTTGAAGGATTTGAATGACAAATGACTGTGCCTATGAGAAAATATTTAAATAAGCTAAATGCAAAGTAAATTCTAAACATAAAATGTCTATATTAATGAAGTGGTCTTAATAATGAAGTGGTCCCTAAATTGTGAGCAAAATTGACATTTTATAGAAAATGCAATTTTGGATGGATGGACGAGATTAAAAGTTGACAAAGCCTAAAATCAGTGGACGAGATTTCATGTGACAATCCCTAATTAGGGTTAGGGCAAGATTGTTAAATGAGTGGTCAAGATGCCATTTGATAAAATTAAATTGACGGTCGAGAATAAATGTGATAATTAGTCAAAAAGATAAAGATTTTTGAAAAATCAAGAAGATAAAGACTGCTTGATTTGTAAAATTCGAAAAATCAAGAAGATAAGAGTTGAACTGAAAAGCAGATTTTTGGAAAATCAAGAATTTGCTCAATTACTTGATTTTTGGAAGAAGATTACCCTTTTGAATTAAATTAATTCAAAATAATGATTTTATGTGACAATAAATAATCTTTTTCAGATTATTTACTAAAATGAAGTGACAGTTAATAAAATGAAATCATTTTAAATAATTTCATTTACTTAAAATGAGAGAAATATGAAATTAGGTAATTAAATAATTAAACATAATTATTTAATTTAGAGGATTATGACCGATAATTAAATAAATTAATTATTCATTTAATTATGAGAATTAGTGACATATTAAATAAACAAATGAAATTCATTTATTTAATAATGAAGAAAAATAAATGAATAAAGGTAATTAAATAAATTAATAAATTTATTTAATTGTAAGAAGACAATAGACAATTAATGACGTATTGAATAAATAAATATAATTTATTTATTTAATAATCATGGAGAATACAATAGACATGAATTAATTAAATAATAATGAATTACTTAATTAATAGTCGAATGTGGACCAAGGACATAATTAAGTGTCATAATCATAGAGCTTGCAGGCCTAGGTCATTTTGTTCCTACAACACCAAAGGTATACACATGACCCATCAATGTCACTTATTGTATGCTACACATCCTTTCAAAGATAAAATTCTTTGATGCAATACCAATTGATTTTTGTGATGTAATTCTTGAGAATTTATGCATAATAGTCTCAAATGTGTATATATAGCCTAGCCTCAAAGTATTATCATATCAACAAGCAATAAGAGATGTTAGATTCCTGGAATAATTCCTGTTAATCATGTCACACCAAGTCCTAAGAGGATTGTGCCACTTAGCTATTGCATATTAGGCATTCAAAACTCCACCGCCAACAATGAGAGGTTACCTCAAGTATTAAAATATCAGATTTTGGGAACCAATTGCAGAAATCAATTCTTTGCTGATATACAACATTATCAAAACAAATTAACTTACTCAACAAGAAAGTATTTGAGAAAGGTCAGCTAGAGAAAGCTCCTTTGTCAAAAAAGCTTATGCATTGATTTTATTTTTTGTCATGATCTGCAAAATATATCAATCACCTCTCAATTTTTGCAAAGCAAAATGTAATATCCCCAATAGGATTTGACCTAAAATTCTGATTTTTATTTTCAGAATTCTGCCCTAATTTTCTGCACTTTTGTTTCTGCTAAAACCCTAGAATTCTGATCTGATTTTCTGCTTTCAATCAAGTAAGAACAGCGAACATATATGCATCTAATATGCTCAAATAATAAAGCCATAATAAAACCCTTATAATAATATCTTCAAACATGAACTCATCCAACAATTTATGACATCCAAATGCAAACAAATATAGGGACAAATCTGACTTCTGAATTAATCAGTCTGCTGCTACAAATCAGAACTCCTGAATAGACTCAAACATGCCCAATTACATCCCAGAATTCTACCAATTACAAATCAGACCTCATAGTAGGTTTGTACATACCAAAATGATGTAGAATGATGCTTCACAAACCCTCTACAATGATGGCACTTGGGCTGCTGCTAGGGTTAGGGTTTAGAAACCCTAAACAATGAAATCACCTCCAAAAAGCCAAACGCCCTTCTCAAATGTGGTGCTCCAAGTTAGGGCGATGCCCTAATGCATAATGAATACAAAATACCACCCAAAGCCTGCTGCTCTAATCCGATCCAAAAATCTGAATATGCAAATCAGCTTCAAACCTCCAAAGATCTGTAATTGAAGTGCAAGTAGGATTCTGTCACAAATCCTCCACAAGGTGAGCTAGGTTTTCGTCCAAATCAGCTAATATGCAATAGGATTTCCATCCTAATCCGCAATCCAAATCTGCTCCTAAGGAGAAGAAGTCTGCTGTAAATAATTGCTTGAATGATAGAATTGAACTTCAAGACTCCTTGTATATATATGCAATAATTTTCTCCCTCACACCTAGGCCGACCAGCATGAGATATTTATTTTTTATCTTTTAAAGCCACATTAAGGCCTCAAAAGGGGGACAACCCCTTTCCCTTAATTAATTTCTTTTTTATTCCGTTTTTTTCTCCTCCAAACATGGCCGACCCAAAAAGAATTCTTATTTTATTTTATTTTTTTTAATTTATTTATTTATTTATTTAAAATATTATTATATTTAATTAAAATATGAAAAATAGTTTTCAAAAACACTTTTTCCTGCCCTTGCAAAATTTGAATTTCAAATCAAATTGGGGACATGATAGAAGAAAGGTCACTAGAAATGATAGAAAACCTTAATTTTTTTTCATGATTCACAAAGTGTATTGATCACCTCCTCAACTTTTGCAAAGTAAAAAAATGAACTTTACATCTCTCCTTCCTCCATCAGAAGAACTTACACCTCAAATTTTTTGGGCAAAAAAACTCAAGTGGGTTTTTCAAAATATATCACTCACCACTCAATTTTTGTGAAGCAAAAAGGATTGTTCTCATGTCTCCCCTCCTTTGTCTCCCCTCCTTTGTCAAGAGAGCTTGTGCCTTGATTTTTTGGGGGAAAAAAAAAATCAGGTGGCTCAAGAAATATACCGAACAAGTCTTGATTTTTGCAAAACAAATTTTCACATAGGTTCCTAGACTTATGCGATTGGAACAATTGCTTTTCAAGGTGGAACATTATCCGCATGGTATTTTAGGCTCTTTATATAGCAAAACTTCACCTAAAATTTCTTCACATCCTCAACCTTGTTGATTGCCCAAGCTTTTCAATGCAATAGTTCATTTTAGCTTTCTTTGCCCAAGCTATTTGTCTTTACCAACAATTCATTTCCACTTCCAAGAGAAACACACCAGCCCCATGGATGATGACTCTTCAAATCTCAAATCCAACCCTTCATTTACTCATTTTGGCTAGTTTTTAGTTTCTACATTATATAGATATAAAATAGGAAGATTCAAATGAAGAACTTAGAGTTCAAGACATTCATCTTGCCCTCAAAGATCACCCCTCTGGCATACTATCACATTTGCAATAAATTTCGATAGTGTGGTAATTTCAATTACTAGCAAATTTTGTTTAAAATATTGCTTCCTAGTATACTTCCAATTGCTACCCAATCTCCTAAACCTTATTTAACTTTCCAATATAATGAAAGATACTCATACAATCTTGGGAAAGAAAAGTGAAAAAGCCTACAAGGCTACTGCTTAGTTTCCTTATTTAAGAAGATCCCCACACTGTGTCTTGATTTGGCAACAATATGCAAAATGAGTTGCTAGAAAATCAGATTACAAAGTTGCTTTAAAATAACCATCCATAGACCCCAACATGAAACATCTATTAACAAAATCAGTAAGAAGACACTATTTCACCTATCTCTAGAAAAATATATATATATTATCATAGTTTATTGATCAGTTTCAGAGATAGTAAATGGTAAAATAATTGGTAAGTGGAAAATACCTTTAGAGCTTGAAGAGCTGCAAAAGCTTGCCCTTGTAAATGGTCAACAACTGGAGGAACCACCACTTTACCAGGAGCAACATGTAGGGCTGGACGAGATGGAGCAGGTATGCCAGGAGATGGAAAGGAAGATTCAGATTCTGAAGATAGAGGTTCAAACATAGAGGTTCTTGTAGCATTGAAATCAATACTTTCTATGTCAACCAAACCAACAGCTTCATCTTTTTCATTAAGCCCACTTGCACTAGTTTCTTGAACTAAAGAAGATTCACTAAAGTCTGTAACAACAATAATTGGTACTGTTTCAGACGCTAAGGGAGTTTCATTATTAAGAATAAATTGTTTTATCTCCACTGTTTCTGGAATATGAGAAGGAATAGCTGAAGAGTTTTGATCAAAACCAAGTTCTGCAGAAATTGTGGGTTCTGGTATTGCACTATCACTAGAAAAGGTGTAATCAAAATCACTAGAAACATCTGGATTTCTTTCCATAGAACTATCTTTCTCTTCTGAATTTGGTTCAGCACCCTGGGAATCAGTATACAAATACATTAAGTTTGGCTCTGAAACAGGTGAAACAACAGAGGTGTCCATATCCTCAATTTGAATCATGGAACCAGTTTCTGAATATAGCAAACTATTACCCCCATCACTCTCAGATATTTTGCACACAGATTCGATTTCAGAATAAGATTCAACAAGAGAAGATGCATTGTTTGTGGACTGAGATATAGCTACTAAATTGGGTTCAGACTGGGGTACAGCTGCAAAGTTATCTATACTGTCACATTTGGCAACAACTGGGGAATCAGACAGTAGAGAAGATGAAACATCTTTGCCATTGGTAATGGGTACCAAATCCACTGGCTCAAATTCAGGTTCCTTCGGTTCAACATTTATTGTGAAACTAGTAACAGGAGCAAGACTTATATCAGCCCCAACTTCAGTTCTCAAACCATTAATTTCCTCAAGTGAGAGGTAAGACCGGTCTGTACCTGCAGTTTCCTGCACATTGTTGAAATCTCCTGTGCGCCCATCTGTTTCCTCATTTTGCTTTTGTTGCTGGGCATCAGCTGCTATCAAGTTACCTGCAGTTTCCTCATTTTGCTTTTGTTGCGAGGCATCAGCTGATATCAGGTTACCCTGTTCCCGGTCATTATCAGCAACTGCTGAGTGTAAAGCATCAGAAGATAATATTGTTGCTTGTGTAGCAGTAAGAGGCACCATCACTTGGTTCTTGTCTGCTGTATAAATTCACAATTCCATCATTAAGCTGTGAAAGATGTTTGGCAACACACGAATTTCTTCCCAACAAATCATAAACTAAAATGTATGAATCAAAGTTGCTGTGCTATCCAAGCAAATTGAATAATCTGCAGAAAGATTATGAGACGTGCCTAGATGGACATCCAACAGCAGGCATACATATCCAATTTCCTGGAGAAAATGCAACCAATGGATATACATCCAGTGCAGGTATGATAATCTCTTATTAAAAAAAAATCGATTCTGATTAAAAAGAAAAGGATCACAAAGAAAAATTATCTAGCCTAGTCTAACCATTTAAACTCTAAAGTGAGATAACATGCTTCTGAGTCTTAATAAATGTATTACCATATTAAATGAAAGGTTAACAGACTTATAAATTACCTCTTCTTGAGAAGAAAGAATGTGAAGCAAAAGCAAAACCAATTGTAAGAACAAGTCCTGCAGCTCCTGCAGCCAAGTAACCTGCAACTTCACCAAAGAGACAACAAATCAACCACACCTTTATGCACAATGTCCATCATAGAGCATTAAACTTCTTTAAAACTCATTAATAGAAGGTAAGGTGGAGACCAATCACACATAAAACATGATGTACTCTTGTCAAAATTAAGATCGTAATCATTCTTTTGGTTTGTTGTCTTCATGGTCTTCTCCCAAATGTACTCTAAATGATTAAATGTACTGTTCACAGAAAAATGAGCATGTCAAAACCATTAAGAAAAACTTCAAAACTATTGTGCCAAAACTGTTGTAGTGATGGATTGTCAACCAAGACACACACACCCTTCACACCAGCTTCACTGCCTCTGCTATTACTTACACTTAATTCTACTTATAATGTGTAGCATTTTGATTTGATTTAAGCAAGGGATTACAAATAAAGTTACAGAAGGGCTTTAGGCATTTTTCTCTTCAGGTGAAAAGTGACACCAAAATACTAATTTGAAAAACATCATGCCACACATTAAGATTTTCATATGCATGAGTTGCTCCTGCTGGTTGCAAAAATTTCCTAGGGCAAAGAAAAACCAACCAAAGAGACCAAAAGCATTAAATCTGCCAAGCCATTCTTGTGAAGCGAGAGAACCAGATAAGGCAATGGGATACAAATAAGGAGATTGAAATGAAGAAAGTGAAAAAAACCAGGTGAATTAGTGAGCTCCCCATACTAATACAGTCATGATAAGACGAGCCAAACGGACAGTTGGTTGCAATCCCCATGCAAATTAGTATGTTTCCTATGTTTAGGTGGATGTGACAAGGCAAACCAAATGGATAAGGTTGGGTGTAAGGCCCAGATGAATTGCTGTCTTATTAAAGCAGCCATACAGATGAGTGCAGGAGCAAGCCCAGGTGAATTTAGCACTAGCATTGTCCCCATTACAATATGTCTATGATAAAGTGAGCATTAGAAAGGCAGCCCAGGTGATTTATCATTGATACCCACTTCATATGGCTATGATAGGAAGGGCCATACAGACAAGTCTGTGTACAAGCAAAGGTGAATTAGCACTAGCATTGCTCCGAATCATAATGCATCCATGATAAAGCAATCCATGTAGAGGCATCCCATGCGATTTACCATTGCTTCCCCCTTAATGGGGCTGTAATAAGAAGGGTATACAAACAAATCTGGGTGCAAGCACGTGTGAATTAGCACTAGCATTGTGGCCCTGAGAAAGTGAGCCCTACAAAGGCAGCCCAGGCAATTTAACAGCGTTACACCCTTAATGTGGCTGTGATTAGGAAAGCTATACAGACGACTCTGGGTGCAAATTAGCACTGGCATTGTTCCCCATCACAATGGATCAGTGATAAAGCGACTCATACAGACACAACCCATGTGATTTACAATTGCTGCCCCTAATGTGAGGGTGATAAGAAGGGCTATGAAAGTCTGGGTGCAAGCCCACGCAAATTACCAGCATCCCTGTGATAAGGCGGTAGGCCATACAGAGAAAGCTAGGCACAAGTCACAGGCGAATTAACATTGCTCACCGTGTTGTTAATTTGGCTATGACAAACCAACACATGAACAAGGCTGAGAAAGCCGGGCAATGCCCCACGCGAATAAGCATTGCTCCCCGTGTTAATGTGGCCATGATGAAAAGCAAGCATATGAACAGGCAGGGCCAAACGATTCGCAGAAGAGAAATTCCTTCGCCTTTGCATCTAAACCAAAAAGCAGCCATTATATTCATACTTACAAGATGGCAGAAATGAGAGCCAAATTTTACCCATAAAAAATTTGGCAGAAAAGAAACCCCTCGGAGGGGACATCTAAAGCCAAAAAATGTTCTAACCTCATTATTATCTCATATCCAAACAAAAACACGCAAAGAATAGCTAATCACATTACTTATAATAGACATGATATTTCCACAGTCCATAAAATTATTTGGCAATACTTCTAGTAATATCTGTGTAAGTTTTTCACGTCAACGTTTCAGATCAGGATTACATCCAAACCAAAAAAGAAAAAAAGAGTGGCTAACCTGAAAACTTTTTCCCCGGCGGAGTTTGATCTGAAGAGCCCCAACCAGCAAAGGAATTGGAGGGCGCTGAATCTTTCTCCAGCCATGACAAGTTAGGTGGTTTCTTCTTTCGTTCTCCTCCTTCTCCTTCTTCTTCCCTGTTGCCAGCAATCGCGCACGGCCGTATGGAGCGCCCCACCCGCTTAATTCCACAGTCCAGAAATCTAGGGGCTCTGTGCGGCAAAGTAGCGAAAGGAGCCAATCCCGATCCCCGCTGCAACTGCCAAGAATTTGGGGAAACCGTGGCCAAAGAATACGCCATATTTGATGCAACTTCTTTGATTTCCGCCTTCCACAAGTGCCGAGCAGATTCTTTTATTACATTTGACGTCTGGATAAGCGACCTTTGCTGCGTTTAGCGGCCATGTAAATCCTTTGGGTTTCTATCGCTTTTCAGGGTTTTAGCAGCCACCGCTGTTTTAGTCCTTGTGCTTAGAATTCTTCTCAGACGATGTTAACTGGCTTGCATTTGTGAGCCACCAAACTATGCATCGACGGACGTGGTGCTTGCGTTTGCATATACTTGCGTGCTGTTTAGCGCGGCTAACAGGCTGACGTAAGCGAACCGTAGCGACGGCTGGGATGATTTGTGGTGGGGCCGGATTGAATGCGCGCCGTCGATGCTTGGCAACTTCAAAAAAGAAACGTTGGAGTGTCGCTAGACTGTTCCACGTGGGTGATTTATTTTTTATGTTTTTTTTTAATTCTCTAGTTTGGAATAATAGGTGGAGAGCAAGCAATGATATTTTTGACCAAAGTAGTTGAGGTGTAATGCGGACGATAGATGGTATTTTTATCTTCACATTATTTTTTCTTATGGTTTAATTAGATTGTTCTTTATGTGATGATTATTATGTAAGTTTGCATATTTTTCACAAAAGTTAACAAATAATTTTATCTTAGTTATATTTCATATCCACACAATCTAAGGGTTTGGATTTAATTTGTAATTTTCATCATTCATCGTCTTAGTTGTTATGGATCAATCTTCTGCGTGTGGATTAGAACTTCAAACTTTTATATTTTATATTTTAAATTGGGCACATGTTCCCTCTTTTCTACTACCTTTTATGAGTAGACTAAAGCACTAATTATTTCAAATTGTGTGCCAGACTAATGTATTTAAGGGCATGGCCTACTTCGTTATTATCTTATGGGATCAAGGATCATCATAAAGCATAATAATAACATTGTATAGCATCCTAATTGTATCATCATCCTAGACATATTGCATGCTTGATGTTACATCCCAATTGTGAAGTTACTATTTACTATTACTACATAGGGTAAATATGAATGTAATGTGAATTCTAGAGATGAATAGATTATGTTTGTACCTTGTTAACAATATGAATGTTATCTCATTTGATGTTGTCTGATTTGATATTACCTTAGTTGATGTTATTCATGGTGAAATATTGCATATATGTGAATTAAAGGTTGTTAAATTATTATTATTCTAACTTTGGAAATGCTTATAAATACTGCATATGTTATGAACAAATAACTGTCATAGGCATGTGTTAGTGGTTGCAGGTAAATGTTCATTTCTCCAAGGGGAGGGGAAGTATAACTCGGGAGAAGATCTTGGTAGGGTAGCCGGTAAATATTGTTGAATAAACCAGATACTGAGAGGGGGGGTGAATCAACATCTAGACAAACTCATTGAACAAATACTTAAAACTTTATTGCAGCATAGAACAGATTAAAGCAATGTTCAAACATCAAGTTCCACAACACAAGAACACCATATTTTACGTTGAAAATCCAATGAGGGAAAAACCACAATGAGGATTAACTCACTGTATATAAAGTTATATCAATACCTGTAACAAAGAGGCTCATTGCCAGATACAAAAGCTCACTACTTACAAGGACTTATTGTCCAAAGTGGAGGCTCACTGCCTACAAAAATAAGTAAACAAAAATGGTTGACCGCCAGAGTTGAACTAAGGAGTTACACCACATGTGCAGATTCAATTCCTTTGATGCTCAGAGTATTCGCTCGCATGACCTCAGACTAACCTTCAACCACTGTTCGCACACTTCTTCTTCTCTTCGCATTCGCATTCCTTTTTTTTCACCACCTCACATGTCTTAGCTATCTTTCACATATACCTGATATGTATGAATGCATTAATTAGGTCGGCCTAGTTGATGCAAATCATATTTCAAAAGGGTAACTTCTCGGCTTCATATTCATTTGTGTCATGCAGCATCATGTCAGTTGGGACCAAGACTAGGTCACACTTATAATTCATAATTCATGTTGGGCTACACTGAATATTAGGTCGGACATGATTAACTTAATACCAAAATGTAATTCACAAAAAAAATTGATGCCAACACATCACCCAAACATATGAACATTTGAAAGTACATCTATGCACGCTTCCAACCATCATAAGCCTTTTCCCAAAACTTTTGATCATACCGATTATCGAAGGAAATGCACAGACCAAAATACTAGAGATACCAAATCAAATACTGGATAGGATAAGCATGATCGATACACCAGTACAAGGTACTGAACCAACATGGTGACATCAATGACAATATATGACATACTTCCAACAATCTCCCCCTTTATCATTGATGGCAACATGTGTGAAAAGTTTGATTCAAAATTCTCCAAAATAAAAATTCTCTTCCAAAAACTTCTCCCCCTTTCCAAAACTCTCCCCCTTTGACATCAATATCAAAGGGTGCCAACAAGATGAAAACATGGTGGCATTCAATATTTGAAGATTTTCATTCAAAACTTTAAAACTTTCAAGCATCCAATTTCTCAAACTAGAAAGACTATTTTCACTTGAAATACCTTTGTGTACCTTTCTTTGATCACAGGATGCAATTTCTTCCACTCTAGTACTGCAAAATCCATTCTTGTACACACACTTTCCAATACAGCCAATAGTGTGAAGGAGGATGACCAATCTGTGGATGAACATTATTTCTCATAGTCTTCTGCATCAGAGAGTATTCTGAAAAGATGGTCTAACCGGACCTCAACAATTTCCTTAAGGAGCTAGAAGGTTTTCACTACATCATCCCTTTTCCTCTCCACAATGATCATTTCTACTTGAATTTCACCAACTCTCGGCCTTTGCTTTTCTTCTTTGCCTTCAAAAATATTAAACTTCTTTCCAATGTTGTTCACTTCATATTCTATTGCTTCAATTTTGCTTCGAAAATTATCAACTGCAGTAGGCCACCAGAGACAATACTTGTATATGTCTGACATTTCTTTTATGCACTTTTTTGTCTCCACGATTAGTTCAGATAACCTTTGCTTTGCTTTAGAACATCTCTTTTCAACTAGAGCTTCCAACTTACGTCCCCCCAGACCTTCAAGCAACATTCTCTCTTCAAATATTTCAACTAGAATTTCAAGTAAGGAATCAGAAACAGTAGATGCATCAATACCTTTTTGAAGTAGATATTCAACTAAAGCATCATCAATTTTAAGTCAGTCAACAGGTGAGGCCGTACTCCACACATCACCAATTTTCTTCATTTTCCCTTTTATTAACATGGATCAGATGCCTTCTGGATCGAAATATTTTGATCCATCCAGAGATTCTTCTTCTTCTTTCTTCTCTTCAGGGATAACAATGACATTTTCAGAGAGAGATTTTCTTTTCTTTGATTTCGGAGGGGAATCACTAGTGACTACTTCCAATTCTTTTGTCCCGGAGGAAGAACCTTCCTCAAATCGACTCAATCTAGTTTCACCGGAGCTCATTACATTTTGCAAGGATAGGAAAAAGTTTTTACACGTGCTTGCTTTATCCTCTAAACTTTCCAAGTGCCTATATATCTGTTTTGCAACGGGAATCTCAAATTCCCACTCAACATCTTTCTTTCCTGGTAGTGATTTAAGAAAATAAAGTACCAAACATGTAAGCAAGGACCCAAAACAGAATGGATATCCTTCTCCTAGTAGCATTCGAATGTTCTTAGTAAGATTTTCGAGAATGAGCTTACATAGATCAACTTGTATGTTCTCTTTTACCATTTTATGCGCCAAATATACTACAATGGCCGAAGTAGAGCTTTCTTGATTTATGAAATAGATTTTATAAGAAATGTCGTATGTAACATACCTAACAGAGAAATCACCAATAGTGTCGATCAACAGTGCTCAGGGATCTTTGTCAACTCCTGTCATTTCCTCCACTTCCTTGTATTTTATAGTTTTCTATCTAGGAAGTTCTCCGACACTGCACAGTCCAGTAACCACTTCGATTGCTTCATTCAAAACAAGATAGGGTTTGTCCAATACAATGTTTCCATCCTTGAATTTTCTCAGAAGGAACAAGATAAAATCTTTTTCAACAAACCAAGGGAATTCTCCCCATACATCCAAACCTAGGGTTTGTATGTTCGGTAAATCGCTCGATTCCAACCCTAATTCCAATTTCTTTATTTTTCAATGATCAAATTCATCCATCTCGACTCCTTTCAACTTCGGAGGGATATTCTCACTCGGTCCTCTTTTAAAGATTTCCATTATAGCTCTCAAAATTAAAAATCTAATTCTTCAGTTACCTTCTTCTGCAACTGTGAGATAGGGAAACTTTTGTCACCTATTTCAAATATCCATAATGATTTCTTCGAAGGTCTTCAAATCGCTTTAGAAGTGCTTCAAGAGAGTTTCAAGTCACTCTACAAATCCTTCGAATGTATTTGATGATCAAAATGATTTGAGAATTTTCTTTTATACTCCATCATTTTACCCTAACTCACATTAATTGCAAAAAGTTGACAAACTTCTCTTCCATTTATACTGAGAAACCCTAATTTACTTCACAAAGGAACATGCTTGCTCCTTTTCTTCTAATTTCTTTTGCATCACTTATGTCATGTCATTCCTCACAACATATCCACGTGCCAACACCTGACACGTTGTATTTCTGGGGGTTTAATTGATTTTCTGATAAAGCTCCCCCTAAGACCATGCTAGGTCTAATTCTCGGAGGATTCATCTACATCGGATAAGGGTACAGATGCATCAGTAGACTCTAATCCTTCTTTATTTTTCCATATTTTATTCATTTCTTGCTTAACTTCTTCCTTCCAATTTTTTCCACTGGTTTGTTATCTTCCACCAGAGCAGACTACTTTTCCTTTCTATTTTTGCAGACTTTTGAGATATGTCTTGGTTTCTTGCAATAGTAACAAACTATATTTCTTTAACATGCTTGATTTCCATTTGTTCTAGTTCTACATTGATTTGCTTTATGTCCAAACATGTTGCAGGTATAACAATAGCCATTAAATGATTGATTCATCATTTTTCCATTGAACCTATTCATCATCATCTTTATCGAAGATTTGCACTCAATAGCTTTATGTCCTATCTTCTTGCATGTATAACATTGTCCGGAGAAGGGACCAGAAAACTGATTCAACCTACTCCTACACTTTATTGCCTTGTGACTAGATTTATTACATGAAAAACAAACACCATTGAATGAAGAGTGCCTTTGTGCATTTGGTTGTCTGATAGGTGGTTTCCTTCCAAAGTATCCTTTTTGCTTCCCTTTGTCTTGAGTCTTCTGATTGATTATTTGATTTAAGCTCTACATTTTTTCTTCAGCTTCATTACCTAATCCACTTTTGTCTTTAGAAGGTTTTTGTCTTGCTATCAATTCATCAAGCTTGGTGGAGCTTGTCTTGAAATCCTCTTCACAAAGTTTTGCTTTCTCAAGTTCTATTTTCATATTTACCACTTCCTATTGAAGCCTACAACAAACATCATCTTTGCTTTGTATTACACTTTTTAAGCATTCTTCAACTTTCTTCTTTTCATTTATCTTCAACTTTAGTCTGGTATTCTCATCATTTGCTTAAGCTCAACTCATTAAGCGGAGATAAATGCCACATATTAAGTATGATGGTAGTTGTGCATGAACTATAAACAATATTTCATGAAATATGCATGACTTATGGCAGCGTATGAATTAGTAGTGAGAGTGTGACTTTACACCTGCAATGCATTGTGAATAAAGGTTGATAATAGTCATCAATGACTATTGGAATGGAAGTCATTTTGGAAATGATTTCGGTTGTGTACGTAAAGTTGCATATCACTCGCCATGTCATGTATGAGAGAAATGTATGAATTTATTTTATCTGTTAAACCTTGACTTGGTTGACGTAATAAATATGAGTAATGTGGACTTAGTCCAACATCTTAAATTGGCTAAATCGACTCATCCTTTATTTCAGTCGATATATGATAAGTGTTGCTGAATTATTATTGACTTTTTCAATCCTTCTGAAACCATGCCAACTTGATAGTTTAAAATATGCTTTGGCACCACCTCTTGAAGCATTTTCTTGTAGATGTCTTTGTTGGATAAGAATTTAAATTCTCCATGTGCTTTTTGAATTGGTCTTTGAAATGTTGTCAAAGATGTAAGTCGATCTGTAAACATTTTGTTGAGTCTGAGCTTAATTCATTGCCACCTTTATGTTGACTTTCTTTGCATGAAACTTGTTGTCACTTGACATGCCTAAACCATAGGGATTTTGATGTTGGGTTGCTCTTTAAATATTCATTCCATTTCTCTTGAAACCTATTCTCTTCTATTTAATTTTGAGAGGCATTATTATTATCATTCACTTGTGAGAGATGCATTTTACCAAGAGACATACGTCTTTTGTTGTTTATAACTTCTGAGATATTACCATCCATGTAGATCTATTTATAAGTGAGAAATAGAGTGATCTTTTGTGAGTAAGAGGTATCATTGTTGTTTGAGTGGAGTGAGCTATCAACAAGTGAGAGAGAGTTGTAGTGAGAAGCCAAATTCAAGCTAGTTTATGTTGGATAAGGATGCATTGCTTCCATTCACAGGGATAAGTGATAACAAGCATGAGGATATCTTCTTCTTGTTTTTGATTGGATAAGCAGGGTTTTTGAAAGGGCCTTGAACCCTTTTACAAATCGAAAATAGATCGTTCAACTCAACAAAACAACAAAAACTAGTAGAGACCAACAAGACAGTAAGAAACAACAACCAAATGGAACCACTACAACTCCATCAAAATGGAGCAAAAAATTACACACCCTGCTCAAGGTGGCTTAAAAAATTGTTCTAGATATTTTTGTTGAACCATTATACAAGGGTTCTTCTCCACAACACTTTTCCTCATTTTTTTGCAAGGAGAAGAAACATAACCACTCATGGGACCAAACAAACCAGGAGTATCAACAAAGGGGCCATTAGAATCTTCAACTTGAGGCTTCTGAAAGAGAGTGGTGTGATATTCCATAGCAAAATACATCTCTTTTTCCTTCCAAACAAAGTATTTTTTATTTTTCCTTAGGTAGCTATAGGAGGCATGACCTACTTTACCGCAACAATGGCAAATAATGGGAGAATCTTCATACTCAATTTGATGTACCCACTTGCCAAGTCTTGAAGATAAGGTAGTCTGAGTAGGGAGGATTAGATTATTCTCCACTAACACACAAAACCTATCAGACAATAATCTCTTCATCGATTTCATGATCTTATCTGTAGAACAAAAATTCCCAAAAGAATTAGCAATACCCATAAAAATATTTTTCGTGCCAAAACTCCAAAGGCAGCCCTAGCAAACAAACTCAAATAGGAAACATAAGAGCGTCCATCATAGGGTTGAAATCGGGAGACCACCTTTGAAGGCAGAGGTCATTCTGACCAAAAAACCAAGGGCCATCAACAAGGACCTTAGAGCAATTTTCTTCGCAAGGGAAGGAAAAGAGGAAGAAACCATTTATCATGGTAGTTACCTTGATTTGGTCGCAAAACTTCCAGATCCGACAAACCAATATTCTCAAAAAATCAATGTTGGGACGAAGGCCACATAATCTCTCGACCAAGGAGCTCTTAAGCCAATCCAAGGTCTCCACAAAGGTAGAATCAGGAACATCAAATTCAGCTTGTCCTTCCTCCACAACAGCAATGGAGCTACCATCAAAAACATCGCAGTGGGCAGACCCGCCACCATCCTTCATATCATGAAGATCCTCTGAGGCAACCATAGGGGAGGAAGGAAGAACAAAATGAATAATACTCAAACCATCAGCCCTACAGTCTATCCCATCAATGGGAAGCTCGACAACTATAGGGGGCAAAGGGGAAACAACAAGGACTTCAAAAGAGGAAGGAGCACCCTCCTTAGTAGCAACATGGATAAGGAATCCTTTTTTGAGACCAAAAAACAAAGCAATGTCACTAGTTCTCTCAATAGAACTAGTAGTCAAGTTCCTCTGAGTCTTCACACGGGCCTCCAAAAGGATATCAAGGAGAAGCTCATCCTCCTCAACCGACCCATCACAGATCCCTTCCTCAAGACAACTAGAAGCAGCAAAGGAAGAGCCATCAATTGGATCTTCAAAGTCAGAGTACAGAAAATCGACCTCATACCACTCTTGAGCCCACAGGTCAACAATAGGGGCCTCAGGGGAGCCACTCCTCATAGAACCAATGCCACTATGGGAGCCCACCAGACCAGACCCCGTTGAAGCTACAAGAACAGGAGCATAAAACAAAGGACCAACAACAACAGGCCCATCTTCATCTATTTCGCCTTCTTCATCCTCGCCATCTATAGAAGTAGTAGGATCTCCTTCAGAGTCTTCATCTTCATCACCTTCATCATCAAGAAGTTTCAAAAAAAGGTGACCTCCTTCATTTCTGTGTAGAGCCTCCGCCATTCCTCGTGGATGTAATCTAGCAGAGCCTCCACCGTTCCTTCTTTCTCGCATAGAGCCTCTGCCATTCCTTTGATCCTGTGCAGAGCTATTTGCAAATCCTCCATCATGCCTTCGATCCCACGGAGAGCCACTCACCTCCGTCATGCCCTATGATAATACTTTTGAAGATAAATTGTTTCTTCTTGTTGTTATTTACTTAGAATTATTATGATTTCTATATTGCCTATAATGTCTTTTCCGTCATATCCATTGAAGGAAATCTCTTCTTCTTATTATTTACTTAGAATTATTATGATTTCTATATTTCCTAAAATGTATTTTCACTATGTGCAATAGAATTAATTGAGAGTGTCTTTGGAAAAGGGAATTGAAGCTTTTTAGGGTGTTTTTATATTGTGTTTTTAAGTACTCCATGATAGGAGAGATTGCTTGACACAAGTACTTAATTATACTAGATATGTCAAAGAGATTGCTTGACATAGGTATTTAATTATACTAGATATGTTTGAACATGGGTTGCAATGTGTTTGTATTTACTCCATAGTAGGAGATGGGTGTTTATCATAAGTATTATATACTAGGTATGATTGAACATGAGAAGCACATATGGAGCACTTAGCTAAGTTATTGATTTAACTAGGAAAGCTTGTGTTTACTCCTAGGAGAGGTCATCCAAAATGGGAGAGGGATTATATACTTACATGTAAGTAGGGTTATCCAAGTACGTAGGTTATCTTTGGAATGATGGACTATCCATTGAGGAAGTACCTAGCTTGTGTACTTACTAGTTAAGTAGTTAATTCCAAGTAGATTAATATGGTTGTAGGTTATCTGGGATAATGGGACTATCCATTGAAGGGAATACCTATGTGTAGCTTAAGATAGCCTTAAGTTAAATTGGCCCTGAGTAGTGTATGTGATAGACAACTCTTAGTCATTTACTAAATAAAACTCTTTGATCAAAGTAGTGTGAATGTTTGAGACTCCACTTTAGATTGTGTGACTCCACTCTAGGTTGTGTGACTACTGAGACTAATGTTGTTAATTCATCGTGATCTAGTATTACATGCTAGTTCAGGATTGTGGGATTGCAAAGTTCTAGTTATATAGGACACAACACTATGCTCAGTTGGTTGTCCTTATCGGTTACTCTACCAATCTCTTCATTGAAGGGAAGTGCCATCTATTGAATGATAAATGTGAGGGGGACCACATTAAGAGTTTTTGGTTGGCGAAAAAGTGCCTGAGTGATGCTTCTTCTCCACAGCAGGTGACAAAAGAACCAAGATTTGAAAGGAAGGATCCTAGACCATCTTACAGCTATTAGTTCTAAAGCTCATTGGAGAATTGTATGTAAGTGTATATATTCTTGTATAATTGTAACTTGTGAAGTTATTGTAATGAAATAGAATCTTTATTGTAAATTGATATGGCATCTTGTACATATATTATCAATAAAGAAAACAAATTTTTTTTTGCAATGACTTGTTACTTGGTTTATTTACTCGTATGGTGTAAAATTAGAAAATTTTACTTTATCGAAGGGTTAGTACGTTACATGTGGTATCAAAGCTACCAGGTTTTGCACTGAAATCTATGAGCTCATTACGCAACAATGTGTAAACCTTATCAGAATATAATGGTTGAGAAGTTCTTGTGCCACAATGGCAAGAGAAAAGTGTTGAATACCCAAGATACTGAGAGGGGGGATGAACCAATATCTTCTTGAACTTATTGAGCAAAAACCATCCAATTACTCCAATGCATATAATAGTAAAGATGAGAAAAATAATTAACAAAACATGAAACCATACAACACATGAACACCAAAAATTTTACGTGGAAAACCCAAAATGGGAAAAACCACAGTGAGGATTAACTCACTATATAATATAGTTCCAAAATCGGATACAAAAAGAGGCTCACTACCAGATACAAAAGCTCACTACTTACAAAGAGGACTCGCTATCAAAACAAGGAGGCTCTCTGCCTACAAAAGGATTACTATAACAAAATGGCTTACATCCATAACATGAATTGGTAAGAGTGCACCTAACAAGTGTTGATTCAGTTCCTTTGATGCTCAATAAATAGACTTAACACACTTCATAATTTTCACATACTTTTCTTCACATTTGCACCATACTTCATATTAAAATCACACCACATTTAATTCATCTTCAACGATCTCAAAATTATCCAGTATATATATCTAACTCATCTGCAAGCATCAATTAGGTCAACCTAATTAGATGCAATCTTTATTCACCAAAAATACTAACTGTCAGCTCCAAGTTAGTACAAAACTTCTCCAGAAATAATTTAACTATGTAGCATGCTATATCATGTCATCTTGGACCAAAGATAGGTCATACATATATTCACAACACAAATTAATCCACTATACCACCAACTATTTATTAGGTCGGCCAAGGATAAACCTAATAATAAACATACAAAAATAGAGTGATGCCAACACGTCGTACGAGCACCTGTACACACGAGATCCTGAACATATAGGCTTCCAACATCCATAAACCATTTCCCAAAATTAAGAGCAACGATGAACACCAGAGGGGGATTACAGACCAAAATACCAGAGGATGTAAACTGGTTCTTCATATTAGTTCAGAGTACCAGATCAAAATGACAACTTAATCAACATGGTGACATCAATGATAACATAAAGTATGTAGAACTAGACATTCTTCTTCATTCTTCCAACAATCTCCCCCTTTGTCATTGATGGCAACATGTGCCAAAAGAATGTATAACCCTTCACACAATTCTTCATTCTTTTCTCTCCCCTTTCTACATGACATTCTCTCCCCCTGAATGGAAAACAGGGATGGATCTAATGACCCAACAGTGTGGAATACATTCCCTTAACACTAATACAATAGAGGAGGAGAGCATAAATAGGTTCTAATAGCTTCTACAACTACTTGAGATGAATACAACCAGTAAAATAGATAACAAAATTCAACATTCACAAATTGACAGAAGATATACGTGGGAAAACCTTTTCAGGTAAAAAACCCACCACACAAAGTCAAGACAATTGTATTACAGTAATAAAAATAATTACATACAATGTTCAGTCTTCTCTAATTAGCTCACAACAACTCTTACAGTTCTATCTCTCTATTACAATACTTGCAAAGTATATAATTCTAATTCTTGACATATGCAATATTGTAGTCGACTTTCTAGGTCATACATTGCATTCAATGTCATCAACCAATCACCGACCATTAGGTTCATGAATCTCTCATCCAATCACACAACCGATCTACCCATGTTGATCTCCCTGCATCGAGCCACCTGAGCATTAATGCCACCACCCAAATCAGGTCCTGTTTGCCAGCCTAAGTCAGTGTGCAATTACTGCTTTGGCTTTTGGCCAATCAACATGCTATGCGTCCACCAACTATTCACTGATCACATTTGACTCTGATTTCAATTCGGTCAAACCAGGTATGAGCGCATCTGAGCTCTCTAAGACTCTACCGCTCCACCGTCGAGCCCAACCGACCCATCCGCAGTGTGGTGACAAGCACCTCCGAGCTTTGCCTTGACTTGCCCGGGCTACCATTGCACCATCTGAGTCAACCCACGATAATGCGGTGAGCTCGTCCGAGCTCACCCTTTGACTCCATCGAGCTCAACCAAAGATACCCTGTGCTACCGCTGAGTCCAACTGACCTGTCCGCGGTGTGGCGATAAGACCATCTGATCTCACCATGGACTTCACCGAGCTCTGTCTCTCCTTCCCAGTGCTATCGTAGCCTAGTCTGACTCGCCTTGTAGTATGGCAATATAACCACCCGAGCTCACTCCATGTCTGCACCGCGCTACCGCTGGCCGGTTGGAGATGACCTGCGGTGTGGTAGTGACGGCCTAGCAAACCACTAGCAGTCAAACCGCGCTACCATGGGGGCCGCTAGGCCACCTCGCGGTAGGGTGGTAACTACCAAACGAACCACAAGCGGTCTCACCGTGGTGAGTGGACCCACCGCCCGCGGTATGGCGGTAACAACCAGGGTGACCGCAGGAGGTCTCACCACCACCACCGTGGTGAGACAACTCACTGCGCGCTGTAAGGCGGTGACCGACAAGACTGTCACTGCGGAACCACCAAGGGATGAAAGCACATCCGTAGTAAAGCGGTAAGGACAGAAAGGAGCCAGGCGCGGTAGGGTGGTAAAGGTTGAAACATCCAATTTTTGCCAAGTCCAAAAACAGAGGTACAAACTGGAAGTTGAGACACAAATTCTCAATAAGCTCCCACATGGTGAAGACTTCCAGCTTCCTTGTGACTTCAAAAAATTACTGTCTATCATAGGCCCCAAGGCCCATCAATTTTGCGCACCATCTGAACTTGTCTGTGCTCACAGGCTTTGTCAAAGCATCTGCAACATTCTTCAAAGTGTCGACCTTTTCAAGACAGACTCTTCCATCTTCCACCATGTCCCTAACGAAGTGAAACTGCACATCAATGTGCTTCGTCCTAGCATGGAAAGTTGGGTTCTTTGCCAAACAAATGACACTTCGACTATTACAAAAAATATGATCTACCCTGCATTAAAACCAATGTCTGAACACAAATGCCTCAGCCAAACTGCTTCCTTATAGGCACGAGTTGCAGCCATGTACTCTGCCTCTGTCATGGATAAAGCAACTACAGCCTGTCACTTGCTCATCCAACTGATTGCTCCACCATTTAACATGAATGTGTATCCACTGGTGGATCGTCTGCTGTCAATGTCCCCTGCCCAATTAGAATCAACATATCCTTGAATGTTGAGTGTTCTTTGTGATGCAACCAAACTGCCATGGTAACACAAAGCATAATTTGAAGTCCCCTTCAAATACCTGAACACCCTCTTCACAGCATCCCAATGTGATCTTCCTAAATTTGCCATGAAACAACTTATAACTCCCACTGCTTGGGCAATGTTTGGTCTTGTACAAACCATAGCATACATCAAACTGCCAACAATAGTTGCATAGGGCACATTGGTCATGTCTTCCATCTTAGTGGAAGATTTTGGACAGTCTTCAACAGATAGTTTTGTTCCCTGCATGACTCGAACAACTAGCTGCTTGTAGTTAGTCATACCAAACCTCTCCAAAATGTTGTTCACATACTTACTCTGACTTACCCAAAGCTTTCTGCTTGTTCTGTCCCTGGTTATCTCCATTCCAAGAATGTACTTTACTTCACCAAGATCCTTCATTTCAAACTTTGCAGACAACTGAGATTTAAGATAAGAAATCATAGTCTTGTTATTTCCTATGAATAACATATCATCCACATATAGTGTAATAACAAGCACACGATCATTCTTAGATTTATGATAAACACAATGATCAGATTTTGATCTTACGAATCCCATAGACAACACAAATGTGTCAAATTTTTGGTACCACATTCTAGGAAACTGCTTCAAACCATATAGAGATTTATTTAACTTACAAACCAGATTTTGTTTACCTTTCACAACGAAATGCTCAGGCTGGGACATATAGATTTCTTCTTCCAGCTCACCATGGAGAAACGTTGTCTTCATATCCATCTATTCAATTTCAAAATCATACACAACTACCAATGACAACAAAAATATGATAGATGTTAGCTTTGCTACAGGGGAAAAAATCTCTCCATAATCAATTCCCTCAATTTGGGAAAATCCTTTTGCAACCAGTCGAGCCTTATACTTCTCAACACTACCATCAATGCCTATCTTCTTTTTGAATATCCACTTATAGCCAATAGGCTTTCGCCCTTTTGGAAATGGTACCAAATCCCAGGTTTCATTCTTTTTCAATGAATCTATTTCTTCATTCATGGCTTCCAGCCAAGAATTCGAATCAGTCATGTTGATTGCTTCTTTTACAGTCCTAGGCTCATTAGTGCCAGTAATTAAAGCATAGACACAGTTCAAATCTAACATAGAGAAACCATACCTTTTAAGTTGTCTTTTTTCTCATGTAGACCTTCTAAAAGGCTGAGGTTGTGGTTCTTCATCATCAGAACTTCTAGAGCTGCTTGAACTCTCCTCAGTCTCAGGTACACCATGCAACTCTTCCCTTTCTGGAGTTTGGGGAATCTCAACTGCATCCTTCTTCTTGTCACTTTGATCTGTCTCAAGATGTTGATCACTTATTGAAGGTTTCAGCTCATGAAATATCACGCTTCTGTTGTACAAAACCTTCTCAGTAACAGGGTTCCAAAGCTTGTATCCCTTCACACCAACTCTATAGCCGAAGAGAATACATTTGATAGCCTTGTTATCCAATTTTGATCTCTTTTCATTTGGCACATAAACATATGCCTCACAGCCAAAGACACAGACATGCCTCAAAGAGGGCTTCTTACCAAACCATGCTTCTAAAGGTGTCTTATCAACAAGAGCAAAGCAAGGAGATCGGTTTAGTAGATAACATGTTGTAGCCATAGCCTCAGCCCAAAACTTCTGCTCTAGACCAGTACCACTCAACATACTCCTTACCTTTTCCATCAACGTCCTGTTTAGCCTTTCAGCAACTCCATTCTGCTGTGGAGTGTAAGGCGTTGTCTTATACCTTTTAATTCCATGATCAATGCAGTACCTTTCGAAATCTGCAGAACAAAACTCATAGCCATTGTCTATCCTCAAACATTTAATTTTCCTTCCAGTCTGATTCTCTACCAAAGATTTAAATTCTTTAAACCGACTGAATACTTCTTATTTACTTTTAAGAAAGTATACAAATGCCCTTCTCGAACAGTCATCAATAAAAGAAACATAATATTTAGACTTCGATAACGAAGGAACATTAACTGGACCAAACACATCTGAATGAACATAATCCAGTATACCAGAAGATTTATAAGGACTAGAATAAAAAGAAACACGGTGCTATTTTCCATAGATACAATGTTCACAAAAATTGAACTCAAGGTTACAATCATCAAGCCCTTCTACAAGATTTTTATTCTTCAAGGTTTTTAAACCTGTCTCACCTATGTGACCTAGTCTATGATGCCACAACATAGTCTTCTCAGCTGGGAGTTTTACCTCCAAAGCATTTGCAGACAGAGAAGTATCTTCATCTTTCTCTATAGGGACTGATTTACATGACTCTATAGAGGCATTGTTACATTGAACAGGACGTGCATCCAACTTATAAAAGTACTAGTATGAACACCCTTAGCTAGCACCATTGCGCCTCTAGCCATTTTACATCCCTTACTTGAGAAAGAAACTTCTACACCAACATCATTTAACTTACTGACAGAAAGAAGATTACGAGCCAGACCTGGTATGTGAAGTACACCACCAATACCTTTGACTCTCTTGTCAAGAAATTGAATTCTGACTCTTCCTCTGCCAACTATCTCCAACGTTGAATCATTTGCCATGTACACCTTTCCATCATCATACTTCTCATATTTAGAGAACCATTCTCTATTGTACGTCATGTGAAAAGACGCACCTTAGTCAACCAGCCAGACATCATCTGATGCTTGAGTTGTCAAGGCTGCTGCAATGAAGGCGTCTACATCAATTTGAGAAGATTCATTGTCAGAAGCATTCTTCTTCTTCTCCTTGCAGTCCTTCCAGATATGACCAGGTTGCCCACAGTTCCAACATCTCACCTTGAACTTTTTACTAGGAGACTTTGATCTCCCTGCAAATTTGGATTTCGAGTTCTTGTCTTTCTTCTTGCCTTTCTCCTTCGGTCTACCTCGAACAACAAGAGCCTCTTTGGCCATCTCAAAATACTTCCTTTGCATTTCTTGAGATAAGAGCGAAGCAACCACGTCATCCATCTTGAATGCAGTGGTTGTGCTTCCAATAGCCATCACCAGTTGATCCCAACTGTCAGGTAATGAACACAACAGGAGCATGCAATGATCTTCCTCCTCAGTTTTTACACCTACAAACGCCAACTGAGTAACACTCATATTAAACGAGTTCAGATGGTCTGCAACAGATGTACCTTCTTCCATTTTCAAGTACAACTTTTTCCTTAGGAATAACTTATTTACCAAAGACTTTCTCTGATAAATATCACCAAGCTTCTTCCACAATGAAGTTGCAGACTGCTCCTCATAGATGTTCAGGAGTACAAAATCGGCTAGAATCAGTCTTATTAGACCTCTTGCTTTTCTATCAGCAAGGTCCCAATCCTCTTGCTTCATATTGTGTGGCATTGTTCTAGACACTGCAATCCAGAGGTCTCTATCCACCAGCAAGTCTTCCACTTTGAGTTTCCATAACTCAAAGTTGCTGCCATTAAACTTTTCAATATATACTCTATCTGATGTACTCACCATCTCAAATAGAAACAAGTTTCAACAATGCAAGACTCCCACTGAAACAGTATTAGCACAAAAAACTGAGCTTTCTCTCAAGGATAACACAATGGGCCAAGCTCTGATACCACTTTGAAGGGAAAACAAGGATGGATCTAATGACCCAATAGTGCAGAATACATTCCCTTAACACTAATACAATAGAGGAGAAGAGCATAAACAGGCTCTAATAGCTTCTTAAATTACTTGAGATGAATACAAACAGTAAAATAGATAACAAAATTCAACATTCACAAATTGACACAAGATATACATGGGAAAACCTTTTCAGGTAAAAAACCCACCACACAGTCAAGATAATTGTATTAGAATAATAAAAACAATTACATAAAATGTTCAGTCTTCTCTGATCAGCTCACAACAACTCTTACAGTTCTATCTCTCTATTACAATACTTCCTTGCAAAGTATATAATTCTAATTCTTGACATATGCAATATTGTACTCGACATTCTAAGTCATACATTGCATTCAATGCCATCAACCAATCGTCGACCATCAGGTTCATGAATCTCTCATCCAATCATGTAACCGATCTTCCCATGTTGATCTCCCTGCATCAAGCCACCCAGACATTAATTCCACCACCCAAATCGGGTCCTGTTCGCAAGCCTAAGTTAGCCTGTAATTACTGCTTTTACCGTTTTGGCTTTTGGCCAGTCAACATGTTGTCAACCTACCACGTGTCCACCAACTATTCGTTGATCGCATTTGACTCTGAGTCCAATTTGGTCAAACCAGGTCCGAGCGCATCCGAGCTCTCTAAGACTCTACCGCTCCACCATCGAGCCCAACCGACCCGTTCGCGGTGTAGCGGCAAGCGCCTTTGAGCTCTGCCTTGACTTGCCCGCGTTACCGCTACACCATCCGAGTCGACCCACGATAATGCGATGAGCTCATCCAAGCTCACCCTTTGACTCCACCGAGCTCAGCCAAAGATAACCTATGTGATCGTCGGGTCCAACTGACCCGTCCGCAGTGTGGCAACAAGAGCATCCAAGCTCGCTGTCGACTTCACTGAGCTCTATCTCTCCTTCCTCGTGCTATTGTAGCCCAGTCTGACCCGCCTCACGGTATGGTGGTATAACCACCCGAGCTCGCTCCATGTCTGCACCACGCTACCATTGGCCTGTTGGAGATGACCTATGGTGTGGTGGTGATGACCTAGCAAACCGCACTACCGTGGAGGCCGCCAGGCCACCCCTTGGTAGGGCGGTAACTGCCAGATAGACCACAGGTAGTCTCACCATGGTGAGTGGACCCACTGCCCGTGGTATGGCGGTAATAGCTAGGGCAACCGCAGGAGGTCTCACTGCCACCACCGCAGTGAGACAACTCACCGTGCACGGTAAGGCAATGACCGCCAAGACTGTCACTGCGGAACCACCAAGGGATGAAGGCACAACCGTGGTAAAGCGGTAAGGATAGAAAGGAGCCAGGCGTAGTAGGGCAGTAAAGGTTGAAACATCCAATTTTTGCCAAGTCCAAAAACAGAGGTACAAACTGGAAGTTGAGACACAAATTCTCAACACCCCCTTTGACATCAAGGACAAAGGGTGACCAAAAATAGCATATAAACGTATGTACATGGTGACAATGTATATACAAAGAAATTCTAACTCCCCATTTCAAACAAAGAAACTCCAACTCCAAAGCTGCAAACTCCAAAACTACCCCTTTGTCCAACAATCCAATATCTCTTCTTATTTTTATTTTCTTTTCATTTTTCTTCCCCTCTCTCTCACAATTGGAAGAATCCTCTTCCAAGCTAGCACTAAAAAATCCATTCTGGTACACATGCTATCCAACATAGTCAACAACGTAAATGAGGATGACCAATCCGGAGACAGGCACTATTGTCCACAATCTTCTGCATCAGAAAGTATTATGGACAGATGATCCAACCAGACCTCAACAATTTCTTTAACAAGTCGAAAGGTTCTCACCACATCTTCCCTCTGTATCTGAACAGTCAAAAACTCCGCTTGTAATTCTCCAACTCTTATTCTTTGTTTCCATCTTTGTCTTTGAAGAAATCAAAACTCTTTCCAATACTATTCATCTCAGATTCAATGGCTTCAATTTTGCTTCTAAAATTATCGACAGTTGTAGGCCACCGAAGATAATACTTGTAGATGCTAGACATCTCCTTAATGCATTTTCTTGTCTCACTAATGTGTTTGGATAACTTTTATTTAGCTTTGACACACCTTCTCTCAACCATAGCTTTGAACTTATGTCCTTCAGGTCCTTCCAACAACATTCTTTCTTCAACAACTTCTATTTGATTATCTGGTAATGTGCCAGAAACATTTGAAATATCAATACCCTTCTTGAGCAGATACTCAACCAAAGCATCATCGATTTTAAGCCTATCCACCGAAGGGCAGGCACACCACACTTCACCAATATTCTTCATATCACCTTTATCTAACATCGTCTGAATATTATCTGGATCAAAAGATTCAAATCCAAGTAGAGATTCTTTTTCATTCTCCTTTTCTTCTAGGATAGTGATGGAATATTCTATGATAAGTTTTCTCCTTTTAGATTCTGGAGGGGAACCACCAATAACAACTTCCAATTCCTTCATACCGGAGGAGGAACCCTCCTCAAACCGACTAGACACTGGCAAACCAAAGCACAAATCCTTCTACAAGGATAAGAAATAGACATTTCATGCACTTGTTTTATCCTCCATACATTCCAAATATTTGTAGACTTGCTTTCTAACAGGGATCCTAAATTCCCACTTAACATTCTCTTTTATCGGTAGCGAACTGAAAAAGTAAAATACCAAACATATAAGCAAAGACCCAAACAGGAAAGGATAACCCTTGACCAAAGACATTCATACATTCTCAATTAGGTTTTCCAAAGTTAGGCTACACAAATCAAACTGCTTATTTTCCTTCACCATTTTATGCGCAAGATATACAACAATAGTTGAAGTGGAACCCTCATGATTTTTGAAATAGATTTTGTAAGTAATACCGTAAGCAACATACCTTACTACATGATTGACAATGGTATTTATTAGTAGAGCTCAGGGATCTTTGTCGATACTAGTAAGTTCCTCCACATCTTTGTATTTCACTATTTTCTTCCCAGGGAGGTCACCAACACTGCACAACCCAGTAATAACTTTAATTGCCTCCTTCGTGATCGAGTAGGGTTTGTCCAAAATAGTGATGTCATCCTTGAATTGACTTAACAGGAAAAAGATGGATTCTTTGTCTGCAAACCAAGGAAATTCTCCCCATAAATCCATACCCAGGGATTTTTATGTTCTGTAATTCATTTGTCTTTAACCTTAGTTCCATTTCCTTCATCTTTCGATGATCAAATTCTTCCAGCTCAACTCCCTTCAACCTTAGTGGAATATTGCCACTCGATCCTCTGCCAATAGATTCCATTGTCGCACTTATCTTCTTCAAACTCTTTCTTGCACAACAAAACTTCTTCTTTTTCCTTCCTTTTGTAAATTAAGAGAGATGATTTTCAAAACTTCTGACTTTTGTCCTTGATTATTCACAATGATTTCTCTAGATTGCCTCAGAATTGCTCCAAATTGCTTCATGATCACTTCAAGATTGCTTCAAGTCATTCTTCAAATACACAAGTGATAAAAAATGACTTATGAAATTCAATTTATACACCATTGCGCTACCCTAATTCACATTAAATGTGATAGGTTTCAAAAAGCTAATAAAAACCCTTCTTCACTACAATGAGAAACCCTAATTTGCTTCGCAAATGAACATGCCTGCACTTTTTCTTTTGGTTTCTTTTGAATAACCTCTGTCGATTCATTCCTTACAACATATCCTCATGCCAACATTTGACACACCATATTTCTAGGGGGTTCGAACAATTTTTTTCTAATAATCCCCCTAGGACCATGCTAGGTCTAAAAGCTGGAGGAATTGTCTACATTGGATAAGGGCATAGACACATTTTTCATGTATGGCTCTTCTTTCTTCTTACATATCTCGATCATTTCTTGCTTAACCTCATTCTTGTCAATTCTCTTCGCAGTTTCATTTTTCTTTACCGGAGTAGATTGCTTTCCCTTTTTATTTCTAAAAACTCTTGAAATATGTCTCAATTTGTTTGACCTCCACTAACTCTTGATTTGCACTGATATTCTTTGTGTCCAAACTTGTTACAAGTATAACAGTAGCCAACAAAAGATTGATTCGTTCTATCTCCATTAAACTAGTTCATCATCCGAGTTCTGCAATCACTAGCTCTATGTTCAATTTTCTTGCATGCAAAACATTGTCCAGAAAAGGAACCAGAAAACCGATTCATCCTACTTCTTCACTCAGTTGCCCTATGACCAAATTTATTGCATGAAAAACAAACACCATTCAAGGATGGGTACCTTTGAGCATTTGGTTGTCTGATAGGCGACCTTCTAGCAAAGTTTCTTGGATTTCTTTTCTACTTCCCTTTATCTTGACTCTCTTGATTATCCACTGGATTTGGGGTCTACACATTCTAAGAGTTTTCACCGGCTTCATTTCCCAAACCACCTTTGTCTTTAGAAGGTCTTTGTCCTGCAATCAATTCATCAAGCTTGGTGGATCTTGTCTTGAAACTATCTTCACAGAGTTTTTATTTCTCCAAATCTGCTTTCAGGTTCACCACTTCTTGTTCAAGCCTCAAGCATACATCAAACTTTCTTTGCACCACTGTATTTAGACAATCTTCAATTCTCTTCTTTTCTTCCACTTGCACCTTCAATCTGGTAATATCTTCATTTGCTTTTTTTTCAATTTCTCACTCACTTCTCTATGTCTTTCTTTGAATTTCTTCAATTGCTCTTTCAATTTTTAGATGCATTCATTTGCCTCATCAATATTTTCTTTCAGATCTTTGTTTTCATTTTCAGCCTTGCCAAGATCTTCAAGAGCAGCCTGAAGCTCTTCTTTATCATCCACTTGTTCAATCTACAAGATCTTCCTCAAGCTGTTAGGCTTCTTCAGAGGAACCAAGCTCTGATACCAATTGTTGAATACCCAAGATACTGAGAGGGGGGGGGGGGTGGTGAATCAATATCTTCTTAAAATTATTGAAAAAAAACCATCCAACTACTCCAATGCATATAATAGTAAAGATGAGAAAAAACATTAATAGAACATAAAACCACACAACACATGAACACCAGAATTTTTACGTGGAAAACCCAGAATTGGAAAAACCATGGCGAGGATTAACTCACTAAATAATGTAGTTCCAAAACCGGATACAAAAAGAGGCTCACTACTAGATACAAAAGCTCACTGCTTACAAAGAGGACTCACTGTCCAAACAAGGAGGCTCATTGCCTACAAAAGGATTACTATAACAAAATGGCTTACATCTAGAACATGAACTGGTAAGTGTGCACCTAACAAGTGTTGATTTAGTTCCTTTGATGCTTAATAAACAGACTTAACACACTTCATCATTTTTGCATACTTCACTTCACATTCACACCATACTTCACATTCAAATCACACTTCGCATTCAATTCATCTTCAACAATCTCAAAACTATCCATTATATATATCTAACTCATCCGCAAACATCAATTAGGTTGACCTAATTAGATGTAATCTTTATTCACCAGAAAGACTAACTGTCGGCTCCAAGTTAGTACAAAACTTCTCCAAAAATAATTTAAAAATGTAGATGCTATATCATGTCACCTTGGACCAAAGATAGGTCATACATATATCCACAACATAAATTAATCCATTATACCACCAACTATTTATTAGGTCAGCCAAAGATAGACCTAATAACAAAATACAAAAACAAAGTGATGCCAACACGTCATACGAGCACCTGTACACATGAGATCCTGAACATACAAGCTTCCAACATCCAAAAACCATTTCCCAAAACTGCGAGCAATGATGAACATCGGAGGGGGATTGTAGACCAAAATATCGAACCAAAATACCAGAGGATGTAAACTAGTTCTTCATACCGATTCAGAGTATCAAATCAAGCTGACAACTTAATCAACATGGTGACATCAATGACAACATAAATTCTACACAACTAGATGTTCTTCTTTATTCTTCCAACAAAAATAACATATGGAAGTGAAAAGGAAGATGTGGTCCCTAGTAACTTGTGAAATTGGGACTAGTTAAGAGTCAACCTTGGAGTAGAAACTCCTAAACCAACAACTTATGATATTGCCTGGGATTGCGGAAGATTATGCAATCAGGTTATGTAGGAAGGTTAGGAAGAATAACCAATATATACCTTTATCCTACAAAATAGTTATATGACTCTAAGGGGATAGAAGAAATGAGATAACCCCTTAATAGTAGCAAGATATATTTGTAAAGGGTTGAGAATTTTTGGATTTAGTGAAAACACTATGAATCTATGCATATGCAAAGTCAACATAAATTAGATCGAAGTAGGAAGCCAAGAAAAGAGGTATCCACAAGGGTTGGATAACTCTCGACATAAATCGAACTCTTGTTTAAAGGATAGGATCTTGCAAGAAAAGAGTTAGTACCTAGGAAAAGAGGAAAGACCATAATGGTCAAAAAAAAGTAATCAACGATGCGGGCATGGTTCCATCGACCAAAATTGATGAGATTATGGGAGTTTTGATTAAAATGAGGAAAAGGGAACCAAACAACTTTGGTATCTCTAAAGGTTATGAGAGAATAAGTTACTAAGAGTTGGAACAAAAGCACTTGGAAATGTGAGTGTGAGAAGGAAACATAAGGTGGTAAAATAGGTTAACTTGACAAAGGTTTGGATAGTGCATAGATTAGTTGGAATATAATATGAACTCACCAACATGTTTGCAAAAATCAGCCTTCGTTTAGAAGTTCCAAAAGGAAATGGAATACAATAAGGCACTATGTGTCAAATCAATATAAGTTGTAAGGTAACAACACTATAGGTAGAAAGGTACATCAACTAATAAGGCTTTGTAAGTACGAATATTCCTCCACCAAAGGGATAATTGGAAAAGAATTGGAATAATAGTGTGCCTCTTAACTTCTAAGTTGCTGATTATTCATTGGATTTCTTATTGGACAATCCAAAATATTGAATCTACGAGATTATAAATCAATGGTGAATCTAAATTTGGGAAAGTTATATTCAAAGTATACCATTGAGGCAAGGAAAAGGCAATAGAAAGACAACAACAAGGAATGACAAATATTTTCAAAGAAACAAGTGTTTGCTAGGAATTCAACTTCGAAATGATCGAATGTTGTGGTAACACTAAGGGGGGAAGGAAGAGAGTGGATTGAATCGAGTTAACTACCCCACCCAATGAAAAATGTAGATATATTCTCAATTTGGAAGAACTAATGACTTCTTCGCAAATCATGATGCCAATTAAGTCATACATTTTTTGACCAACAAGGAAAAAAGTATTGGGATTTTTGGAGAAAGATAAATGGAAAGGCCAAGGATTACGACCTGTTATCATCCCATATCTTATATTTATATGAATTTAAGATCAAACTATATTAAAATCGATGCCTTAGAAAAGGATAGGCGAATAATTTGATCATAAAGGGAAGATCTAGGTTACTCATGATTTGGAGGAAAGTGTCTCTACACTCCTATATATCTTATATGGGGGAATTTAGATAACGATTTTATTTCTATATATAAGTAGTAATACTACATATTACAAAGTATATCCATGTCGTGAAGTGACTTGACACTGAAGCTTACTATGCTAATAGACCTGGGGATGATAAGGTTTAGCTATTAAGCCATAAAGATGGTATAAAAGATAAAACAAGATGTGACGCTATGCAAACACATCAATTATCTATACTTGATTAATCACTTGATCACTACCTTACTCTTGAAAGAAATTTTAGGGTTAAGAATAACCTAATTGGGACAAGAAGTTCATTCGAATAAAAAAGAAAAAAAGAGATCTTAGGATAAGATTTAACCTATTGAGTTGGGTTATGTACTAAACTACTCATTAACACCTTTAAGTTGGGAATAACTTACTTGGTTGAGTTGTACATTTGGTCTTGATTGGAACACATAGGGGAAGAGTAACCTATAACATTAGACTATTCATCGATTGAGAACTCTATCCTAAGAATTGGAAGGGAATATTGAGATTGAGATTCGCCCATGCGAATGTGTATATCACTTGAGCTTATGAAAATTCTATAAGATTGGAAACATAGGTAGGATACCTAGTGAGTTAAAGGAAGTCATATTATTGAATATACTCTACTTTGATTGAATCTTATATTAAAAGGGATACACTCTCAAAAGGAAGCATCTATTGATATGTCGTGACATCATAGAATTTTCACTTAGCATGAAATATTGAAAATTTTACTAAGTAGAACACCGGGGTTGTTAATTGTGCTCAACTATGATATACCAAAGTTGGGAATCTCCTATATGATTAAGTGAATCCATGGAGCTAACAAGAAACATTCGTGCTTGGTAATTTGGTATGCAAATAAATTTGATATATTTTAGGGACCAACATAATTGAACGAGGATTAATACTCGAAATTAGTACTAATTATTATCGGCAAACTTAGATTGAGTTAAAAGATGAATTGCATCTTTGGAAAATAATCTGAGGATAAAAGGAATCCAAGTGGTGGATGTTCTAAGATAAATGGGATTTATCTCCGCAAAACTCCTAACCATTATTACATGGGAATTAAAGATGGCGTGAGATCGTAAAATAGGTTTTCACTTAGTCATAGAATGGACTATTATTGGATATAAAAGAACCTATGTACCCAAAATTTTGGAAGGATTCAAGAATGGAATGAGGAAATTAATGTCATAGATAAGACATCAGAACAATAAAGGGAATTGTCGAATGAGAAACCACTAGAATCTGAGAAAATATAAAGTAAGTTGTTGTAGAGTATGTAGCAAGTTATTGTCTACTATGCCAGGAAATGAAGACTGGATGTCATCATCGGTAGGACATGTATACTATCTTGAGATTCTAGAGGGAAAGTGGTAGAACACAAGACATATCAATCTACCTACGTCGATAAAACTGAGATAATGTTCTAGTGGGCAAACTCATCAAAGTAACCAACGCTATTTGGAAACTTGACTTATAGGATTTTGGTCCTAAATAATATATTATGGGAAGTAGTTGCTTAGTATTCTTGAGAAGTTTATTTCAATTTTGAACAAGAAAATAATGATAGGATTGTGTAAACCATGATCATACTATGAAACATTCAGTTGAGCGAATGTGCAATATATTATTATAGTCAAATAAGTAAAAATGGTAGACTAAATCTTGAACGATTTATAAACTTCTAACAATGAGTTTTAGACCATTATATGGAAAGGAAGGTTGGAAACTCTATTAATCTGAAATAGGTTTAGAAATAGGGTAAAACCATAAGACTTGATTGAATGTCAAAAAGGAATAATAGATCAAAGAGATCGATGAAACTTTGGCGATACAAAACTTAAAGTATGAAGCAATGTCAGAATTTGACAGGTGTCCAAGAGCAATGTTATGCTCAAGATGGACAAGTAATCAAGAACACGTACTTTATGGTAAAGAAAATGGATGTGTAAGTGACGAAAAAACTTGATTTATGAGTTGTCTAAAAGTGCAAATACCAAAGGGGAAGGATGGGACCCACGGTGTAGTGTACAATGCACTGACATTCCTTAACTATTTGGATTATACTAAGGATAAATTTATGGGCCAATGATTTCCATTCACTATGTTTTAGGTGTTATGTATAGTTATTACTATATATTGATGTGTATGTGTAATAAAGCTCTTTGGGAGAGTACGTACGTGTGAGGCATACAAGATTTACCTATGCGATAGTGAGGGCACTCAAATCAAGGTCTAGGAAGGACAAGGTTGCTACATAGGATGAATGTTTTATAAATCTTACGTATTTTGAGAATAGCAAGTAAAACTTTATTTGACTATAATTGTATGTTAAAAGGTTATAGATCATCGGGGACGATGATTCACAAGGGGGGAAGTATGTTACATCCCAATTGTGAAGTTACTATTTACTATTACTACATAGGGTAAATATGAATGTAATGTGAATTTTGGAGATGAATAGATTATGTTTGTACCTTGTTAACAATATGAATGTTATCTCATTTGATGTTGTCTCATTTGATATTACCTTAGTTGATGTTATTCATGGTAATATACTGCATATATGTGAAAGAAAGGTTATTAAATTATTATTATTCGAACTTTGGAAATGCTTATAAATTATGCATATGTTATGAACAAATAACGGTCGTAGGCATGTGTTAGTGGTTGCAAGTAAATGTTCATTTCTCTAGGGGGAGGGGAAGTATCACTCGGGATAAGATCTTGGTAGGGTAACCAGTAAATGTAACTATTTGAGCATAAACACACATCACATTTGAATGATTGAGTTGAGTCAATTTGTGGGAAGTTGGTAAGTCATCCCTAGTTTGAAATATCTACATTAGTAAAGGTCTTGTTTACTATCGAGTTCATTATTGGGTGATGTTTAATTAAATCTATTTGAGCTTGTGATTTCCTCCCTTATATCTCTATGCTTGATTTTGTGATTAATGAGTGTTTATATAAATATATATACACATACATATATATACGTAAGAATTCATGCTTGGAAAGAATGTATATACGTATATATATATATGTGTGTGTGTGTGTGTGTGTGTGTTTGACTACCAAAAAAAGTGGTGTATACTTGATTAGCGAATAAGTTATGGCTTTGTATGATATGGGTATATCGTGCCTGCATATATACACACACATCAACATTTATGTTTGAATAGAGGAGTGCATTTATGTATGTAAATATATATATATAAATATATTATTATTATTACTATATGAACGTTTACTCATTTGAATTCATTTGAATATCAAATATAAATGTATTTTATTATCGTGGATATAGATAAATATAATATATATACATACATATATATATGTAATAGCATTAAAGTTATTTGTGGATATGTATATATGTACTTGTATATAAACAAATATATATATATATATATTATTGTTATCACTAGATTTGCACCCTAGCTAAGTTGCATGATTAACAAGTTAAGCTGCAGGACTTAGCATTCTAGAGAAAACATGGAATCACTCCTAGGATGTGGGTCACCTAAAATTTGGAGTGAATCTCCAGAGAAAGGATGGTTCCTATGGTGTCACCTAATCTAATTTATTGAATCTTGCAGAGGAAAAGGGGAGAAGGAGATGCTTTTAAAAATGAAAACTAGAAAACAATATCTTTATAGTGATACACCTAATTGAAAAAGGTTATGAAACTCAAAGTAATATGCACTTGCTATACTGACATAAATTACACCTGCACAACTTATTGCTATATACTTTTGCATAAATACTTCACAAACAAGTCCTAATGCTCAGACTTCAAGAAGGAAAATAATTTCACATCCAAAAGCCATTAACACCTCTTGACACAATTTGTAACCAGCATTAGTATACTTTCTACATAAAGGTTATAAAACCTGAGACAAAGCTATAAGGAAATAAACATTACCTCACTAATAACTTGATCAATCAACTACTGAACACAATAATGTAAAGAACAAAAAGGTATAATCTTCAAGGCAATAGTATTCAAGGCCTTCAGTGTTTTTCATATCAAAACATGAGTTACATAAATCTTCTTTTTTCTGCCAAAGGACTGCAAAAGTCACTAACTCAAAAAAAGCATCAAGTGAGAACTACTTCACAAATGAAAAGTGAAGTCAATATATGCTCACTCAAAAAATTCCACCAAAATAGGAACTAGAAACTCCATGAGCTTGTATGCCTCCAAAATCCCTATTTTATAGCAACTAGATCTTCACCAAATGAGCTCACAAAGGTGGGAAAAGTCAAATTTGACTTAATCAAATCATAAGGCATAAATAAAATGTGCCTAAATAGACTCCATCACTCCAAAAAGTAAAATAAAGACTCCTATATGCTTGGCAAAGGCATCAAGGCTTAACTATCTCCAAACAACCCGCTTTGACTAAATCTTGTAAACCAACGCCCTTTTATCTTGCTTTACAATAACATTTAACTTAAGTGATTTATAATAACATCACTAAGATAAATGTTTTACATTTTATAATTCGATGCAAAATAAAGAGGAGTCTTGACCATGTTTTAGAAAGACAATGAAAAAAGAAAATTTGACTAAATCCTTGCAAAATACAAAAATGAAAACAAAGTATAGTGTGGGCATTAGTTTTTTAAAAATTGTAAATGCTTAAAAGGAAGGCAAAAATTATCTTGACTTAGTCGACCACTTTAGGGTAAAGAGAAACCCTAAAAACAAACCGTGCCAAAGCATTTTTCATTTCATTTTTCACTTACATTCTGGAGAGTTCACAGGTCGTCAACAGAGGATATCAATGGAGTTTTCATACAAATTTAATCGAGACTTTTCTGTGCATTCCATGCTAGAATCCATGTGGGTAAGCTTCAACACTACTCAAAATTCTAGAAATGCTTCATTTTTTGTGCTTTCCATGGTTGAAAGATACATTTTTGTTTGCATTTGATCTATTGGAAGAAGATAGACAACTTAAAGCCATTGTAGATGTCGTTACTTTCACATTTTGCACTTTTATGTTGCATATCATTGTATATCGCAGGAACTTGGGTTTTTCAATTATCTTTTTGTGGGCCATGACTTTTACATCTCGAACCCCTGCTACTATGATAAGATTGTGTGAAGAAAAATGATTTACAAAGGATTAAAAACCCTTGCATAGTATGGGTATAATTCATAGGCTCCACATTTTCCATTCCTATATGAGCAACAAAACCCGCACCTTATCATATGCTTGTAATTGTTTGCTTTTCTAATTGTGACAATTCTTTGCCAGGGTTTACTTGGGTTTGCTTGACTGTAGGTTACTCCACTTTTCCTTGACAGGGGATACCATTGTCCTGATGGTAATGTTACTGCCATCTTGTCACTATAACTTCACTTCACTTTTATGGACTGCTATGTTTTATTGCTCCATCTCCCATATTGGATGAGCCCATAGTTTTTGAAAACTCACTATGCGCTGGAGGCTGATCCAGTAAAAGAGTCACATCATTTATCTCATACATTCCTTAACAGATCTAAAGGTCACTACCTTCATTCATAACCTGATAACATGGTAACTATTATCAAAGCTACCCCAAGATGACTATATATTAATCACTTGACCTTTTGTCATTACTTTATTTCGCTCTTATTTATTACACATGACTATATATTTGCTCTCATCATGACCCCTAATAATTTGGACTGAAAGCTTTACTTTTGATGGCTATCATGCTTATCTAGAACAACACAGTCCTTTTTCAGACTAATCATGATCAATAATGATTATAGTAATTGTGTTTTATAAGTTTGGATTGACACCTGCCCTAGAAGAGATCACGGTTCTTTTCACTGTTTTACTATCTTTTTTTTGCTTTGTGAAACCTTCACATTTTAGTTTCATCTTTACTTCATACAATATGGCAGTTGCTTTTCAATACATTGCATTTATTTAAGCACCTGAATAGGGTGCCTTTGCTATCTCATACCGTATGTTGGGTATGAATACTTATCGTATAATTATCAACTCTTAGCATTGAGATCATAATTACTTGCATCATGATGAGATCTTTTCATTATTTCTTATTGAAGTTCATTATGAAAATTATGTTTGTTGTCCTTTACTTGGATACGCTCTATACCATGATGTCCTGTAGCTCATAATAGCTTCTGATTGCACTTGATAACCTGATAGTCTATGGGTTTTGAAAACTCACTAAGACCTCATTGAAAAACTCAACAAGACCTCATTAAGTTCTTGCAGATGAGTCTTGTAACCTGCTTTTATTGACAAAGAGTATCACTATCAATGTGAAGTGACTCTCATTAATAATGATATCTAATCCTTGTCAATATCACCATGATTGAAGAGACTAATCAATAAGGATTCAATGATAATATAAAAATACAAATATCCCTCTCTAATGAAAGCATAGGGCAGCATGTTGGGCTCAACCCTCGTGGGAGCCACATTTTACTCCACATGCTGAAATAAAATGAAACAAAACAGTAACATAATTTTCCCTATATCTACATAAGAAGCAAACAAGTTAGAAAAAATGTGCATATGACATAGATGTTTGATATTCATTGTTGCTTTCTAAACGTCTTCATGATGCTAGCTATTTTAGTGCACTTGATGATCATATTGTATGTTTATAGAGGTATGCGCATGTATGGATTAAAGACCTTCCATTTCTCTAACAAAACCTTTCTCTCTTAAATTTAGGCAATTAGGAGCGGCGAGGAAACGACAGTTGGACACAAGACAAGCAGAAGAGGGGGAATGATGTAGGGAAACTCAACTAGAACCGGTCATTCAGGCAATGGTTGGTCTTTTTTCCTCATATGTGCATTATTTTCTATTAATATCTATAAATGTATAATATTTTCTTTCTTTTTCATTAAAGAAGTCAGTCATGGCTTGTGTGAGACCTTACACATTTATATTGTCAATAAAGATTACCTTTTCTAAAAAGATTTGTACAATCTTTCTTATATTGCATGCATAAGCATAAATGCAATTCAGTAATTTAATCTTCTAACTTTTTTGTTATACACATGAAGGAAATATAGCGGCATTAACATAAACCCTAATTTTCATTTGAAAAATTTAAAAGCTATACCTGATTGAGCTAATAGTGAATTCAGGTAACAATTATATGATAATTAAATATAAGTCAAATTATAAATATGAGTAGTTCCAAGCATATATATAGGTATACATATGTAATTTACATATTGGTTGATTATTGAAATTGAACGATTATCAATAACAGATGCTTGGGGCCAATTTATTGCTAAACCATAGACTGATTATTTATGGCATAGATAAGCATTTTAAATAGGCCAAATATATCTCACATTGGACATAAACAAAGGGCACACTATACACAATTGATAGTGTAGAAAATAAGCCAATATTGAGAGGACGTTGGCAAATCTTAGGATAAGCTCGAACTCATTAAGCGAAGATAAAAACCACATATTATGTATGATGGCAGTTGCACATGAACTATAAACAATATTTCATGAAATGTGCATGACTTATGGCAACATATGAATTAGTAGTGAGGGTGTGACTTTACACCTACAACACATTGTGAATAAAGGATGATAATAGTCATCAATGACTATTGGAATGGAAGTCATTTTAGAAATGCTTTCGGTTGTGTAAGTAAATCTGCATATCACTTGCCATGTCACGTATTAGAGAAATATATGAATTCATTTTATCTGTTAAACCTTGACTTGGTTGACGTAATGATATGAGTAACATGGACTTAGTCCAACGTCTTAAATTGGATAAATCAACTCATCCTTTATTTTAGTTGATATATGTTAAGTGTTGTTGAATTATTATTGACTTTATTAATCCTTCTGAAATCGTGCCAACTTGATAGTTGAAAAGAGGCTTTGGTGCCACCTCTTGAAGCATTTTCCTATAGATTTCTTTGCTGGAGAAGAATTTTAATTCTCTATGTGCTTTTTCAGTTGGTCTTTGAATTGTTGTCAAATATGTATGGTGCATGAGCATCGATAGGTTGTCTAGGAAAACTAAGCAATCTATTTTAGTTCAGTGAGCCTTAGTGGCATTTTTGTTGTGATTAGATGAAGGTCATGTTGACCACAGAGTAGGTGCAATAGGGTTTTAGATCAATAGAGGCTTAGGACTTTTGCAAGGTGCAAATAGGGCTAAGAAGTTGTAAAGCCTTCTAATTGGCACCATTTGGATGATGATGTCATCATGTTGTCATTTGGGTCAAACTTGGGTTAGAAACATGTTTTGGTCATTAGCCAACAATTACAAAAGTTGCATTTTGCAACTTTGCAACATTGGAAAATGATGCTCGACAGCATTGACAGTTGGAGTTGAAACGACCAAGAAGAGCCCAAGGGAGAAACTAATTGTTTTTGTGACCCTATTTATGGGATGCCTCGACATTGGAGTAAGGTTGGATGCCTATTATACGATTTAAGTTTTTGAATTCAAGAAAAAGCATATGTGACTGTGTGTGAAATTTCTTGGTTTTTGTATTGCAGTGATACTTTAATGAATTAGTTTTGGCACTGTAACTTGTGCATGATGTAGGGTAGTTGTTCTTTGAATTCTATGTTGCATTAGATAGTTTGTTTGTTTAGCTTTAAGCACTTCTTGTAAATATTTTGTGTTCTACACTGTTATTGGTCTAAACTAGATAATTTGTAAAGAATGGAGTGTTAGTTCATTTTCCCATCGTACACATTGTACGACCCTTTTGGATTAGTGACTAGAATCCATGGGTGTACATATAGTGGGAGATGGGGCCTTTGAAAGCACAATAGCTATGGTTGGAGTCTTGTCCTAGGCGAGCCAGAGAAGAGCCTGGCTAGGAAAGACTATAGTGCAGAGCACTTAATTTGTAGAGGTGATAACTTAGAGACAAATTTCCTTTTGGAGAAGGAAGATATGAGTCTTACCAAGATATGGTAAAGAGGAAGAGACTCTACCAATCCATTTGTGAGGGGAGAACTTAGCAAGTTGCAGAGGAGCCAGGAAAGGCCTAAAGAGCCTTAATTTTGGCTCATTTTTAGTTAGGGCATTGTACGGCCAGTTGTGGCCCAAGACCCCAAAAATCCTTAAGGGGTGGGCATATGAACTAGGAATCCCAAGAAAAGATTGGGGTTTTCTTTGGAGGGACTTTGGGAAAATCCTTGATTTCTCGGAGAAGGAGACTTAATAGGGCTAGTAGCCTTCTAGGCCTAATGAAGGAGTTTGGTGAAAGCGACTTGCAGATGGAGCTAGGTGGATCCCTAATGCCCCTAGTAGGATGGATTGAAGCTTTTGGAAGCACCTCCACACCTCTGTAAAACCATTTCAAGAAATTGGAGGTTAGTAGCCGTTAAGGTAGTTTAAGGGCTAATGGCTAGTGCTACAAGATTGCACCAAGTTTTGACTTGGGAGAAGAAACTTTGTTGATAGTTGGGTTGGAAAGGAGAACCAGGGGATCCTAAGAAGGAAGAGATCCTATAGGTTGCAAGGTGGAGAAAGACACCCTAGAGGTCTTCCAAGAAAGACTTAGAGCATGAATCAGTGAGTGTTTCATCCAACCTCACTATTAATGTAAGTCGATTTGTAGAAGGTTTATTGATTCGAGCTTAATTCATCACCACCTTTATGTTGACTTGCTTTGCATGAAACTTGTTGTCACTCGACATGCCTGAGTTGTAGGATTTTTTATGTTGGGTTTCTCTTTAAATAGTTGTTCCATTTCACTTGAAACATATTCTCTTCTATTTCATTTTGAGAGGCATTATTATTATCATTCACTTATGAGAGACACATTTTACCAAGAGACATACGTATTTTGTTGTTTATAACTTTTGAGATATTACCATTCGTATAGATCTATTTATAAGTGAGAAATAGAGTGATCTTTTGTGAGTAAGAGGTATCATTGTTTTTTGAGTGGAGTGAGCTATCAACAAGTGAGAGAGAGTTGTAGTGAAAATTTGAATTCAAGCTAGTTTTTGTTGGAGAAGGCTGCACTACTGCCATTAATGGGGATAAGCGATAATAGGCATGCAGATCTCTTCTTCTTGTTATTTACTTAGAATTATTATGATTTCTATGTTGCCTAGAATGTATTTCCACTATGTGCAGTAGAATTAATTGAGAGTGTCTTTGGAAAAGGGAATTGAAGCTTTTAAATTGTTTTTATATTGTGTTTTTAAGTACTCCATGATAGGAGAGATTGCTTGACACAAGTACTTAATTATACTAGATATGTCAAAAGAGATTTCTTGACATAGGTATTTAATTATACTAGATATGTTTGAACATTGGTTGCAGTGTGTTTGTATTTAGTCTATAGTAGGAGATGGGTGTTTATCATAAGTATTATATACTATGTATGATTGAACATGAGAAGCACATATGGAACACTTAGCTAAGTTATTGATTTAACTAAGAAATCTTGTGTTTACTCCTAGGAGAGGTCATCCAGAATGGGAGAGGGATTATATACTTACATGTAAGTAGGGTTATCCAAGTATGTAGGTTATTTTTGGAATAATGGACTATCCATTGATGAAATACCTAGCCTGTGTACTTACTAGTTAAGTAGTTAATTCCAAGTAGATTAATATGGTTGTAGGTTATTTGGGATAATGGGACTATCCATTGAAGGAAATACCTATGCGTAGCTTAAGATAGCCTTAAGTAAAATCGGCCTTGCGTAGTGTATGTGATAGACGACTCTCAGTCGTTTACTGAATAAACCTCTTTGATCAAATTAGTGTGAATGTCTGAAACTCCACTCTAGATTGTGTGACTCCACTCTAGGTTGTGTGACTATTGAGACTAACACTGTTAGTTCACCGTGATCCAGTATTACATGCTAGTTCGGGATTATGTGATTGCAAAGTTCTAGCTATGTAGGACACAACACTATGCTCAGTTGGTTGTCGTTATCAGTTACTCTACCAATCTCTTCATCGAAGGGAAGGGCCATCTATCGAATGATAGATGTGTGGGAGACCACATTAAGAGTCTGTGGTTGGAAGAAAAACACCTGAGTGATGCTTCTCCTCCACAACAGGTGATAGAAGAACCAAGATTTGAAAGGAAGGATCTTGGACTGTCTTACAACTATTAGTTCTAAAGCTCATTAGAGCTATGCATGTAAGTGTATATATTCTTGTATAATTGTAACTTGTGAAGTTATTGTAATGAAATGGAATTTTTATTGTAAATTGATATGGCATCTTGTACATATATTACTGGTAAAGAAAATTATTTTTTCATTGCAATTACTTGTTACTTGGTTTATTTACTCGTATGGTGTAAAATTAGAAATTTGTACTTTATCGAAGGGTTAGTATGTTACACTTGCCTATAATCTTTGATATGTGCTCATCATCATTAAATTAGTTTATCCAAGGGTTTTACCAAAGGAGAATAAAGTCTTGCTTAAAAAATCCTCAATAATATTACTAAATGGTGTCAATCAATTATTGCAAGTTATAAACATAAAGGCAAACAAGTTACAAATGTTTAATTTAGAGAAGTTCATATCTATTACCCCAAATTCAATTTCATGTACAAGTTTAGCCCTGTACCCATGAAAAATAACCACACAATTGTATAATCATTTTTTTAGTTTTGTAGAAAATGTCTAATGGACCCTAATTTTTTGATACATTAATGAATTAGTTTGCAACACCTATCACAATGAAAATCTACATTAAATTCATAGTTGAGTACACTTATTTAATTCATTTAATTTTGATATTAATTGCATTATTAACTATCACTTGCAACTCTAAAATCCTAGCAAAAGTTTATTATTGAATTATTCATTGTATTTCATTACAATATAAAATTAGTTTACTTTTAAAAAATTACTATTTTATGAAATAGATCTATATATTATCACAAAATTACTTATATAAGCTATTAAAAAAAAAGTGGATAAAATAGAATCATGGCCCAAATGTATACAAATTGGATCAAGCTTAAGAGAACCTAAGTTTCTAGTGGCACCACTCATCAACATCAAGTGACTCTAGAAAGGAAAAAGGGTGTTCAATGAGTCAATAATCTCATAACTCCAGAAAAATAGCTATATAGGAAAAGTAATGAATATTGGATTAGGTGATATCTACCTTGCAAATATCTTCATCTATAATATTTAATTACATGTGTAGACAAATAATTATTGTATTTTCCCTTAATACATATGGATGGGCGAAGTTGGACGCTTGTGTGTGGTGGGGATTTGTTTATTTAATTATATTCTTTACACTAAATATTTTTTGGTTGCATGAAGTTGAGAGGAACTATATATGTAACTCACTAGTACCTAAAGCTTGAATCAAAGCTCAAATACCAATTGAAATGAAAATAAGCTTGCACAAGAAAGTTAAATAGTTCCTGCATTAATCCCATGAGAGAAGTAATGCATATAAGTTACAAATCTAAAGCTAATCAATAGAGAAAAACACACAACACAAGATATATCCTCAAAAAAAAAAAAACTAAAACTCAACCTCCAAAGCACACTCAATGTATTATTCAATAACAAAACAATTTACAATACATTCATAAAATACCAACACTTTACTAGGAACACAAGGAATGGATTTCAAACTATTATCTTCATGGAATTAGTCTACCCACAAAACATGCCTCTAACACATGCTCTCTACATGTGAACAAACTAGTATCCCAACCATATATACATTGCCACTACAATTTCACAAATACAAGCAATGAGAGGTCATTTGTGGCAAAAATGTGATAGCATAAGCCTACAAATATGTCCCTCTCTATTACCATCAATAAATCAATATAATAAATAAGAAATTATGAAACTATAAACTATGGATAGTTTCTAACTCTACGTGCTAAAACCATGGGCAAGCTTGTCGACCAAATAAAGTACAAAATCTTGGGCATATCCATATTTTAAATAAGATGATCTTATGTGTTGACCAAAGAGCCTTCTTAGGTTTTTAGTCCACATCCAATTCCCTCTTTCTATGCTCTTTTCTCAAAGTAACCTTTTCACACCTTACAAGCATTAAAGTCACGTTTATAACTTTCATGACACTAAATGCACTACTTACAACTTATCAAGTAAAAATTATGGGACACTCATTTATATGTGAGTGAATAATTAATATAATTATAATAAATATAAATATTAGGAATGCAATGTGACACCTAATTCCAACATTTTGTCACATCATATACCTTGGAAGAGTAAAACGAAAACCAATAACAATGAACTAACTATCAATAGTACAATTATGTTGCATCAACTAAAATGTAAAGATAAAACTCCTCCAAAAGACTTAAGGTGTTGAAAGGATGACACCTTGATGGAATAATGACAATAACTAGTCACTTTCACATCCAACTAACAACACCTTGAATAGGGTAAATATGCCCACAAGTAGAGATATAACCCAATTTGCAACATCAAGTACCTCCCTAGGATTCCCATTACTTAGGTATATCTAGTCTAGTGCTAACTATAGCATTTAAAAGGCCATTAACCAGCCCTTACACTTCTCAATATAGTCCTTAGAACTAATACCACAACTCATAACAACATTTCCCTTAATTTTGACACATCCATAGTTCAAAACTCATTCACATGAGAAGATAAGACGTGACTAGAATGCATTTGAAGGAAAAGTGGGAAAAACTCCTTTATAAAGTACATTGAACTCGCATCCAAATCTAAGGGTAGGCTCATTATACTTTCTACTAAACATCATGGAGAGACTTGTCATTCCAACACTTGATCTCTAATATACCAAAATATCTCTAGCCTCACCCAGCTCAAATCACCACAAAAAAATATACTACATGACCATTATAGCATCTAAGGGATTCTTTATTAAACACACCTAGAGACAAAGAGGGGTAGTGAATCAGCCTTTTCAAAAAATAAACCCTTCATCCCAATGCAAACTCAAACTTCTTAACCAAAACATAAACCCTCAAACAAATCAACAACAAGTAAAGGTATATCAATTTAATTCCTTAACAAGGATAACAACCCTCAGTAATGAAAGATACATCAATTCAACACTTAACTAGATTAGTAGTAATGAAGATAACACACATGCACACAAGATAGCACCAGATTTATGTAGAAAACCCAATGAAGGTAAAACTACAGTGAGAGTTAACTAACAATATATGAAGCTCACTACTTACAAAAGTTACAATAAGGATCACAACCCAAAAGACTTGCAAACTAAGGCACACAACCTTAGGGAAAGATACAAAGGACTTGCAGACTGAAGCGAACAACTCCAAGGAAAGATACAAAGGACTTGTAGACTGAAGCACACAACTCTAAGGCAAGATACAAAGACCTGATGAGACTCACTATCTCAGAGCAAGATACATGAAGTTTAGAATTTACAACATATATCAACAATACACTATGTTGACTAAGGTGTTACAACACGTTTGATCTATCTTCCACACAATTTTGCACTAATTCTACATGATATTCAATACAATCCACACACGCACTCTCTTGCAACTGATTTGATCTTCCATTTGTATCCACCACAAGATCACAAAATATCAATTAGGTCAGCTAAAAAGAAGATAAATAATAAATTCAACAAGTCAGCCACAAAAACATAATGTGGTCCTATCCAAAAGATAGAGAGGACCAACAACAATCTTATTACATCTTCCAATGTGATCCCAAACAACTCACATGCTAGTGCACATCAACCCAAGTCGACAACAAGGAAACATGTAGATGAAATGTGTAGCACAATAGGTCAGTCTACCCAAAGACACTTGCAATTGAATTTACTTAATGTGGTTCTCAACAAGATAGGTTAGGACCCAAATACATCTTAACACAACTTCATATGTTGGCATAAACCTCTAAGCACACGATGCAAGCAAGAGAACAAGCCCTATCGACCAAATATCCACAAATTACCTAGAAGACCAATTCAAACACAATGCATCACCAAAAGAGATCAACCAAAAATATGCATATCACAAAGGGATGTTCCATGAACATCCAACAACACTTCCAAACACTTCTTTCATACTTCCATGCCACCAAAAACCACCACAATCCAAATAGAGATAGAGTACTTCATCCCAAAAGCACAAAATGCACAACCATGAGATAGATCATTAATAGAACAACTTATGGAACACTTCATTACATTAAAACTGAAGTGAGACACTACACAGACACTAGGAGAACATCCACCAAGTCATAAGAGCAAAGACATCAATGCAAATAAATCTAGAGCATTTTCTAGACCAGTCTAGACAACCAACAAAATTGCCAACCTTCTGCAATTATCAGAAACCTCCTCTGCAACTCTAGTGACTTGAAAAGATAGGAGTGCAATGTCCACAAAGCAAAAACACTAAACCCAAAACTGCAAGACCACATCTTCAACAATGGATAAATGCAGAGCATTCTCCCAAATGACCTTCAAGAAAAATTCCTAAAACAAAAACTTTCAACAACTTGCAGAGGCCAAAACTTTCTTGTGACAACACATACTTCCTCAGGAACAATAGGAGTGAGCCTACAACATACTAGAGACCATCAACAACATATCTCCACCATCAACATTACTTCTAATTTAATATTAATCCTCATATTAATACTTCTAATCCTCATCTTAATATATCATCATGGTATCATCTCTTTTGAAAACAACCATACACAATATTACTTTACTTGATCTCGAACAATGCATGACACACAACTATAAACATATCAACATAGAGTATCAACAACATACAACTGAAGACACCAATGACAGTAGCAAAAATGACAATCAATGTCAAACAACAATCTCACAACCATGTGGAATAATCTCCTCAAGTGTTGACAACCAATGCCAACCAACTCACCGAGTGTTGACATCACAACAATCTCCTCAAGTGTTGAAATCAATGACAACCAATGCCAACACTCTCATGATGTCATGATTTATATCTTCATAATAAAATATTATTTATCTCTAGTAAGTAAATAGATTCAAGAGCACCCGTATCATGCTAAATCTCATGTTGAAAGTGTTCCAAATCTTTACATGACATAATAAAACATCATTACCAAAGCTCCCATTAAAAGTGTGTCAAAGCTACATGTGGCATTGTGAAACACATCTTCTTAAATTTGAAGATCGCTAATGGCCTCAACACAATCAAAGAAATCTAAACCAAAAAAAATTTAAGAGTTCTTGAAAGGAATAGGTAAACCACCATCTCCAAACCAAGAAGGAAATCTACCACACTAGACTATGTCACTACACAAAGCTCCAATTGAACCATGATCTAGAGAATAACATGTTAGCACAATCCAAATCTTTAGAAAAACTTGAATACTATCTGTCTCTAACCAACAAATTCATGTTTAACCATTGACACCATGTTATCCTCGAATTTATTTGTGCTCAATTCGTGGGATAACCCCTATGAAACTTGTCCATTTCGTAACCTACATACGATAAGCACAAATGAGGTAGTTCATACTTGCCCTCGTGCGTGGTCCTCTAGCCTTGGAACGTCATTTCGAGCGTTAGCTTGTTTTGTTTTTTTGAAATTTTCAAATTGAACCGAGTTGTAAAATTTCATTTTTTAGTGTTAGAAAATTTTCTCGCTCATGCAGGAGCACTGGATTTTAGTGCCCCTGCATGCCTAATGCAAAAAAATTAAAATGCAAGGTCGGTGAATTTCACCAACCATGCATATCATTGATCAAACTTATTGAAAGTTGCATAGGTGGAGATTTTTGCCGATCGTGTAAACTCGAGCTCACATGAGTTGTATTAAATGTGAGTTTTAATTGCATTTTGGTTACTTTAAATTGGTTTTCTTTTGAGTTATTTTTGTTTTAATTTCATTTGATGTCCTCCCCAACTCCTTTATGCATTTGATAAGCTTTTGAGTTTTTTGCTATGCAGATTTTAGGCAAGTTTCTCGATGATTTAAGCTAGGGTTTCACAGTTTTCGTTTGTTTTCAGTTATGAATTCATTTTATTCCTTTTATTTTGTATATTTAGGTCCATTTAGAGTCTAGAGGGTTAGGTTTGTGCTTCAAATTTTCTTGATTCCGTATTCTTTGAATGATTGGTGGTTACTATTATTTCTAGGGGTTTTGCTTTCATGTTTTTTCTTGTTGTTTGTCTTTCCTAAACCCTAGGTTTTGTTTTTTAAACTTGTATGGGTTTTCCCTATTTAGTGGTTGCCTTTCAAATGTCACTCTTGATTTTCAGTTTCAAACCCATACTCAACCTTGGTAAATCAAAACCCAACTTGTGTGTTGGGTTTTGAGTCCTGCATTTGCATGCATAAACTATGTTTTTGACTACCAACAATATTGGAATGTTCGATCTCCACGTGGGTAATTATTATTCACTGCTAGTATATTGAAACCAAACCCCTATAAGTGGAGAATTTACTTGCCTATGCAAAGTTACCAAGTCTTCTTGTCGATGATTTGCAATGGCATGTGTTAAGTTGACATTTTTCGCCGATGATGCATAAAGAATATCTTCTAAAGCATGTAATGGTAGTATGTTTCTCTGCCGCTACATGTTAAGTTCTGTCATTCCTTCCTTCGATCCTTGGTGTCATATGTTATGTCAGCATTTTTTGTCGATAATACATGGAAAATACACCATACCAAGTACATAGTCAGTAAAATTTACCTACTTTGCATATGATCCCATAATGCACGTAGGATCAACAATTTTTTTTGCCTTAGCATCAAATTTGGAATGATGAGTGTAGAGGCAGAGATTTTTAATGCTCTAACACTTAGGAATTTTACCTCCCATGCAAGGTCAGTAATTTTCACCAATCTTCACTTAGAAGTATTACCCAGATGTAAATTTCAACTTTACACAAACCAAAGTTTCTTCCACGTGCAAGGTCATTAAAATTCAATGACCTTGCACTCAAAAGTTTTACCCACATGCAATGTTGGAAAATTTTGCCAACCTTACAAACCTTTTGTACTACCAACATACAAAAGTGCTATATTTCAGTGCAATTACACAAAAAGAAAACATTCACCTATAATGGCGTTGAAATTCAATGACCTTACATTCCACTTTGTAAAATTTTGCTCACTGGAAATTTTTTCCACTTTGCATTCCTTTGCATTGCACTTTCCAGATTGTCTAGTTTCACTCCATTTTTTCCCTCCATCGCGCTTAAGCCTTCCAAGCTCATGCAAGTGCTTAGAATTTTCCCACTACTAAATTTCCAACCATGCAAGTTTTTCTAACATTGGAAAACAATGAACTTTGTAATGCAACTTTATGTGCACGCATTCCAAGATTCTCATATCTGCCTTCTTGGGAGGATATAGTCACTTGCTAATTGCTCTTTAGATGTCATATCCTTCTTCGAGCAAAGCCAAAGCCATGAAATACAAATACCAAGGTTTTTTCTCTCTAACTTCAATGTCCTCAAACATTGATGAGATAAAGGATACTGAAATTAGACATGTTGATATGTCTAAATTTATTGAAAGGACTCAAAAGTAACCATTGGATACTGGTATGAGGCATATAGTTTAGAGCAACATACAAATGTTGGCAGCTTTTCCTGTAGCTGCACATAATCTTGAATTTTTTCTTCAAGTTGTTGCACATTACAATAAAGATGACTGAAGTGTTAGAGATGCAAATGGAAATGTGTTTATGAGGTTAGATCCAAAGTTCTTTGACAAAGCTTTCTTGTGTCCTAGTATTGACTCATTTATATATGTTACTAAGGAATATGTACAAGATGAGTATGATAAAGATATAGATAATTGCAAAAGAGTGATTAACATTAAGTGGTTGAAGAATCCATGGTCAAGTGTTTGAAGGTGGCCTAAAATATTTCCACGTAGTGAATTCATTGAAGAATTTAATAATTTGATCACTCTTCTCAATAGAGTGAAAGGGCTACCTACCTCATCCATCTTTCAAGAATGGATATATGTGTACATTAAGATAATATTGAGGGGAAGACAAAAAATCCTTTGGGGTCAACAGATCAATGATGTAATTCATGATCAATTGATCAAAGTGCATACTTCACTTAAATTCTACATGACATCTTATTTGGTGTATGTTGTTGCTACAATGAGAAATTTTCCTGGGTTGACAATGAAAGGGAACAAAAGAGTAACTCTAGTGTACAAGTACTTTCCTTAGATAACTCTTGATGGGAGCATTCATCACTTTTAAAGAATTAATGATGCTTTCTTTGCTCCTTTCTTATGTGCATTTGATCCTGAATTAGAGAATAAAAGGTTTCTGACGAGGCATGGGTTGTGGTAAATAAATATGGTTGTTTATACCCGCAGTTCCCTACATTCACCTACTAGATAGTTGGTTGCTTCATGGGATATCCATACATGATCTCGAGACACCCTAGTGACAAGATTGTCCTAATGGAGCTTTATAGATAGATAATGGTCGTCCATAGCAAGAAAATGGAATCACACAAACTGGGTTTCAGGTTTCCTCTCACTATTGGCAGGTATTCCATTCAAACATCTCTAAGAGCTAAGGCCATAGAATCTGAGATGCAATGGGTTACCTTGAAGACTTTCAGAAGAAGGCCTAATTTTGACTACCATGGAATGAAGGACAAGATCAAGAAAGCTCACACCCATCTGCATAGAATTGAAGATGTTTTGGCAGATCAAAGAAGGGAAGAGATAAGGAAAATGGACTACTGTCGATTGACTTTGGAGCAAATTGAAAATATTGATTTGGTGGATATTCTTGAAGGTATGGAGGATGATGGAAACATCTCCGACCCTACCTATGAGGAATAATATTGCAGGATCTCCTTTACTACCTATCCAGTGGTCAAAGAAGGAAGTGACATCAATCAGAGAAAGGTTTGAGCCAATCCTTGCTAACACAAATGTATGGTTAGAGGAGAAGGGGATTCATTTAAAACTCTTTATTAATGGATTAGAGGAGGAGGAACCTAAAGGTCCTATAGGTAATAAATTTGAGTTGAGGACAAAGAACAAGGATGATGTACCTAGTTCTAGCAAGACCTCTAGGCTAAAAATCAAGTTTGTTGTGAAAGAAATAAGGGTCAAGTGACTGAAGGATCGTCTACTATGGCAAAAGAGGCATTTAACTAGGAGGAAGAGCAAGAAGAAGAAGAACATGAGGAAGAACGAGTATCTCCTCATGAGAATATATCTAAGGAAATACATGCCTCTTCTTCTCCTATTGCTACTACTGTGTATACTCCCATTCTTCCCATTGTTTCCATTGGATAGTCTTTACCTATCACTTCTATGATCATTCCTATTGTTATAGTTACTCCTACTGTGTCTATCCAATCAATTCATTCCTCCCCATCCTCATGGTCAATTTTTGATAGTCCCAAACATGGTTTGGAAAATATTTTGGGGTCTCCCACATCTTTTTCGAGTTTGTCATCACCTTCTTTTGATGTAAACTCTTAGTCTGATTTGGAACAATATATGACTGAGACTGCTCAAGTTACAAGTGTAGAAATTCCTAGTGCAGTTTTGACTAATACTCCACCAATTGTAACAACTTTTGTGAGTGCAACTACATCAATGCAAACTATGACTACTAGTCTGGAAGAAAGTGCTTCTCCACTTCCCCCATGGTTTTCATCCCACACCGAAAAGGAAGAAGCAATTTTTCTCTCCAGATGAATTTGAATTTGCACAATTGGCACCTGTAAAGGCAAAATACAAGAAAAAGTAAAAGACTCTTTCCAAGTTATTGGTTGATAAAGTAGGAAATAGGTATGCGGAGGTAGCACAACCTCCTCCAAATAGGTCAATTAAGGATGTGGATATTTTTGAATATTCCATTACAAGAGTTAACTTAGGAAAGGTGACTCATGAAAGTGCTAAGGAAAACATACAAGCTACTATGAATTATATCATCAAGAAATTTGAGGAAGTGAAGAAGAGTAAAGATCAATACAAGGCCAAATCAGAGCAACTAACTTTGACACTCCAGAAGATTACCCAATCTTCAGAGTCAATAGATCTTGTAGCCATAAGTATTGAAGAACCAATTATTCAGAAAGTTGGAAAGGTACATTCAAGAGGTAAAGAAATCAATGACTTTATGGACAAAATGATAGCACAAGGAACATAACTCCTAAGATCTTCTATAGAGAGAGTGGGGAACATGGAAAGCATTAGATCAAAGTTAGGTAAAAAATCCAATATATTTTTGTAGGAGCGACAAGAAATAGAAGACAGTTTCGAAGCTTGGATCAAGATGAAGAAACTCAATCTTGATACATTGGTGGAAGTTGGGATAATTCCCAATAGATATATGTTTGTGGAGGTAAAGGAAACAATGATACACAAAATCAATATCATCAAGGAATTAATCAAGGACTTGCAGGATATTTGTGAAGTTAGCAAAGATAATGATTTGGATCTTATCCACAAAATTGAGGAGCTGCCTTGTAAACTACTTGATGATAATCAAAAAATCCTTTCCTCAGATGAAGTTGTTTAGGAATTCACATCTATGATCCAAAAAGAATTTGAAGATCAAGCCTTCTCAATGGCTTCGATGGACAAATTGATGGATTTTTCAATTAACCCTGGATAACCTCAAGGTGTATTTAGAAAGGCATGAGAAAGCTAGTAGCATTGTGAAGGATTCAATCATAAGAGTCCTTGCTATCTTCAAGCATACTTCAGGTCCAAATAATGAAGAAGTTCGAGCAATCATGAAGAAGTATGAGGATTTCTTGGAGAAAGATGACGAAGAAAGTTGAACATGCCTTAGTTTATTTTTTAGTATTTTTCATGCTTTATGTAATTATTTTTTGACATTTTACATGTCTTTTTCCGAAATGTAATTACATTTAAAAATAGAGAAGTCTTAAATAAAATCAGACTCTCCTCTTAAATATGTCAAATTAGTTATTGCTTTCCTAGATTAGCTCTCAACTCTCCTCTATAAATAAGAGGGAGTTTCTTTTGTAAAGGACCTTTAATCTTTTGAAGCAAAATGTTTCCCATTTTGAGAAAGCATACTTGAATCTTTGTGTTGAATGTGCATATCAAAATTAATCTATAAAAGAATTAGATTGCCTCCAACCCTTGCTTTGGAGTACATTTGTTGTATGTATGATCGTTCTTATGTCTCTGTTATCATATTATCTTAAATTTGGTTTTTAAATGGTGTAATATTTCATTATCGAAGGGAATTCAGATTTGGTACTGATAGAATTTGGGCTATCATATTATATTTGGAGATATATGTTTTGTGTATGAATTTGGTTGAGAACACGTAGTCTTTGTGCTATGATTGTTAGCTAGATTCTTGTGGATGTTTGGTGTTGTTTGTTGATAGTCTTTGAGCTACAAATTTATACACGAGTTACTCTTTGGAATTATCTTTGGGAATAACTTGGAGTCTTTGAGCTGTAAGTTGTTGTCATTGTTACATTTAAACCATCATGGAAAGTGATGAAAGACTTTGCGTTTTCATGGATTTTTTAAGTTACCATCATTTGCTAGTATCATTCTTGTTATTCTTATGTCTAACAAAATTGGGTAACGGCTATTATTGATCCAAATAGTGTTATTTAGTTTATTACTTACTATGAATATCATGGTCATTATTGTAATTTGTTTTCCTTATTCTGAAAAAAAGAGAATATGTTGATGGAGACACCCCCATGGATAGTTGTAGTGTACATAATCTTAGTTTAATTTCTAGTTGATTTAGAGAGCAATAAGAAGGGAGCCTCCCCTTTATGAGAGGATAGATTAATTTCTCATCATAGCTGTGGCTAAAACTACCATTTTGTATTTGCTAAAGGAATTACAAAATATTCACCCAACACACCACCAAACCTCACAATAAAAGTTGGCATGTAACTTCCCATAATATAATGGTTTGTGCCCTCAAAAAACCTAAGAACATGTTGGGAAAGGTGTCTTGACCTTTCATCCTAAAATTTATATTTATTTATTAGTTCTTCCTTGCATGGGAAAGAGGTTTTACTCTCTAAGATGACAATCTTGGTCATATGTAATTTATAGTGGGAAGTGTGTAATATATTTTAAGAGTATCTAGTGCTATTATGATGTGTAATATTATCTTATGACACTATATGATAAAATTATGATATATTTTATGATGTGAAAGAGTGTGAATTTTGGAGAGTTACACTTAAATCTTGATCAATATTATGGCATTTTATGATGCATTTCATCAAGCATGTTGGAATATAGAACATGAAAAATTGGGGCACTTAAGTTAAGTGCCCACCTAGGTGACTCTTGAGATGCGGCCCTAGGGTCACTTAAGCAACTTTTCAAATTTCCCTTATTGCCAAGGTGTGATTCTATAACTTGAAGCTTTTATTTTCAAACTCTTTTTTGCTAGATATTGGGGTGTTTCTTGGTTTTTATGATTTTTAAATTTTTTTTTACTTTTTAAAAAATTTCAAGCTTTTTCAATCTTGTAACTTTTTTGAGTTCTACAATTTCAAAGTGATAAGTGTGTGCTTGTGTAATAAGACACATACAATTGGTGGGATTCTACTAAAGACCAAACCTAGTTTTCTAGCATAGTAAAGTTGTCTAGAGTGGATTAGACTACCTTAAAACAAGAAAAAATGGATAGAGTGGTGCATGTCCCCATTATGTGACCCTCAGGATTCATTTAGTGCAATATTTTAACTAATTGGGATGTAAACCTAAAACATTTAATTTCTTGGAATATTTAGTGAGTGGATAATTACTTAAATATAATCTATCATATCCTACATGTCTTACAATAATAGAGTTGTCATCAAAGTATGGGAGACTATCTTAGGCCACTTTCATGGGTGTTGATACTATTGGTGATAGTAGGAAGTGCAATTGACTTTAATCATGTTTCTTGATATTCCACCTTTGTAAAAGGTCTTCATTAGCCTAATTACTTCCTACTTGTCAAGGACTAAGAGGGTACATGTCATTAAATGGTCATGGGCTCCTATTATTCATCCAAGTAGAGAGCCTAAATTTTTTCATAGGTGTTAACATCTTAGTGTCAACTTACATGATTTATATTAGATTACATATTATGAATCATTAGTATTTAGTTGCTCATCTCTAGTCATGGCATGGATTATAGAGCACATCACACCTTATAAATGATCCATTTTGCACTTGATACTACTCTACCCAAAGTTATAAAGTGATGTTAATTGGGGCATTATAACTCGTATATACTAGTAATGGCTACTTTTATCGATGATGACACTAGATTATGAAGCCTTACACAAAGATGGAGGGGAAATTTCCAAGAGATAAGTTAAATAATTTTATAAAGGTGTGAGTTGTTTGGTTGATATGCATGTATTCATGGATGCACCCCATCACATGTGAGCTCCAACATCTTATAGATGGCTTTCCAAAGGTTTAGGTCTAGTGCCCTATGTTATAGATCCACTCAATACTAGTCAAGGCTAGGTTAGGGATTCTCTCATGGAATCCATTTACTCTAAGGACTCCAATCGTATGATCTATGCAAGGATATGCACTGAGACAAGAAAAAATAGAACAACCACACCAAGGTCAACCTATATTTGAGACAAAGGGTGATCACGAGGGAGAGGATGATGATCCTCATGATGATTGTTATCTTGAGAGATATGAGGATGAAGATAGTCTAGATGATGTTACAAATTCTCTATATATGATTACCTTGGCTATGTAGACAAATGAGTAAATGTGAATGAGTGAATCCTCCTAGAAAATATGAGATGATAATGAGTATTTTCCCTTTTAGGATTTAATTCTTTTCTTAGAATATTATCAATATTTTTCTTGTACTTGACTAAATAGGTACTGTGAATGGTGATCCTAGACCTGCACAAACACAAAAAACAAACACATAATGAGTCCAATATGCAAGTTAGAAACAACATTCCCCATGAAATCCATTTGAAACATGAAAAACAAGAAATAATATGAAGAACACAATAAAAAAGCTATTAAATCATATTTAAATGATCAAACTCTTAAATCCCATGGGGGAATTGGTGCTATTTTGATGTGTAAAATGGCCCTTTCTCAATTCCTTGCAAGCTTTATGATCAATGGTGAAGATTTGATGCTCCTTGGTGAAATTTCTCCATAACCTAGCTATGACAATAAGAAAAATGGATGAAAATGGATAAAGATAATGGAGATTACTCAAAAATTGAAGATAGGAATGTTGCATGAAGTTGTGGATCAAAATACCTAAGTTTGTGGATCCAAAATCCAAATGAGAGACTTATATTTATAGAAGAGAATGACAGAGAAAGAGGCAAAAGGGATGAATGTGAGACTAAAAATGAGCCAATGACAAGGTGCCACTTGTCAACATGCTAGTGGAGGAGGAATGAACACATTTTGATGAATGTGCAAATAAATGTAGTTAGATGGATATTTGAAATTGATGAAATGACAAGTTGGAGGGAGAAAGAAATGGAGTTAATGCCACTTGGCTCAAGGCAAAGGACATGTAAGATGCTTTTAATGCCTTGTTGGATGTACACAACCTTTTGGAGGGATTTTTGAATTTGAAGAATATTCCCTCCTTGATGCCATGTTGAGAGAAAATAAGAGATTTAATAAATCAAATAAAATAATTTACTTGTGCAAGTTGCAAAAGCTAGAGGATTTGAGGGATTAAGATTAAGATTAATCAGGATTTGATTAATTTAAAAGGATATTAGCTGATGTGACAATTTGATTTAGATTTTAGGATTGATTTAAATCAAAGTTGAGAGAAATATGAATTTAGACTTAATTAAATAAAGTTTAGTTTATTTAATTAAAGAGAATGGTGTTAGTTTTAAATCAAATAAAGATAAATTTATTTAATTTAAATGAGATGAATTTAGAGATTAATTAAATAAAATGAATTGTTTAATTAAAAGAGGGACTATAAGATTAACTAAACAAAATGATTTATTTAATTAATAGAAGATGATGACTTAATCAAATAAATTTGATTTATTTAATTAAGAGATGAAATATGATGAATTTAATTAAATAAAGATTATTTAATTAAATGACTAGCAAAGGAGGTGATTTAGGATGAATTGGTGTTAGTAAAATTGGGATCAAGTGTGCAGGATCAATCTGTATATTTTCCATATTTATATTTTGTCCCTCTTTGAAGTAATGTACTCGCTGCATTGGTTCAAAGAATAACCTGCCAATATCAAAATTCACTTTTTATTTTTTTATATTTTCAGATGCCCCAGCGAGAAGAATTATGCTAGTATACTACCCCCTCGAGAGATGAAACGAAAAATTTGGATTTTTTGGGTGACCTCGCGAGAAAAGAGGACGAGTTGCTTGATGGGTCCAAAAGGGGTCCAAGATGCCAAAAACGTGCCAAAACGCGAAAAAAGGATGCAAAACGACCCTCGGTTGGGTGAAAATAGGATTGAGGGTCCAAAACCCTAGTTGGGTGACTAAACAAGGTCAAAAAACCCTAACTTTCAAGCTTAAATAGGCCTTGAGGGGCCACCTCCAATTCATTTGCACATTCAGCACTTTAGAGATTTAGCATTTTTGAGCTTTGACCATTGTTCAAGATGGCTCAATGAGTGCTTCCACATCACTATTTGGAGTGAGTGTGAGTGTACCAGTGACTACCAGGCGCTGGACCACCGGTATGTGACCCTTACCTGACTCGTCGTTTAATTTTTTTGTGTGCATTAATTAGGGTCCAAAGTCAAATTGAGTCAAGCAACGCTGTTTGGCATTGCTAGAAGTGCTAAATCGGTGCCACGTGGCCTTAAAGAGTGCCACTATTGAGTCTTGCACCATGGCGGTCCCGTTTAGGGATTAGGGTTTAGGCTTCAAATTCTGCTGCATATACAAATTTCATCGTGGTGGTGCAATTAGGAATTTAGGTTTAGGGGTCAAAATGGTCCGCGGTCAAATTGTGACACGATGACGCAATTTGGACTTTAGAGGGTTCCAACGGTGCAGTTTGGAACTTTCAAACAATGATGCATTTGCAAACAATGACGCATTTGTTGTTTCGATCGCAAAAACTCCAAACAAGATCTCGATGTTTTATGAAACCTAATGTTGTGACTTTACTGGTGTAGGAGGATGTAGAGTTTTACATTCATGAGAGCACAGGTCCCCAATACTTAGCAGATTGGTCAGTTTGCATGAGCTGCTCCATGAGCATCTTGGGGTGATAGGGATATGGTACGTCGCCTATGCACCTCCTATCCGGACACACCTAGGTATGATGATAATACTAGCAAAGTGATGACACAGTGAGACGTCATCATTTCACTTGCCTACAAGCGAGGAGATAGTGAATCTGGAGGATGTTTGACACATTCTTCGATTGTCGATCCATGGAGAGCAAGTCATTTATGACGTGGATTTCGGGAGAGATGCCTGGTTCAAGGTTATGGGCCTTGATGATATTATTTTTGCTGAGGGACAGATTGAGCTAGAGCGGTATAGGGGTACGGTGTCCACCTTTTGATTGATTATCGTTGTGATCATTTCAGGCCTTGTGGCACCAGATCGGCGCGATCGCTACTTTAATCTAGGATGGGGTCTTGCCTAGAAGTGGATGCTCCACTAGAGAGAGTTCTTTTCATGGGGGCCAGTGATGATGGCCTCACTTTACCATGATCTTCATGAGTTTTCCTACTTGGATAATAGAGCCATTGGGGCCAGAGTGACACTTTTGCACATCTGGACCTGGGAGCACATTGCAGTGCTTCACCCACGAGTTACACCAATTGACATGGAGCCAGATGATCCTGTAGTCTGGCGGTATAGAGGGGCCCTAATATTTACTCATACAGGAGCAACTGACATCCCTCACTAAAGAAGGGTGATTGACGAGATGACAGTCTTTACTTGGAGGCCTTGGCTTGGTATGCCTGCTTGGTATGACGACGTTCAACAACTCTTCTTTGCCAGACAAGACAAACTTATTCAGGGTAGGGAGCACATGATGATAAAAATTTATCTGCTAGATCAGGTGGCTAGGTAGTTTGGAGACACACAAGACAAACCTGATGACTAATGCATGGCCATATTTGCATGTATTATGAGGGAGACCACATGGGGTCGACTGATTCCAGTTGAGGATGCAATTGCCTCATTTAGACAGTTGGTGGCCCGAACATAGCCATATAACCAAGGGTAGCTAGATGCAAGTGTTACATAGGCATACATTGCTTGGTTCAGGCCACCGATCATATTAACAGTGCCTAAGGCAACCTCACCACGACGGAGAGCCAGAGGCTGATCAACAGGGCGGGGGTGAGGAGGCAGAGGAGACAGGGATAAAGATGGAGGCAGAGGAGGAGGTAGACCACCTCTAGATTAGAGGGGATAGAGAGACCATGTGCCTAGATATCAGCAAAGAGATGGGGACAAGTAGCCTCTAGATGCCCCAAGGGATCATCAACAACAACCTCCACCACCACCACCACCCCATCCAAACTAGAGGGATGCATTGATCTAGTAGCTATAGGTACAGGTTCAGGAACTTACGACCTAGAGGGACTAGGCCAAATAGCAAGTCCAAGTCCTCACCATAGAGAGAGATCAGGCTAGATTAGAGCGAGATCAAGAGGTGGGCAGGAGATGAAAATTAGAGAGCATGTCTGCTGTATCCCAGGACAAGACAGTCTTGGTGCGGATGTACTGCGAGGCCATTCGAGAGGCAGAGTATTACAAGTTACACTATCGATAGGCCGTAGCAACAGGGGCTTGGGTGCTATAGTACTCTCAACAGACTGGGATGAGACATGTAGAGGACCAAGCTGAGAGACAGGTAGGTGAGGGGAGTAGTCAACAAGGCTAGCCACCATGACATATTTTTTATTGGCACCATTCTTTGAGATCCACGAGCTCTATTTTTGATAGCCCCGTGGGCATTGTATACTTGATTGATACACATACATTTGATCCTGATTTTTGTACCATGACAGTTATATTTTTTGATGATATATATGATATGGTTCGATATATGAGATATGCCCTATTATTATTTATGCATGATGGATGGATGTATTCTTTATGTATTATTTATGATATGTAGATGTTTATGGATGCACATGGTTATGAATGCCTTTCTTTTTATATATTTTTTATGCACTTTACGATGACGATGACGATGTGGATGCAAATGTTTTTATATCCTATTCATGTATGATGTGATGATGCATATATGGATGATATGATGATGCAAATGTATGGTTTATGAGATGCTTAACAAAACCTATATGATATCCTAAATGATAATGGTTTAGGGCTTGATTATGCGATTTATGCAATGATATGTAAATGCAATGTTTTTTGTATTTTTCCTTATGCGTTTATGATGGTGATAAATGGATGTTATGATGTTGTTTATATGATCATGATATGCAATGTAATAATGTGAAATGATTATGATGATGTTATAATATGAGATGACCTATGATATTTATGGTTTACAACATGCAATGGTTATGTTATGCAATGATTATGCTTATGCATTGTGATTTATGATCTGTGGATGCAATGGTATAGATTCAATGATATGAATGCAATTATTTCTTAAGATACTTAGAATAATAAATCTAGATTAGTCTTGACAACTTAAGACAATGATGTGATATGAAATGTAATGTGATTATGACATGTAAATGATCATGAAATGATGGTTATATGAGATGATTATATTTCATACTATGTGATATGATATGCCTATGTGATGATTCATGTTTTGTAATGATTCGTGAATGCAATGTTCTGATATGAAATAATGTACTATGACATGCAATGATTTGTAATGATAGGATGATGTGGAATTATTATGACATGATTTATGTAAATGTAAATGATTATGTATGTAATGATATTATTATGATGTCATATACCTATGATATGAATACCTATTGGTACTTAATGATTAATGATGTGTAATGATTATGAGGTGCTATGCAATGATGCAAATGAATGATACAATGATGGAAATGATACGATGGTGTATATGTGACTATGCAATGGATGTTTTGTGTATGATATGATTTAATAATGCCTATATGATGATACTTTTATGAATGCAAATTTATGGTTCATGAGATGCTTAGAATAACCAATCTATATTAATGATGAAATGCAATGCATGTGAGATGATTAATGTTTCCTATATGATATGATATGATATTATATGTATTATGTTGACGGTTTGTGGATGCATTAGCGATGTTTTTGATTAACTATCATGGTACCATGTTAGTACGAAGAGAAGATGGAAGAAATAGGATAATGAAAAGAGGATCCAACAAGCCTACATTATTAGTGATGATGACGATGACGATTTGCTTATCAGGAATTGGGATTTTAAAAGGGCCATTTACCTTATGTTTGATAATACACATAGGTACGATGCATCAAGGTATAAAGAACCAGGATGGCGTTGTACCTAGTGTGATGGAATTTGACTGAACAACCAGATAGGAGTACTCCTATTCACACTTGGTATACGAAACCCTATCTAGAATGAAGTTCAGATATTCCAAAAATCTCAGACCAAAACATAGAAAGGCAAGCCTTCCTATGTGGTCAACAAGACACCTAAAACATCCTCCCTACACCCAAACAAAGTACGCATGACCATGTTATATTACATGAATATCCAACAAGCACAACAGACAAAAAGATAATGATAGTTGCCCCATTTCTTTCTCTCTAAATCCTTTTGTTTGGACATCATCGAGAGGTCATCAAAATGCACGCAAAAATATAAGTCAAAAAGACAAAGATAAAGTAAACAAACAAGCTAATGTTCTTCATACCGCTAGCCAAGACTAAACTACGGTGATGCCTGATGTTGATGTCCATTATAGGAAGGATGCATCCTAAGACATGATGTTATCAGATGATTTTGGGATTGATTGGATGATAGGCTATTGATACTCCGAGTTGACTAACTTGCTTACCTACTGATCTAGACTTAAAACCTTGATGTTGGAGTACACACTTTTTCTTGCTAAGACTTGTTTCGACTGTTCTGCCAAAGGGTGAGGTTGACGATGATTTATTATGAGTGATGCCTATTTTAGGTGAAAGCGAGATGAGATGGATGGGTTTTGGGTTTTTTGAATGTTTTTGGTATTTTGCAATGTTTTGAGGTTGTTTTTAAGATGTTTCACAAATGTTTTGATTTTCAAATTTTCTAATATTTTTGGGTTTTCTGAGATTTTGACCAAGAGACTAACCTAAAGACCTATCCTAGGGGTCTTGGGGACTGATCAAAGATTAGCCTTGGCTATGTTATACATGCAGAGACCACGTAGTTCGACTGACACAGACTCGATTATTGATGAGATATGAATGAACGGAATTGTCAGCTTATTATGATAGACTCCTAAAGGACTAACCTAATGTGTCTCAGGGGCCGATCAAAGATCCACCTTGTCTACATTCAAGCTCAGAGATGGTGTAGCTCAACATGATGACTCTATTTTTTGACCTTTTGAATTTTTGACATGTTTTTGGATTTTTTGGTTTTCTGATATTTTTGGATTTCCGATTTTACGAATGTTTTTTGATTTTTTGATTTTAAGGAATATTTCAAGGATATACATGAATCCAATCCAAATGTAGGTAAAAGAACATGCCCCCAATGTGGTGTGATAGACTACTTTGATATAGGCAGGACAAATCGACCTTAAGAATATGCCAACTAGTAATAGGGTGGAACATGATATGAACACATGATAAAGCTATGATGTGGATGTGGATGAGCGATGGATGGGGATGTGGAAGTGCAATGGATGAATGATGGAAGGCGATGGGAGGTGGTGCAAAGCAAGTCATAGAGATCATGGTGGATGGAGAGTGCTTTATTTACACAAGGTGCTTGTTTTCCAGGTTTTCACCAAGGTACTTGCCCAAAGCGCTACCGAAGTGGTTTTCACTAGAGGGTGATTTTTATCTTTACTGTTTTTAATCCTTTTTTCTAATTTTATTTTTATTTTTTTGTATTTTTGGTTTTATACCTTGAATGTTTAGGCATAATTTTTTTTGAGATGGGAGCTATTGATAGGCTCCTATAAAGGCTCCCCTTCAGGCATTGATAGCTGATACATGCCCCTAACTTGTAGCTTGCGGTGATGATGAAGGGTCCTAACCAATTGGGTTCAAACTTTCCCTTGTTGTCTAGATTTGGCACATTTTTCTGATTCTCCTTCAATACTAGTTCTCCGAATTGGAAGGTTCGGCTCTTGATCTTCTTGTTGTAGCTCTATTTGAGATGGTTTTGGTAGACTTGCAAATGATTTAAGGCATTCGTATGCTGCTCATCCAGTAGTTCTAGCTCATTCAGCTGTGACACCTGATATTCTTCATCTGTAATGAGATTCTGCAATGATATTCTTACGGATGGGAGCTCGATCTCAATGGGGAGGATGGTTTATGATCCATAGATGAGGGAGAAAGGGGTTGCACCCATTGGTGTGCAAATGCTTGTTCGGTAGGCCCATAGGGAGGGGTTCAACTGTAAGTTCCAGTCACGACCAACTTCATTGATTGTCTTTTTGAGGATTCTTAAGATGGTTTTATTTGTAGCCTCAACTTGGCTATTACTTTGGGTAGTATGGAGTGGAAAAGCGATGTTGGATATTGAACTTTTGGCATAGGTTTCGAACATCCTAGTTTTTGAAAGGTGTCCCATTATCTGAGATAATGGCTTGAGGGACATCGTAGTGGCAAATGAGGTAATTCATAATGAACTTGAAAATATACTTTCCTGTGTAACAGTGGGTATTTTCCTAGGGTTAGCAATATTATATGCAGAACATAAAAACCCAAAGTGGGTAATGAAGTGCAAAGGAATAGATGAACAATCTCATAGATTGTCTTCATCCTCCATGACTAACCTCCATTACACCTTCTTAATTTGCTGAAAAATAATTGTGTTTGCCCTCAGATTTAAGAAGAGCAAGCCAATAGAAATGACAAGCCCTAAGCAAATATTGAAGGATTTGACAATTACAATCAATACTATGCCCTATTGCAACTAGTAAGCATCTACAATGTCTAGGTTATGTCAAATGAAATCTAGATATGCTATGATAAAAATGAAGAACAAATGCAAGGTATCAAAGTGTAGGAGATGAAATATGAAAATGTAAGATTATCTAAAAATGCAAGAGATAAGAGATGCAAGATGTGACCAAAATTGCTTTTTTATAGAAGATGCAATTTTGTGTGAATGGCCAAGATTGAAAGTTAGCAAGTGCCCTAGAATCAATGGACGAGATTCCATATAGCAACCCACAATTAGGGTTAGGGCAACATTAGGTCAGATTCGAAATAAAGGGTCAAGATTGATTTCTAGAAAATCAAATCAATGGCTGATAGTGCATGTGACAAAAGATTCTAGGCACGAAAAACAGAGTCATTGGAGAATTAAATAATTATTTAAAATTATTTAAATCAAGAGGGGATGTTGACTTTTTGAATTAAAAAAGGGGTGGGGTCATGTGACAGTAAATAATTTAAATTAAATTATTTACTAAAGAGGAAATTATAAAGGGGGATTTATTTTAAATAAATAATATTTATTTAAAATGAGCACAATAAAAGAGGAGAAATTAAATAATAAAATTATTTAATTTAGGTGTGGGACTTATTTTAAATAAATAAGATTTTAGAAAAAAATAAATAATAAGAGTTATTTAATTTAGGTGGGAATTAAATAATAAAGATATTATTTAATTATTAGAGGAATGTGACAAATGAAACCTTTTAAATCAAATATAAAGATTTAATTCAAAGTTTAGGAGAGTGGACCAAATTTTTTTAATTTATGAGAGAAGAGGCTAATGAATAATTAGATAATTAAATATAATTATTTAATTATAGTGGAAGGTGGATTAAATAAATATGAATTTATTTAGTTTTAGGAAGAAGAGGACTTTAATTAGTGACATAATTAAATAAATAAATAAAATTATTTATTTAATAATTAGGAAGACATAAAAGGAGAAATAAATTAAGAAATTTATTTAATTATAGGAGGATATTTAGACAATTAGTGATGCATTAAATAAATAATTACAATATTATTTATTTAATAATCATGAGGAATAAACAGATATGAATTAATTAAATAATTATGAATTATCTAATTAATAGTTGAGAGTGAGTCAGGGACATAATTAAAATGTCCTAATTAGGGTTAGAAGAACAGCTTGTGGGCCTAGGTCATTTTTATGTGTCTACATTTGCCCCTCTTTGTCATAATGCAGCTTGTCGCATTGTGGCAAAGAAAATAAGTCAAACATATGCCCCAGTGCAAGATAAGATGAGGAAGAATGATGAGGAGGGTTGCGGTATGCCCCCTCGGGAGGACAGATGGGTTCCAAGAACACGGGTGTGCTCTCGAAATGGAATGAGGAGAATAGAATACAAAGAGAAAAAAATGTTTGTGAAAAAGATATGGATGATGATATGAATGCAATGCCTATATGAGATGCATGTTAGTTCCTAGACCAAATCCTTCAACATTTACCATAGGACTTTAATAGTTGTTGCTCTTTAATCATCATTGGGCAGATTATTGTAATGGCCAACAAACATCATGATATGACATAAATCAAGATGTGCAAGGTCGCACCATCACGTAAGACAAGTAGTCGCAGACAAGGATGATCATGACTCATACTAAAAACGCAATTGCCCCAGTCTTTTTGTCATAACCAACCGCAAGTAGAAAAAGACAAGAAGGATAAACCATGAAACGTCGTTGCTTTTGTAAATCCTGTTTCCAGGACATCCTCGAGAAACTAGCAACATGATTGCCAAAAGAACAAAAATAAATAAAAAATAAATCCATTAGCATGATACGCCGTTGTTTTTCTAAATCCTGTAGTTAGGACATCGTTGAGAAACTAGTAACATGAGTGTCAAAAGATAAGACAAACGTCATGAGACGTCGTTGTTTCTCTAAATCCTGTTGTCGGGATCTTGCTGAAAAACTAGTAACATGATGAAAAGGCCAAAGACAAGTGCCAAGTATTTGCCAAGTGTTTTAAGATCAAGGTTGCCAACTGTCGAGCGATATCGAATTCAGGAAGAACACATCCTGAATGACATTGATATCCAGGAGATCAATTCTCAGAGTTAGGAGAATCCATCAAAATTGCCAGATGATGAGGACAATGCTTAGGAAGGACACATCCAAAAGCATAAAGAAATGACGAGAGTTGATCTTTAGAAGGACACATCTGAAGAAGAACCCAAAGCTTTACCAGGTTAAAATGTCTTGATAGAATTTGATTACATGCCACTGTTGATATGTTGAATTGACCGAGATTGCTGATGAAACAAATTGTTGATAGATTGCTTACTCTGGATTGATGGAAGATTTGCGTGATTTGAAGGTAGTTGGATGTGTGTGAAAATGTTGTGCCATGAACCCTAATAGACTAAACTAGTGCGGCCTCGGGGGCTCATCAATTGATGGGCTTACCTACGTGGTGCACTTAGAGACCTCGTAGTTTGACACGACCAAAAGACTTTGTCCAAAGGATAGAAGTTTGAAATCATGATTTTATTTTGACAAACCTAAAGACTGACCTAATGTCTCGGGGATTCAAAGATGAATCTTACCTATGCGTAGTTCGGACAAGGACAAAAGATTGACTGACATGACTGAACAGACTGACAAGATATTACACTAACTTTGTTTTTGGGATTTTGACATTGATTTGAATGTTTTTGTATTTTCTCAAGATATTTTTCAATTTTTAGGTCTTTTTTCAAGACTTTATACGATTTTTAGGATTTTATTCAGGACTTTTTCAGATTTTTATGACTTTTTTCAGGACTTTATAAGAATGCAGGATCATGTGTGACACCCACTGCAATTGCATGATAAAGGTCTTGCCCCCAGATAGAGTGGGGATTATCCGAGTCCAATGGTATGGAGATAGGTAGACGCAAGGCAAAGGTAAGGATATGCAATGGATGATGTCAACCAAATGCTAACCATGATCAGAATTGATAGGACTTAGGATGGATGTCGTGAATGCCATGTTGTTGTGATGATGGAAAATGGACAAGGGTCGATTAGAGTAACAGTAGATGGCGGAGCAACGATCGACTACACATGGTGCCTGTTTGCCAGGTTTTCATCATGGTACCTATCCAAAGCGCCTGTTTACTAGGTTCTCACCATTGGATGAAATTATTTCTTTTGACTATTTTTGCCATTTTTTGATTTTTTTGATGTCACCAAGACACCTGTTTTCCAGGTTTTCATCAAGGGACGATTTTTTTTCTATTTCTCTATTTTTTTGTATTTTTAGTTTTTTAGCCAAGCTCTTTGATGCTATGTGTAGAACTTTCTCAGATGTAAGCTATTGATAGGTTCTGTTAGCTGTTCTCCATCGGGTGTGGCTAACTGATAAGCTTCAGAACCAAATGTAGCAATAATGATATAGGGACCAAGCCAATTAGCCTCAAACTTGCCAGGCTTTTCATGATCCGCCTGATTTTTGGGGTTCTGCACGAGAACCAAGTCACCGATTTCAAAATTTCTTACCATCACTCTTTTGTTATAACTTCGGAAAAGACGATTTTGATATGCTTGCAGATGATTTAAGGCATTTTTTCATCTTTCTTGTAGCATTTCTAGCTCATGCAGGCGAGACTGTCGGTACTCTTCATCGTCGATCATTCCTTTTAAGGAGACCTGGAGAGAAGGAATTTCGACCTCAATGGGCAGTATGGCCTCAGATCCATAGACAAGAGAAAATGGAGTGGCTCCAGTGGGGGTATAAATGCTGGTTCGGTAGGCCCATAAAGCAGGATTGAGCTATAAGTGCCAATCGCGGCCAACGTCATTGACGATCTTCTTCAGAATGCGAAGAATTGTTTTATTTGATGCCTCAGCTTGGCCATTACCTTGTGGGTAATATGGGGTGGAGAAATGGTGTTGGATGTGGAATTGTGCAAATAGTTCACGGACATCCTGATTTTTGAATAGACTGTCGTTATCTATGATGATGGATTGTGGGACACCATACCGATAAATGATGTAATTCAGAATAAACTTGGATATTTTTTTACTGGTGATGTAAGTGAGAGGGACGACTTCAATCCACTTAGTAAAATACTCAGTGGTAGTGATTATGAATTTATGGCCATTAGAAGAGGACGGATGGATCCTACCCACAAGGTCGAGTCCCCATTGTGCGAAAGGCCATGGAGAAGTGACTGGTCTCAATTCCTGTGCAGGTGCATGAATCAGGTCACTATGCACCTAGCATTTCTGACATGTTCTAACAAACTGAAGAGCGTCTTTTTCCAATGTCCGCTAATAGTATCCCAGTCTGGTGACTTTCCTAGCTAAGGTTGGACCACTCGAATGAGATCCACATATACCCTCATGTACTTCTCGTAAAGTCATTTGGGCTTCATTAGTGTCGAGACAACAAAGAAGGGTATTGTCAAAACCATGACGGTATAAGGTGTCACTAACAATGGTATGTCTAGCCGCTTTTCGGATAAAGGATTTTCGTTGGTTGTTAGACAGGTTGGGTGGGAGGGTTTGGGACTTAAGATAGTCGTATATGTCTTGATACCAAGGTGAACTGAGACCAACAATCTCGCACACCATTTCTGACTCTGGAATATCGTATGTCGGCATCAATAGTTGTTCCACTAAGAATTCAAATTGTGACACATTCTAAGGGATGTCTAAGAGAGATCCAATGGTAGCCATTGCATCAATTGCTTTATTTTATGTCCTTGGGATTTGTTCAAATGCAATAATTTTGAAGTACATCAGGAAACTGTCCACCATTCATTTATAGGGAAGCAACTTCTCATCTTTTGTGTCATAGTCATCATTGACTTGATTGATGACTAACTGAGAATCTTCGAATACGAGCAATGTCTGAATTTTCTATTTTATTGCTATCTTGAGACCTGTGACCAATGCCTCATATTCTACCATATTATTTGTACAAGGGAAAGCGATCTGAAATGATTTAGGAATTGAATCCCCTTGTGGTGTAATAAATAATATGCTTGCTCCTAAGCCGTGACCAGTGTGGGACCCATCAAAGTATAGTTTCCATGGTGAAGTTGGTTCTGTGTGAAAGATAGACTCATCCGAAAAATTAGTTATCAGGGGATGAGTGGCTTGGATTGGTGCATCTGCCAGTTGATCTGCTATTACTTGACCTTTTATTGCCTTGCGCTCCACATATTATATGTCATACTCACTTAATATCATGACCTACTTCGCCAAACGGCTTGTTAATGCTGCTCGACTCAATAGATATGTTAATGGGTCAATCTTTGCTACCAAATGTGTTTGATGGCTTAGCATATGGTGTCTTAGTTTCTGCACCGCAAAGACAACTGCCAGGCATGCCCGTTTAATGGTTGTGTAGTTGATCTCATATCCAATTAGTGTGCGACTGATGTAATATATGGCTCTTTCTTTTTCTTCATGGTCATTTTGCGCCAATAATGCCCCCAGTGCATTTGTCGTTGCAGAGACATATAGGATCAATGGTTTTCCTTGAATAGGCGGCATTAACACTGGTGGTGTTAATATATATTCTTTAATTTGGTCAAAGGCTATGTTGCACTTATCTGTCCATACAAAAGGAATGCTTTTGCGTAGCAGATATTGGAATGGTTGACACTTGTCTGCCAACTATGTGATGAAGCGATGAATAGACTGTAATCTGCCCTGAAGTGTTCGCAACTCACTGATCCCTTTTGGTGGAGGCATATCTAGAATTGCTTTTACTTTTGCGAGATCAACCTCAATGCCTCGTCGTGAAACTATGTATCCCAACAGCTTGCCTGAAGAGACTCCAAAGACACATTTCTTTGGGTTCAATCGAACCTTGTAATCCTCAAGCCGTCTAAAAATTTTGTCCAAGACTTTGAGATGTTCTTTTCTTGTCAAAGATTTTTCCAATAGGTCATCTACATAATCTTCCATTAGGATATGCATCATGTCATGGAAGATTTTTGTCATAGCCCTCTGGTACGTAGCGCCTACATTCTTTAGGCCAAAAGGCATGATGTTCCAATAGTACGTTCCCCATGGGCAGGTGAACGACATTTTATGCTGATCTTCTGTTGCAATTCGGATTTGGTTATATCTCGAGAAACCATCCATGAGGGATAACATCTCATACCTTACTGTGAGATCAACGATCATGTCTATGTTTGGTAGGGGGAAGTCATCCTTTGGGAAAGCCTTGTTCAGATCCTTGAAATCGGTGCAAATACGGATTTGTCCATTTGGCTTTGTAACAGGAACAATATTGGATATCCAATTAGCATAGTCTATTGACCTTATGAACCCAACATCTAGTAATTTCTTTAGTTTAGCTTTTACCAAGAGTGCAATCTGTGGATGCATTTTGTGCAACTTTTGTTTCAATGGTTTGATTCCTAGGATAAGAGGAAGATGATGCAGAACCAATTCAGGATCAAGGCCTGGCATGTCAGCATATGACCATGCGAAGTTAACTTTCCTATCTGTGAAGAATTGTTGAAATTCGGGTTTTTCTTCCTTTGAGAATGATGCGGCCAAGAGAATCATTTTGGGATTCTCTGATGTGGCTATGTTAACTTCCATTGTGTCCTCAATGAGTATAGCTGATTTTTCCTGTGTCACGGGAAGAAAGTCCAATCCTCCATCCTTAGGTGCCTCAAAAAGGTTTTCACCTTTGGATACGTCCTTTATTTTTACTATTTTACCATCAGAAGGTGCCTTGCGGTTTTCACCTAAAGACGTTTCTTTTTGTGTCTTATTCTTTGTATTTTTGAGACTGGAGGATTGCACAATCTCCCCGAAGTAAGCTACACAATCTAGATCAATGGAAAATCTTGTTTTGTGATCTCCCCATGGTATGCCTTCTCTAGGCCCCATGAATTCCATAATGGCCTCATCATTCTGAAACATGTCGATTACTGGTGGCTCTTGTTGGTCCCAGTCGATCAGTTGTGGATAGACAAGTGAAATCCCATCGTCAGTGTTGGTAAAGGATGGGGAAGATGTAGAAAGTGTGGCAATTGAAGCCTCAAGTGTGAAGGAAAAGTTGTCAATTTCAACTTTCGTGTCAGATGCGATGGATGGCCCATACTCAGAGTCAGATGAGTCAAATTCAAAGTCATAATAGGGGATAAAACTATCTGCATCATGACTAGTGGATGGAGTTTCAGAGGCGTGGATAGTAGGTTCAGGCGTGTTAGGCTCATGGGTGGGTTCGGGAATGAGGGGGGGTGATGCAGGTGATGTTGACGACACCTTGTGTTCTTCCAGGTTCCAAGGAATGCTTGCCCATTCTTTCTTTTTGGAATGTTTGTCAATAGGGTCAATGTTATATTCCTGTCAGAATCTTTCTTCAAAGGGAATTTGGACAGGTTCCAGGAATAGTTCATCAATGTCATAGTCACCTAGGGTTTTGTCAGATCCCCATTCCCATTCATTGGAGTTAGTTTCAGTAAGGGATTCTTCACTTGTCTTGACACTTTTCGTTATCGTCATGTCCTCACTTGAAAATTCAAAGGTACATTGATCGTCAGTTCCGAGTTGTCCAGACCCTTGCCCCATGTACCTTGGTCTTGCATTTATTATAATAGGTTCCCTCCTTATGTTGCTGTTCTTTCCAAGGCCACTTGTGCCATCAAAGCCTAGTATCTTGCATATATCATAGCCTTTTTCGCAAAGATGTACTGGTAGGGGAGGTGACACTTCTGGATCTTTGTAGAGCCAGTTAGCTATATCAATGATGACTTCATTACCCATGTCCCCCCATAGCATGAAAACTGTGCTTGGTGGAACCTGAAAAGTTATCTTGGGTTCAACTGCAAAGCATGGTCTACCATAGACTTTAGGCAGCTTGGGTATTGTTGTAATACAGTAAGTCGTATTCAATTTGAATTCCCCACAGCCTAGGTCTTGGATCTGTAAATTTTTGCTTGGTATGGAGGCCGAGGAAGATGGTGTTGTGGAAGGTGATGGAATGGATGATTTGGTGAGTGTGGATGAGTCAATTTATTTGGATGAAGTGGAAGTGGAGGCCTCCTAATTGATGGGTACTTGATGCTCAATGGTGGCTCGCAGATTTGTGCATTATTGAAATGGATCAGGATCTCCCAGGATAGTAATCTCAGTACCATCAAAAGGGAATTTTAGGCATTGGTGGTATATGGATGGAATGGCCTTTAGAGCATGAATCCAAGGTCGACCAAGTAAGATGTTGTAGTGTATATCCCGATCCAAGTCCTGGCATGTTGTATCTATGATAACTGGTCCTACTCGGAGTGGAATTTTAATGACGCCTTTAGAAGTGCGTTCTTCATCATCGTATGCCTTGATGACAATGATCTTGCTAGCATCGACACATGCATCAGAGAAACCAAGAGCCTTAACCAATTTTAATGAGAAAATGTTCAATCTTGCTCCACCATCTACTAAGACTCTTCTAACCTTGTGTTTATGGACAAAAACCTTAATGTGAAGGGCATCATTATGCGTTGGTTTGGGCGAGGAATAGTCACTGTCCAAAAAGGTGATGTGATAAGGAAAATTTAGGTATCCGACCATAGTCTCAAAGTGGTTGACATCAATGTTGGTTGGGACAGATGAATTTTGTAGGACTTTATCCAAGATGACCTTGTGTGTGGGTGAAATACAGAGTAGTTTGAGAATGGATATTTGAGCAGGTGTTTTATTTAGTTGCTCAATGATGTTGAACTTCGGTTTGGGTGTTGACTATCTGGCGAATGGACCAGGTATGGTGATCTTAGGCTGATGTGCCGAAGGACTTGGGATAGTGACCTTGCCTTTACGTGTTGTCACATTTCATTCCAGGGCTTTTTTAATGGAAATGGTATTAACACATTCTCTTCCTCAACAACACGAAGATTGTTAATAATGGTACCATCAGGATAATTATAGGTAGGATGACCATTAGTGTAGGCAGGACGGATGCAGTTGGCTTGATTATTGTTATTCATTATGCCAGATGAGGAAGCTTTACCATGATCCTGCAATGGGTTTTTGTGTATAGTATGAACTGCATTAGATGTGAAGGATTGGCCACCTAGCTCGATGGTGTGGTTCTCAATGAGGTCTTGCACCAGATTTCGCAATTGATGACAAGAGGATGTTTTATGCCCTTTGGCACGGTGGAAATCACAAAATGCATTATCGTCCCACCACGCTGGCTTGAACTGACCAGGGTTGTATGGTTTAGGGTCTTCCAATGTTATGACACCGTTTTGAAGAAGTTTCTTCAAGACAATTTCAATAGGTTCACCCAAAGGGGTGTATGTATGTTTTTGGAATTGTTGCGGTTGGCGCAACTGCCTTTGATTAGTTTGAGTAGGATTGCTTTGGATAGCATTTGCAATTGGTGTTGGTGTAGTTACAGGTGTGTTTTGATTTTGTACTCCTTTGATGGTGAGTACATGACCTATTGTATTGACGGTTTTTGCATCAACCACACCATCATTGGTGATATGTTTGTTCTTAACCCAATATTTGGTTTTGTCATTGGAGCTAATTGGGTTATTATTTGTGGTGGTGTTGATGGTTTTGCTACCATATTTCAATTCACCTTTAGTGATTAAGGCTTTTTCAAGTTAAACACCTTTTTCAACAAGGTCAACAAAGGTGGTGCAACAATGGACTTGTAAGCCATATTTGAGTGGTCCTAGGAGAGTTTGGACAAACATGGTGACTTTCTCCTTTTCAGGTATTTCTACCGGACATCTGCGTGCTAAGGTTCGCCATCTTTGAAAGAAGGGAATAAAAGTCTCTCCTGCATCTTCTTGGGTAAGTCTGCATAAGGAGGCAATGCCAATATCCGTGTCAATGTTATAGGCATAGTTTTCAACAAATTTGTTTGCCAATTTGTCCCATGTTTTGATTCCTTTAGGCAATAGTGAGAACCATTCTAATGCGTGACCTGTGAGGCTTCTTGAAAAGAGTCTTGTGAGATAGGTTTGTTCATATGCAATGTCCATGCAACTAGTGGTGAATTCTCTTATGTGTTCAATGGGGTTCGTTTTGCCTTTATATTTAGGAAAATGAGGTACCACATACCCATGAGGAAAGGGTGGCATATACAAGGTGGTGTCAAATGGATATGGACACAAGTCATGTGACATGTAAGACTTTTTATTGGATTGTTGCAAGGTCTCCACTTGTGTTTGAAGAGTAGCCAATCGGAGTGTGAGTGCTTCCACAATGGGGTTGTTGGTAGCATCACACATGTTGGTGAGAGGTATGGATTGGTTGCCCACTTGTTGTGATGAGATGTGTTGGTTTGGAATGTGTTGTTGGTGAGCAAAGTGGGTGTTTTGATTTTGTGGTTGTTGGAAATAAGTGTATTGATTGGGATTACGCTATTGTGTATGTATTTTAGTAGCATATGTGGGGATTTGAGATCCTGCCATGTTGAATTGCATTTGTGGGCCTTGCTGATTTTGAGTATGTTGATGTCCAAATAGAGTAAAAGATTGGGTGCCTTGATTGCCTTGACCAAGTAAGAAATTATGGCCTTGATTAGTGTTGGTGTTTTGTCTCAAAGGAATGTTGGTATTAACCTGTGAATAATTAGGTTGGGTTCCTTGGATTGTAACTCTTCATTTGTTTCTCCCATAAGGATTTGATGAGTTAGCTGCCATAGTATTTGAGGGACCTAATAACAGGTTTTTTGATGGACCCATGGAATTAAATGAAGTTCCAAAGAGGTTTGAGGTAGTTGCACCCATTGTTGATCCAAATGTTTGTGAAGGGGTAGTGGTTGTTTATTGGGGGATGGATTGTGATGTGGTGTTGGTTTGGGTAGATGATCCTCCAATGGATGTTGTGTTGGTTGTGGTGGCTGCATTAGTTGTGGTAGCTGCATTGGTTGTGGTGGTAGTATGACCAAGGGAGGTAGTATTGATGGTGTTAATGGTGTTTTGTGGAGAGGTTCCCATGGAAGTATTGTGTGATTGGTGATTTGGAGATGTTGCTCTAATAGTGTTGAGGTCAAATCCTTTTGGTAACCTAGCCCCTTGGTCAAGAAGCATGGATAAATATCTGGATGAGTCATTTAGGACTAATTCTTCCACAAAAGAGGCCACTTCTAGGTTTTGGGCAGCAGCTTCTATGTCTTCTTCAAAAACTTCTCGATTTTGGTTTCTACAGAGAAATTGTTCAAAGGGATTGTGTGGAGTAGATGTCTCACCAAAAGGATTGATTGTAGAATTTTCCATGTCATTAGCAAGAGTGTTCATGTTACTAGGGAATAAATTCATGTCATTGGTGAAATTGGTAAAGTTGGTGTCTTGACCAAAAGAATCCATGAGTCTCTTCTTTCTTTGTAACCTAGTTTCAACCATAAAAAGTTTTGCTCAACTTTGGGATGATGAGGGATAATGGGTGATAATGACCTAAATATGACACTATGTTTTTGGGTTTTTGAGAATAAGGAATGCTATGAAATGCAAATGAGATTAAAAGGAGTCTAAAGGTTTGTGGATGCAAATGGTATGACACTAAAATGAGGAGACTAATGATATGCAAAAAGGAGCCTAAGATGCACTCACTATTGAGAAATCTAAGGAGATGACTACTTTACCAAACAAAGTGTTTGCAATGCTTCCGGTTTGGAAAATCAATAGACCATAATAGGACTAAAAAGAGGACAAAGTGAAGTTTCCACACTAGACTATTGAGTGGGAAATAATTCATAATTTTTTTGACTAAATGACTAAGGGTGATTGGGTCCAATGATAACCTACTTTTGAAGGCAGAGTTTTGACAATAGATGGTAAGGAGTGTATTCCTAAAATCTACAAAATGAGTGTCTAAGGAAATGGTAAAGCTAACAATGCAACTAGTCAAATGCAAATGGAAACCTATGGTGATCTTATGAATGCCATCTATAATGTCATGATGAGGGAAGTTGAGCAAATCAACGTCTAGTTTGACAGAAACAAAAAAGAAGGATTTGATGAAATCTGTAAAGATTTGTTTCAGTTGGCAAAGTTGTTTCAGATTGTTGCAAGTTTGATGTTTTATTTGTCTCAAAAAAGTTGGCAAATACATGGTGTGGTAAAAAAGATGAAAATCAACCAAATAGAAGTCATTTTACAAAATCTTATGGCTGCAAGGACAATATTCTTTTGGATCCCACTAACCGCATATCCTTAGCGGATGAATTCAGAAGCTTGGCCCCACAGGCTCCCCCTTATAGTGCACTCACTTCTCAGGGCAACCAAGCTTCCAACCTCCATGAAACTCCCATGGCAGATTGATCATCTCTACTAAGAACTACGCAGGTGCGGGTGTCATCACAACGACCGTTGTTGTACCAAAGAATAGAAGGTTTTTGGTTTGCTAAAACAAAGGATTTATTTTGGGCACCCATTCAGAAGGCCACGCGAGAGGTATTATTCCCAGTCTGGCCAGGTTATGGTTATGCATGTTTTGATGCACCAGGTTAGGATATTGGGGAGTCAATTACTGGTCCGCAGGAATTTCTGTAATGCTAAGCTTTCCTTAACATTAAAATTTATATACCGGTTGAGTGTCGCTTGGCTTTTCGTTCCCGGTTTGAGTCGCTTTGGGGTGAGTACTTTTTCCCACCAAAGCAGGCCCAATTTTCTAAAGTTCAACAAAAGCAAATTAGAATATTCATAGTTCAATCGATCCTTGTTTAAAAACAAAGAGTGAAAACATGAATATCCTAACTCACACTCGCATGGTGTTCATTTTAAGCCCAAATCGAAATGTGTTGACAAACATAAAAAAAAAAACATGGAGTTCATTTTAACCGTTTGTAGTATTTGTCAAAACATGGGGTTCATTTTAACCGTTTGTAGTGTGAGCTAACTAAAAGTTCATTTTAACCCCCAATGCTATGAAAATGCAAATTCATTTTAAACCAATGAGTTGTAATGCAAGATTGTGTTCTTTTTAGCCCAATGAGTATGCATGCATGTTAATTTTAACCCATGAATGTAAAATGCAGATTTGTCCAAAATTTGTGAAAATAAACAAGTAAGAAAAAAATGTTAGACTCCTTGCCACAAGCTGCAAACAAAAAATTAGTAACCCCAAAATCTTTAAACTACCATGTAGAAAAAAAGTGTTGCCCTAACCCGAATTGACCTAGTGCAAGCCCAAAACCTAGAGTCAATAACAATTTCTCTTACACCCAATATCACACAAGTGCGCAAGGGGAGAGGATACTTCTATTATTGATCACTAATATTAGAGGGTTAGCTAGTCAACATAAATCTAATTTTTGGAACTAGTTTTTGCATCAAAAGTAAAAAAACAGAAAATAAACCCTTCCTGAAATTTAAAGAGTTTTCTAGAAATGTAAAGAAATCCGAAAACTTCACTGTTTTGCATCCAAAATTATTTTTTTTATGAAAAATCATAAAAAAATTATTAAAAATTGAAAACAGCTTCAAAAAACTTTATTTTTTTATTGTAGGTGCCTGACATCATTCCAAACCTGCAAAAAACACTTTTTCCGAAAATATGCAGCCGTTTGAAAGATATGGTTGAATCTTTGAAAACTAGGGTTTTATCTCCAAAATGGTGCAAAACCTGCAAGAAAAAGCCAACAACACCTGCAACAAAAAAATCCAACTCCAAAATTCCTCAAAATTTGTCAAAATATGTCAGGTTCACCAATGTAACAATGAGTATTTTCCTAGGGTTAGCAATATTATATGCAGAACATAAAAACCCAAAGTGGGTAATGAAGTGCAAAGGAATAGATGAACAATCTCATAGATTGTCTTCATCCTCCATGACTAACCTCCATTACACCTTCTTAATTTGCTAAAAATAAATTGTGTTTGCCCTCAGATTTAAGAAGAGCAAGCCAATAGAAACGACAAGCCCTAAGCAAATATTGAAGGATTTGACAACTACATGCAATACTATGCCCTACTGGAACTAGTAAGCATCTACAATGTCTAAGTTATATCAAATGAAATCTAGATATGCTATGAGAAAAAATGAAGAACAAATGCAAGATATCAAAGTACAGGAGATGAAATATGAAAATGTAAGATTATCTAAAAATGCAAGAGATAAGAGATGCAAGATGTGACCAAAATTGCTCTTTTATAGAAGATGCAATTTTGTGTGAATGGCCAAGATTGAAAGTTAGCAAGTGCCCTAGAATCAATGGACAAGATTTCATATAGCAACCCACAATTAGGGTTAGGGCAACATTAGGTTAGATTCGAAATAAAGGGTCAAAATTGATTTCTAGAAAATCAAATCAATGGCTGATAGTGCATGTGACAAAAGATTTTGGGCACGAAAAACGGAGTCATTGGAGAATTAAATAATTATTTAAAATTATTTAAATTAAGAGGGGATGTTGACTTTTTGAATTAAAAACTATTTTAATTAAAAAAGGGGTGGGGTCATGTGATAGTAAATAATTTAAATTAAATTATTTACTAAAGAGGGAGATTATAAAGGGGGATTCATTTTAAATAAATAATATTTATTTAAAATGAGCACAATAAAAGAGGATAAATTAAATAATAAAATTATTTAATTTAGGTGTTGGGACTTATTTTAAATAAATAAGATTTTAGAAAAAAATAAATAATAAGAGTTATTTAATTTAGGTGGGAATTAAATAATAAAGATATTATTTAATTATTAGAGGAATGTGACAAATGGAACCTTTTAAATTAAATATAAAGATTTAATTCAAAGTTTAGGAGAGTGGACCAAATTAAGTAAATAAAATTTATTTAATTTATGAGAGAAGAGGCTAATGAATAATTAGATAATTAAATATAATTATTTAATTATAGTGGAAGGTGGATTAAATAAATATGAATTTATTTAATTTTAGGAAGAAGAGGACTTTAATTAGTGACATAATTAAATAAATAAATAAAATTATTTATTTAATAATTAGGAAGACAAAAAGGGAGAAATAAATTAAGAAATTTATTTAATTATAGGAGGATATTTAGACAATTAGTGACGCATTAAATAAATAATTACAATATTATTTATTTAATAATCATGAGGAATAAACAGATATGAATTAATTAAATAATTATGAATTATCTAATTAATAGTTGAGAGTGAGTCAGGGACATAATTAAAATGTCCTAATTAGGGTTAGAAGAAGAGCTTGTGGGCCTAGGTCATTTTTATGTGTCTACATCCTGTAATATAGGTCATTGGTATGGGCTCTACCCACTTTGTGAAGTATTTCGTGGCGGTAATGATGAACTTATATCCACTGGATGAGTTGGGGGTGATTTTTCCAATGAGATCGAGTCCCCACTGTGAGAAGGGCCAAGGTGTTACAATTGGGTGGAGCTCCTGAGTTGGTGCATGGATGAGGTCCCCATGTTGTTGGCATTGCAAGCACTTCTTGACATATTCATGAGCTTCCTTCTCCATTGTCAGCCAATAGCACCCCATTCTCAACAACTTCTTGGCCAATTTCATACCACTCAAATGTGAACTGCACATGCCATTATGTACCTCCGTTAAAGAAATCAAAGCTTCCTTAGCATTTAAGCATCGTAATAGGGCTCCCTCAATACTCCTACGGTTTAGGGTGTTGCCTAGAATAACAAAAAGAGTCAACTTCTTGACAAAGGTTTTCTTTAGATTTGGGGTGATGTCGGCAGGGAGGACTCCTATTCTTTGATAAGTGTATATGTCATGATACCACGGGTTACCAGGACCAATGATTTCACACACAAATTTAGAATTTGGTACCTTGAATGCTGGTATGAGAAGCTGCTCTACAAGGAATTCTTGCTTAGGGATATTATGCAGGATCTCTAAGAGTGATCTGATCATAGCCATTGCATCCGCTGCTCTATTATTTTCCCTTGGTATCTGCTCAAACATGATGTCAATGAAGAATTCTTTGAGACTTTCTACCAGTTTCTTCTATTGAGTCAAATTGTCGTCCTTCGTTTGGTATTTTTCATTGACTTGGTTGATGATAAGCTGTGAATCTCCATAGACCTGGAGTGCCATGATTTGCCATTATACTGCAATTCTCAACCCTATGACAAGAGCCTCATATTTTGCGATGTTGTTTGTGCACGGGAATGACAACTTGTATGATTTAGGTATGTAATCCACTTGCAGAGTGATGAAGAAGATTCCTGCTCTTGACCCGTGTTGTGTATAGGATCCACCAAAATACATTTTCCAGTGATCCGCTACACTAAGGTTGAAGATTGATTCATCGAAGAACTCTGATACCAGTGGATTCTCTGCATATATTCATGCTTTTGCCAGTTGATTTGTAATTTCTTGTCCTTTAATAGCCTTGCGTTGTATATACTCAATGTCATGCACTGTCAAAATCATAACCCACTTTGTCGTTCGTCTTGTGAGAGTTGCTTTATGAAGCAAATACTTGAGAGGGTCTATCTTAGCGATGAGTTTTATCTAATGTGCCAACATATAGTGTCTGAATTTTTGTGCTGTGAACACGACTGCTAGGAAATATTTCTCAATGGGTGTGTAATTCAGCTCATGTCCCACCATGGTTCTACTGATGTAGTAAATAGCTCTCTCCTTCCCATTTTTGTCATGTTGTGCTAAGAGAGTGCCAAGGGCCGTTGTTGTTGCTGATATATAGAGGATCAAGGGTTTTCCAGGAATTGGTGGCATAAGAATTGGTGGTGTGAGCAAGTACAACTTAATCTTGTTGAATGCCTAGTCACATTTCTCGTCCCATTTGTATGCTACCCCCTTGTGGAGTAGATGAGAATATGGGATTGCCTTATTTGCTAATTGCACTATGAATCGATGGATGAATTGGAGTCTTCCTTGTAAGCCCCTTAGCTACTTCCATATCCTTGGTGCCTCCATCTCGAGGATTGCCTTAACCTTGGCAGGATCTATCTTGATCCCTCTCATTGACATAATTTACCCTAGGAGATTTCCTGATTGTACCCCGAAGACACACTTCTTTGGATTGAGCCTGACCTTGTATTCTTCTAGCCTATCAAAGATGGAGCTCAGTGCTGATATATGATCTTGTCCTTTTCTTGACTTGGCCAGTATGTTTTCCACATAATCTTCTACAATTTTTTGAATCATATCATGGAAGATCAATGTCATGGCCCTTTGATAGGTAGCTCTTGCATTCTTTAGTCCAAATGACATCATGTTCCAATAGTTTGTTCCCCATGGAAAAGTGAAAGCTATCTTGTGTTGATCTTCTTTGGCTATCATGATCTGATTGTATCTTGAGAATCCGTCCATTAGTGATAACATTTCATGTCCTGTCATCATATCCACAATCATATCTATGTTTGGGAGAGGAAAGTCATCCTTTGTACATGCTTTATTTAGATCCCTAAAGTCAGTGTAGATGCGGATGCACCCAGTGGGCTTTGAAATAGGTACAAGATTTGAGACCCATTCTGGATAATCAATTGCTCATATGAAGCTAGCATCCAGGAGTTTCTGCAACTCCAATTTGACTAATAATGCTATTTGGGGATGCATCTTTCTCAGATTTTGTCTCATTGGTTTTTCTTCTAGATATACTGCTAGATGGTGTACCAAAATTTTTGGATCAAGACCTGGCATATCAATGTAGGTCTATGCAAAGTTCACTTTTCTTTCCCTTAGAAATGTAGCTAGAAGTTCCTGTTCTTCTGTTAAAAGAGATTTTGCATAGAAGGTTATATGTGGTGTTTCCTTCGTCCCCCAAGTTGATCGGATTACACTTCTTTGCTAAGATTGCTGACTTCTTATGATGAATAGAACTAAGAGGAAGATTGAATCCCCCATCCTCTAGTGCCTTAAGAGAGGTTTTCACCATTTGATGCGTCCTTTGTTTTTACTATTTTTGGGTCTGAAAGTGCCACTGTGTGGTTTTCGCTTAAAAACCTAGAGATTATTCTCAAATTTTCCCTTTTACGATTGAGGGATTCAATCATCTCCCTGTAATAAGCATGCGTGTCTAGTTCAATGTTGAATCCAACTTTGTGATCTCCACAAGGTATATTATCTCGCAGTCCCATGAATTCTAAGAGCGCCTCATTATTTTTGAATGTGTCTAAAATTGGCGGTCCTCGTTGGTCGTAGTCTATGAGCTGGGGATACACAAGTTTTAGCTCATGGGTTTGGTTGTTCAACTCAAAGGATACAATGGAAATCATGAATAAGGAGGAGTCTTCAAACAACACAGGTGGGTTAGCAATGGTGTCCTCATCACAGCCACTCCCACATACCTCAGTTATGTCAAAGGTAAAATTGTCTAAGGGTAGACTTGTAGATACTGGTAAATGAAGGGGAGTTTTGACTGCTTTAATGGGGGGACTTCTACCATGTATGGTTATACTCAGAGGGGTACATCCAAGGCCAATATTTTTTGCATGCTTCTCAACAATGATGGGTTCTAATAGGCCGTTGCTATTTTTTTCCAAGGCTTTCATTCTTATTATAGCCCATGCCCAAAATTAATTGAAGTCCTCTGTCAGCATCATCCATAGGAAGGGCTGGTATAGGTCTTTCATCTTGATAGAGGAGACTAGATATATCTCTTTCATCCACCACTTCTCGGCCCAGATCCTCCCAACTTCTGAATCGAGAGGGATCTAATCTACAGGTTTGAGATGCTATATTGGTGGGTTGCGACTGTCCATGGGATCTAGGGGATTAAGGTAACTCCCCTACCACAAAGGCTCCCTTCATTTTTTAATCTCCACACATGTTGTCTTGAATAATGACTTTGATATTAGAGATGTCAGGAATAGCGGGTGTCTTTGTCCCAAAAGTGGAGGCTATGGTGGATGGATCTATATATGGAGTTGAAGGGACTTCATCATTTTTGGGCACTTGTGGGACTTTGTAATACTTGGCTTCCAATTTTTTGCAATAGGCAAAGGGCTCGAGATCACCATGAATTGTGACCTCTTGGTTCTCACAGGGAGATTTAACACATTGATAAAATGTGGATGCAACCGCTTTCATCCCATGGATCCATGGGTGCCCCAGAAGAATGTTATAAGGGAGGTCAAGATCAAGAACTTGGAAAGTGGTTTCCATGATGGTGAGTCCCACTTGAATGGGAAGTTGAATAGTGCCTTGAGACACTCTCTCTTGGTCATCATAAGATCAGATGGTGATGCCTTTGCCCTTTTCAATCACGTCTTCAGAGAATCCCAAATTCTTTATTAACTTGAGGGAACAAATATTCAACCCTGCACCTCCATCCACCAAGACCCGCTTGACTTTATTATTATGGATGAAGACTTCAAGATGAAGTGCATGATTTTGAGATGGCTGGGCGGGGATATCTTATTCAAAGAATGAGAGGAGATGTGGCATAGTGATGTTTCCGACCATAGCTCAAAACTGATCCGCATCAAGGTCCGTGGGTACAAAAGACTCAACAAGGGATTTTTCTAGAATCTCCCTATGTGCAGGCAAAATTTTCAGCAACTCCATGATGGAGATTTGAGCGGGGGTCTTTCTTAGTTGTTCCAAGATATTATAGCCACTGGCAACTAATTTTGAATTTGTAGGGGGTGCTTTGGCTTGCATGGATGGTCTAGGGATGGTGATTTTGCTACTTCGTGTGGCGACTCCACAGTTAGCTTTGGACCTTGGGATATGGAAAACACCTACCCATTCATCTAAGGATGTGACAACATGGTCATAAATGTGGTTGACACTGCCATAGTTCTTGCATTTGTCATTGTTTTTGGACTTTTCATGATCCAACATCAGATTCGTGTATATCTTAAGGTCTTGATTTCCAACTAGTTGTTCAACTTTGATGGTCTCATTTTCAATGAGGTCTTGGATTAGGTTTTTGAGCCTCATGCAACTGGCTGTTGTATGTCCCTTGATTTTATGAAAGTCACACAGGTGCTTCTTGTTATACCATGGTGGCTTAACTTGAGGCTCGTGGTAATTCTCAATGACTGGGAGCGTGATGATGTTGGCGTTGATAAGATGCTTCATGATAGATTTGATTGATTCTCCAAGCGGTGTGTACTTTTGCTTTTGGGGATACTGGTTTCTTGTAGATGGTCCACTTTGGTCATTAACATTATTGATTGTTTGGGTGTTGTTTTATTGATGAGATGTGTTGGATCAGGGGGTGTTTTGGGTATTCTAAGGTTGTTGATATGTTTGTTGTTGCGTGTTTGGATTTGGAGCATTGATCATGACTTTAGCATGAAAAACACCGTCATTAGTTACATTCTTGGTTTTTACCCATGCTCGTGGTTTGTTAGTATAGCTTGTTGATGAGTGATTATCTTGATAAGCAGGTGTCCCCCCTTGTGCGATGAGATCTCTTTCGATGCTGAGAGCTTTAGGGATGAATTGGTTGTAGGAGGTGATGCATTGGACTTTGAGATGGAAGGCCAGGGTTCTTTCAAGATTTGCAATGATAGTTCCGACTTGCTATTCTTATGGCATGGACCACTTGCTTCTATTGGATTTGGATCACCATCATTGTAAGAAAGATGCAAATGATTCTCCTTTGTTTTGCTGTAGGTTGGACAGTTCCTCCAAGCTTACGTCTATGCCCATGTTGAATGCATAATTTTGTATGAACGCGTCTACAATTTATTGGAATTTCTTGATCCTTGGAGGAATTCGGGAGAACCATTCCATGGCTAGGCAAAACTAGAATTCATGAGAAAAGCATCATTAAATAAGAATAATCATAGGCCACTTCCATGCAGTGCAAGTGGAACTCCCTGATGTGATCTTCAGGATTTTCGGTTCCACGGTACTTGTCAAATTTTGGGATCTCGAAGCCTTGTGGAAATGGTTTCATCACAATGCTCTTGTAAAATAGATAAGGGCATAGATTCCCTTATGATTTAGGGGTCTTCCCTGATTGGATGTCTAACACTTGTTGTGAGAGCCTCTTGATTTGGGCAGATAAATCACTTTACGGGTCAGGTGGTGGAATGAATGTGTTCTGGTCTCGAGTATTGATTTGGATGATGGGTGTGGTGACTTGTGGATTGGGTGGTGCATTCATGAGATTTTGTTGCACAACCAATGCTTGTTGATATGCTCGTAGTTGTTGTTGTACCAACAAAGCTTGTTGTTAGTCTTGTTGCTACTGTTGTGCCAACAACGCTTGTTGTTGGGCTTGTTGCTGCTGTTGTGCCAACAACACTTGTTGTTGGGATTTCTGTTGAGCCACCTATTATTGCGTTGCTTGTTGTTTCACTTGGTATTACTATAAGGCTTGATGATACACTTGTTTTTGTAACAAGGTTTGCACTTGAGCTTGTTGCGCTTGATGCTAGGCTTGTGCTTGTGCTTGTGCAGCTTGGGTGGCTTGAGTAGCTTGAGCGGCTTGAGCGGCTTGTTGTTGTTGCAATAAAGCTTGTGCTTGCACTTGGGATTGTTGTTGTTGTATCAATGCACATTCTTGTGCTTGGGAATCCTATTGAGCTTGTTGTGTGGCTCGCTGCATTTGTGCTTGCTGTGTGGCGTGTGCGGCTTTTTGGGTTTTGAAAAGCTTGTCGAGCTGCTTGCAAAGTGATGTTGTATTGGTTGGCTACACTTGGATTTGGTGGTAAAGGTGGAGGATTTAGAATGGTATGAGATGGTGTGATGAGGCTATATTGGGGTGGTTGTTGAGGTGTTTTTGCACACTTTCTCAACATAGGCAATGCGTAAGTGCATTACCTCTCTTCAAAGGAAATATCCATCAACTTGCTGAAAATCACCCCAAGGTCTCTTGGGTGTCAAGTCATGACTTGCGTGAAATATCTCAATTGATGTTTGATGCGATTTTGTTGGTAATAATAGGGAAAACTTATATGAGTTTAGATGGAAAGGGAATCGGATTTGCAAACAGATTTTCTGAGGTGGGGAGGTTATTATACATTTGCTGCAGGTTCAAACAACAATCTTGAACTCCATTTATGTTTTAAGATTTGGCTTTACAATGTGCAATGAACCTTAGCATAGGTCACTTCTTAAAAATAAAGGAAAAAGGGCAGGGAAGAGAGAGGGGTCCTGGACCTACAACTACCAATGAACAGTGATCATGGAGGTCTCTACTGTGGACAACTTCCTTAAAACAAAATTCCACTTAACTAGAAATTTCACAGTCTCATAAAATCTACGCTATCTTCTAAGGACTGCAGATATTTTACCATTCATTCACCATACATATGCATGAACAAAGATAAATATTTAAAATCAACTTCAAATATAGGTCTAGACTAACTTTGCACAACCATCTACCAACAATAAACAACCAAAAGTATGGACAAGGAGGGCATCTACACAACAAAAATCTTCATAACCAAGAAACAACATCACTAAATCTACCAAAGCCAACTAAAAGGAAACTAAAATAATAAAGTAAATTTAACTAAATCATCTAACTATGAGAGAAGAATCATGAAACATGAGAAGAAACCCAGAAATGCACCAAAGTCAATGTATTTCTATTGAAATTTTTGTAGCATGTCTTTACAACAATTCAACCCTCTTTGAAAATGAGAGGAGACCCCCTATTTATAGTGTCCCAAAGTTAGAATATGTGGCCAAGATTGATTTACATTTGTGTGGCCATAATTCACTGTAAACTAGGGTTCTACCTACCTCCCAATATATTACATTTTAAAATACATTTTTGTCCACATCCCTGTTTTGTCTTTTAGTGGAAACATTGTAGCATTTTTGTCCTCTCACTGATTGCTCTTTGTTGTGGCTACTCCTTTAGAAATTCTTCATCAATAACATGGTTTCCTTCTTGCCTCTTCAAAGCTACATATTCCATGAATTTTAAGATCACTGATTAGAGCTAATAGACCTCTATGATGTGAAATCTCAACACTTGGTAGCTCCACTCTTTGGAATTATCAACAAGCCTCTCCCAGTCCTCCTCATACTTGGTAGTGTGATCTTTGAACAACTCAGATTGGGTGAAAGCTCAGGTAGCAAAGCTCATGAAATCTATAGTAATTTCGATCGACATCCCATCTTCCATCCTCTTTTGGAAGTGATGCTTTATATTTTCTGGATTGATTTGGACAACGGGCATTTCATATCCTTTCATCAACTTCAGATATCAGAGGCAATCTTCTCTGACTTCCTTGGCCCATTCAATATCCAGATTTACCTTTTCAAGAATCCGTTCCAGCCCCTCCTTCCAATGATCGAAGTCTCATTTCCACACATCCATCAACCAATGATCATCCTCCTTAAATGTAATCTTCTTTTCCCAAATCTCACTTAGTAGCTTGAGGATTGCTGCAATCTTTGGGTAAGTAGCCTCATATTTCACTAGGAACTCAATGCAGATTTTCCTTGTACCCTCAAGAGACTTTTGCACTTCCGACAATTTATTTTCTGTTTGAACAACATGATTAATGCCCACGTTTTGGATATCTAAGACCTACCAGAACCAGTGTTCTGTGGTCTTGTCCAAGTTCTTTTTTTTTATAATTTGTCAATTTGTTCTCTAGACAACAACTATGGTGGGGTTGAGGATGTGGTTGACTGTTCTTCTATGGATGACCATTGTTGGATATAGGCTATCAAATCAACCACCTGTGCCTTAAGCTCCTCCTTGGAAACTTTATCCTGTTGAATGAGATGCACCACCGTGGCGACGGACTCTCGGAGGTGATCAACCTTCTGCTCCCTGGTGGCTACCCCCAAGTCGATGGTGGATATGTTGTAACTTATTCCTTTTTCTCCTATCACTGACGTAGCTATTTGCACTACTCTGGATCCGAAGGCATCCATCGTTACCTTTGAATTGATCTTTGGCTTCCTCTCTTTCTTGGTGTTGATCTGGGATCTAGCCAATATAGCTTCCAACCTTACCTTTGGGTCCTTTAGAGTGGGAGTCCTCCTTTCCAATTGTCTCTCCAGCCAGTCAGGCATCAGGGACTTTTCTTTAGGTGAGTCCTGTTGATCCCCTTTTTCTTCTTCCCTAACTTCAATTGCTTTATCATCGAGGGCCTCTTGCTCCATCTTCATATCCTCCTTTTCCTCATCGGAGTCTTGGATGAACACTATGTGTTTGATAGGGGATTTGGCAAGAAAGCGCTCATCAAGATTGCTTTCCCCTTCAACATATTTTTCTTCATCATGCCTACGCTCCTCGGGTTGCTCAATCTCTAGATCCTTATAATTTTTAGCCTCTTCCTCAGGCTTATCTTCTTCCCTATCTTCCTGCTCTTTATGAGGGAAAACATCTTCATCATGCCCAGGTGCATGGTCCCATTATTCTACTAGAGACTTATCACCCTCTGCTTCTATGGCAACAACCCCTTCTTCACTGATAGGCTATCTTTCATCCTTCTTGTCTTTAATTTACCTAAGTTGCTTGACTAGCTCAGCATCAAGCTCTGGATCAGATATTTCTTCAATTGTCTTTGTGTCCAGATCCTCATCATCATCACTGGAAGACTCATAGGTGACCTCATCAATTACTCGATGCTCATATATTGGGTGCTCATGATAGTCATATGCCTCCTCTTCCAACCTCTTAACCGATTCCATTTGTTGTCAGCAGTCTAATTCCTCATAAATTTGCATGGTGGCTTCCATTGTTGGAAGCTCACTAGGAGGAGGAGGAATTGGAGTGCTAATTATTGCCTGAGCTATCATAGCTTGTACCGTCAGATTTGAAAACATTCCTGAGAGCTTGAAGGGCACATTTTGCATGTATTTCATGAAGGATTCTGGAAGGGTAAGGGTAGGGATTGTGGTTGCAGGTGGAAGAGAAAAGGAAGGAGACATGGAAGATGAAGAAATGGGTGAGGTAGTGGTGGATGATGAATCAATCGATATTACCTGTGTGATGGGAGAAGTAGAAGCAAGATGGACAGAGATGTCCACCATGAGCGAAGAGGATGCAACTATTGTGTGTGGGATAGGCGGAGTGGTGGCAACAACAATAGTGATTATGGTAACAAATGAGATAGGCCAAGACTTTGGATGATCAACCTCCATCTCTTCTCCCTCATGGAGCGGATCTTCTTGGATTACTGGCATTTCAGTGATGTTTCCTGCTCACTTGTGTTTATTGGAAGGTTCACTCTCTGAGGCCTTCCTAGTGTACACCTTTGGGTCAGACTGCTACTCGTCAGTCTCCTTTCTCTTTTTCAAATGGGCAGATGGGGGGGATTTAGATGTTTCTCCAGTTGATGTAGCAGCTTCCCCACCATCAGAACCACTTGGCTCGCTTTCGAGCCCCTTGAATGTTAGGACAACCCCTTGCTACTTTAATTGAGAAACTCACTCATCAATCCACACCTTTGTTCAGGCCTCAATAGGCTTGGTAAGTATGTCGAGGTCATCAAACTCTGGCTCATTCCAATCAATTAGTGGTAGTGGCATGTTTGCAAATGCATTGTACCTGGGGTTGATTAAAGTGCTTTCATCTTCCTCCAATTGATCAAGCACCGGGAACATGTTCACCCTTTTTACAAAGTATGCGGTCATCCGCATAGAGTGCCTTATCCACACTTCAAATTCATCTTTACAATCTACCCAGAAATATTCAACATTGTAGAGGTGGGAATACTCTTGTCCAATCACCTTTCTGATATGGCCGTATGGATCCATCCGTGGCCTAGCCGTGTGAGATTTGAAATGATACTCCGCCAGTTCCTTCTCTGAATTGCCTGCACATTGGGAAGTATGAAGCTCATACATCCCTTGGCCGAGTGTGAGGGGATAAGGGATCCCTGCTAGATGCTTGTTGCTCAAAATGGTGTGAATGTGGCACAACTACCAAGAGATCTCTAACAATATAATTTGATCATTAGGGTACCGAGGTAGCTTGTTTGGCTTTTCTGAGAATGCCTAGGCTTGAATGTAGGTGAAATTTGGATATTGAATAAATAGGAAGGTGTAATGCTTGAGGAAGGCTCAGGCACTATGGGAGACTCTTCTCTCAAAATCACCCCCAAGCAGCCTGATGATATAAGCAATGAATACATCGTTCACTCTGCAATAATATTTCTTGAAGTTCATGAATTGTAACTGAGGGTACTTGTCGAAAGCCTTGAGTTCTCTAGCAAGAATTTCATTTGGAGCCCTGAATAACCCATTATAATGCCTCCTATCGGCCAGTGAGTATACCGGGTAAGAGGTCATATAGAACTTGGAGGTCTTTTTGACATTCATGAATTGATCATGAAAGCGGTCACTGATTATTCCTCCCCATTAGAACATGGTGTCCTTTCCATGGAGAATGTGCTCAATGAAATAAACCATCCATTCTTGAAAATATGCCGCATAATGGAGGCCCATCACTCTGCTTAGCAGGGTGACCAAATCATGGCAGTCTTCGAAAAAGTCACTGCGAAAGAGTTCTTGGGGAACCTTTGCAACACTACCCTATCTGTCCTTTATCCAATACTGATTTATGAGTTTCTTGCATCTTATGGGGTCTTCATCCCACATTTCTTTGCATTCCTGAATAGTAGGAAACTCCATCTTTTTGAAGATAGGAATATGGAAGGTTTTCATTATTCCTGATGGTGACATGTCGGCCAGGATGTTTCCATCTCTGTCAACAATAGTTCTATTTTTTGGCTGATATGCCTCTCTGCAAGCCATCACCAGCTCTGAGGCGATCAAAGCGGGAGGGAACCAAACAACTTTGGCTATCCTGTTGCTTTTGATTAACTTTGCATTTTCTATCTTGGGGTTCATCCTGACCCTTTGTATGAAATCATCAATGTCGACATGTCCAATATTCACGTCAGTGATGTCTTTCCACCTGGTTGTGACCTTGGAGTGCAATGACACTCCCTGGAATTAGTACTTCATATAATCTTTATTTTCCTTGCCTTGAGGAGCTTTGGCAGTTCTCTTTCCTTTGTCCTTGATTGCCCCTGAGGCTTCTACACCCGATTCCATATATCCTGCACATAGAGGCGAGGTTCAATATGCATGACAATACAAATGGTTAGATAACTCCCTACAAATCATGGTTAGATCGAATAATCTATCATTCAAAAGTCTAACGCTTAGTTGAAGTTTTAATTGGAGGCTCACTGGAGGGAAATTGGATGGCCCAAGCCCTAGAGGCCAAACTTACCCTGTCATAATGTTGTTCCGAAGGGCGAACAGGGCAGCGAGACCCAGATGATTTCTCCTGATCTTGGATTTGGATAATGAAGGGTCCATGAGGAAGGTGATCACATTTTAGCACGTGGGTCATCGTTCATTTTCAGAATGGAGGTCATTTAGGTCACCATAGAGCATCTGAGGTCAAACTGAGGGGAGGCTGTCAAGCGTTAGTTGTTTGAAACAACTTTGGAGAAATGACATTCCAAAGGCGGAGTTTCAGAGTTTGAAACCTAGGAGGAAAAAAGCCGTGAGACCAAGCCCTACAACATTTTAGTCATTCGAGTGTTCGGATAGCGGAGGTCGGGATGTCGTTGTATGATAGCCGTAAGAAATGACAAAGCGGGGACGAAAGTACGGAAGCGGCAACCCGACGGACTAGACATGAGGAGAAGTATTTCGCCTTGTAGTTTCATCTGTTAAAACTTGGCGGAGATTGGGATGTCGGGGCTCGGGGGTTCTTTGGATGTATTCCCTTTTCAATGCAAGTTTTGCATCAAATGGCTATCTGGAGTCCGAGGTTTGGAAGAGCGGGGTGAGAGTGTCATTCAGAACAATAGAGGCGAGACGACAATCCAGAGATGGAGTTTTAGAGTCTGGAACCCGGGAGGAGTTTTGCTGTTGAGGCAAGTTTGTGTAAAGTTTTGAGTTTGAACAACTATGGTGGCCGAAGGTCTCGGGCCCGGAGGGCGCGGTTGCTCAGTTCGAAGAACATCGACAGGAAGACAAGGTTTCGAGTTCGATTTTCTACGTTTTGGAGGGATGTTTTGGAAATTTCAATACATGGGTTTTGTGGCATGGTGTCCTCTCTATCATATTCATACCAAATTTTCCCTTATTGTCCACTATTCAAGCATGAAACCATGAAAAGAAAAAGTAGGTTGTCGGACGGTGAGCATACCTTGAAGACTCGATGAATGGCATTGTTGAATCCTTGAAGAACGGTGAAGGGACAGCTCGAGCATGAAGGCGACAAAGGCTGGAGAGGCACTGCACTTTTCTATTGTTCCTGACATGTGAAAATGACATGTTGAAACTAATATTTATACCCGTAAGCGCAATTAATGTCTTTAATAAATGTAGGTACGACGATCGGTGAGGTTGGTGGATTCAAATTAAGGACGACGGTGGGAAGACCAGATCTTGAGGTCCAAAAGGACGTTGGGTCACGACCGTCCAAAAACTTGCTGAGTGAGAACTTGACAACGAAATAGGCGTTGAGGTCCGAGGATTGGAAGGACGTCGGCCGATGACCGTTTGGAATGGCAAAAACGTGATGGAAACCCAGGTAGGGAAACCCGAAGAGCCGGGACCGAAGGGCATGGTCAGAAGGCTAGATTTTGCACAAGTTACTAGACGAAAAATAAGAAGTCAGGTCCCGGGCATCGGAAGGATGTTTGTGAAAGGTCGTCAGAAAGAGAAAAATAGACAAGGAAACCTGAGAGGGGAATCCTGATGGGCCGGGCCCGGAAGGTTCCATAGATGCCAACAAAAGGTGAAATGCTAAGGAAGCTTCAGGACTCAACAAATTTTGAGGGGCAATACATGGTCGACCTAAGATGAGACTTGAGGGACACGTTGACCATCTAAGACACCAAAATGAGGCAACGAAAAAACAACCCGACAGGGTGAAAGAAAGAGGGTCCCCATTCTGAATGGGGTGTGTGTGCTATAAGCACAACATGTTTGAATGATGACGATGGGTTGTGTGGTGGAGGGTATAGTGGATAAGTTGAGTCCTTGGGAGACCATGTTTTGAGATGTTTGGATTGGCACCACTTGTTGTTGCGATGTTGGTAATATGCCCAAAGGATTTGGTACGCTTGGCAGATTGATTTGATTCAATTGATTTTGGATAAGTAAAGGGGGTTTCCCTAAACCAAGGATTAGTGCGGGTGTTGATGTTAGTGGGGGAAGTGGTGGAGGGATAGGTGGTATGCTTCCTTACAAAAGTGATGATGAGGGATCAACGATTCCCCCTTGTCCAAATAAACCCTCTTGTCCCTGTGATACCATGGGGAGAGAGACTTGTGCGCCAAGAGAATATGTCGGTGTCATAGAGAAGGTTGATGAATTATTGGTGTCATGAAAGAGACTTGTGCCCTCCTAGCACCAAAATGTGAATGGTGATCCTAAAATTACACAAACACAAAGAACAAACACACAATTAGTCCAATATGCAAGTTAGAAACAACATTCCCCATGAAATCCATTTGAAACATGAAAATAAGAAATAATATGAAGAACACAATAAAAAAGCTATTAAATCCTATTTAAATGATCAAACTCTCAAATCCCATGGGGAAATTGGTGCCATTTTGATGTGGAAAATGGCCCCTTTCCCAATTCCTTGCAAGCTTTATGATCAATGGTGAAGATTTGATGCTCCTTGGTGAAATTTCTCCATAACCTAGCTATGACAATAAGAAAAATGGATGAAAATGGATAAAGATAATGGAGATTACTCAAAACTTGAAGATAGTAATGTTGCATTAAGTTGTGGGTCAAAATACCTAAGATTGTGGATCCAAAATCCAAATGAGAGCCTTATATTTATATAAGAGAATGATAGAGAAAGAGGCAAAAGGGATGAATGTGGGACTAAAAATGAGCCAATGGCAAGGTGCCACTTGTCAACATGCTAGTGGAGGAGGAATGAGCACATTTTGATGAATGTGCAAATAAATTTAGTTAGGTGGATATTTGAAATTGATGAAATGAAAAGTTGGAGGGAGAAAGAAATGGAGTTAATGCCACTCGGCTCAAGGCAAAGGACATGTAAGATGCTTTTAATGCCTTATTGGATGTACACACCCTTTTGGAGGGATTTTTGAATTTGAAGAATATTCCCTCCTTGATGCCATGTTGAGAGAAAATAAGAGATTTAAAAAATCAAATAAAATGATTTACTTGTGCAAGTTGCAAAAGCTAGAGGATTTGAGGGATTAAGATTAAGATTAATCAGGATTTGATTAATTTAAAAGGAGATTAGCTAATGTGACAATTTGATTTAGATTTTAGGATTGATTTAAACCAAAGTTGAGAGGAATATGAATTTAGACTTAATTAAATAAATTCTAATTTATTTAATTAAAGAGAATGGTGTTAGTTTTAAATCAAATAAAGATAAATTTATTTAATTTAAACAAGATGACTTTAGAGATTAATTAAATAAAATGAATTATTTAATTAAAAGAGGGACTATAGGATTAACTAAACAAAATTATTTATTTAATTAATAGAAGACGATGACTTAATTAGATAAATTTGATTTATTTAATTAAGAGATGAAATATGATGAATTTAATTAAATAAATATTATTTAATTAAATGACTAGTAGAGGAGGTGATTTAGGATGAACTGGTGTTATTAAAATCAAGATCAAGTGTGTAGGATTAATCTATATATTTTCCATGTCTATAGGTACCATTGACAAGTGGTATGTGTCACTGGGTGTTTTTATCTCTTTCATAAGGAGAGAGCAACACTCCTAGTGGATGTAGGGACACCTTTAGTATAGATTTAATATATAGATGTATTTGTTCCTTCTCACCATGTTATCAAGAATCTTATATCTTTGAGGGGAAAGAAGGACATAATGAAAGCTAAGAATACCCTATTATGAGAGATAGTTTGGGTGGGGATTACCCGACAACTAACTTCTCACTTGTGAGTTAGGACACTTGCCTATGGCCAATTGTTAGTTCAAATACCTTTCCCATCTCAAATAAATTAGAGGGATATGACCCTTACATAATCAAATATGGTATAAAATCTAGGAGGAGATAGAGGATCAAGAGCCCTAATGGATCAAAGCTTAATATTGATGTTAGGCCTTGTTGATCTACATTGACACTTTAACATTGTATTTATCTTTTCTCCCTTGCATGGGATGAATTTAAATTATTTGTACTTATTTTGATTAGGTGTCTCCCATGTTGAGGCTTATGTAATTCGATATTGACACCTTTACTTATGATTTATGGATTATTAGTATGGATCTTGATCTATATGTTATTATGGTTGATGTACTTATATTACTTTCCTACTGTGCACATGGTTATTTCGAAGTTTGATTTCTAGTTATTGATATATAATTATATATTTACATGTATTATTTTTTCTATTTTTGTTATACAATATATGTATGGATGTAGATGGACTCACATGATTATTATTTTTTAACATGTATAATTTTTTTGTGACATGATTGAATTTATTAAATGTACTGTGTATATAATGTTGACAATATGGTTTGTTCTTCATAAGATTTTTGACTTAGGGGATTACATGTTGACTAATGTATATGACAACTCCCTTAGTTTGTGAGATGTGGGAATTAGGGGATTAAGTGGTATCTAGAAAGGTGATGGGAACAATTTTGATATGAATTTTATAGAAGGCCCAAAGAGAAAGATGTAGTTTTAAATATCAATCCTATTTTGAGTCTTTGAATATTTTAACTAATATACATTTTAACATTTTTTTGGTGGATTACGCTTGTGATCCTAATAAAATGTCAAGTCCTAAGGTGAGATGCTAAAATGATGTAATAAGAGGAAATAACATAAGAAAAGGGCACCTCAATGATTAGCCTAAGGCAAGATAAGCATAAAAACAAGATGACAATTAATTGAAATTGGTTATACCTTTATGTTGCTCCTTCCTTGGTTGGCCCTTTGATTCTTGAAGAGTTGTGTGCTCCTTGGATGAAAAGCTATGTTGAATGTGCAAAATGATATGCAAGATGGATGAGGGTATGATGATTATGAGATGAGAGATCAAATGGAAAATTGACAAGAGTTTGGTAGCAAAAGACTTGATCCCCAAAATGGGAGAAATGAGGGGGTATTTATAGGATAATTGGAATTCTCTAGAGAATTCAATGGTTGAGATTGATCCAACAAGATCAAGATGAAGGGCTATGGTGAGTTGAGGACTCACAAGCCCTCACATATTGACATGTGGAATGTGAGATGTCCTAGGGTGGAATGATGTGGAAATGAAGTGGAAGAAGGACAAGTACTTTGGGAGATGAGAAGATTCCTTGGAGGAATAAAAGTGAATTAAAAATTTACAATGATTGGAAGAATCTAGTGGATAAGAGAGGGTCTCCAAAAAGTTGGAGATTTGTCACATGTGGGTGATGTGACAAGTCCAAGGTTTTAGAAGGCCTTGGCACATGTAAAGTGACAAGTCAAGCCTTCTAGAACTTTGCATGGGGATGGGGAAGACTTTGGAAAGATAAAAGTGAATTAAAATTTCATATGGGGAAGAGAGGAGCCTTGGGTGAATAAATGTGAATTAAAAATTCACATGGGGAAGGGAGTCAATGCCAAGAATGGCAAGTGGAAAGGTTGACCAGAAAAGGTAAGCCAAATGTGGCTAATGACTTTGATTAAGGTTGTACAAACACGGGATTAGGATAATTAATGAGAGATTAGAGGCAAGTGGGAGATTATGGAGGATGTGACACTTAATCTTGATTAAGTGGTGCACATCCTAATCATATATTAATTAATTTAATCTAGATTAAAAGAGGGTTATGAAGAATGTGACAAGGAGAGAGAAAAAGATGAATTAAAAATTGGTTTTAATCCAAATAGGTTGAATGACTAAATTAAATAATTTGTCATATTTATTTAATTTAGGGAAGAAAAGGTGTAATGTAAAGTATTTAATTTATTTAATTACATACTTTAGGAACCTTAGGCAGAAAATGAAATAATGATTAAATAAATTATTTAATCACTAATAATGAAATAGATGAATAGAGTAGATGATTTTTATCATATGAAAGTGATCAAATTTGGATGTCTACAATGCTTATTTTTTCCCCTGAGAACAATACATAGACACAAAGTTGTTATTAATATGGGACCACTCACATATTTCCTACATTTGAGAGTTTTGAAGTACAAGGCATTATATGTTTTTATAACTTGTAGGATTCTAAACTTGTAAATGATTTGGTTTAGAAAAAACCAAAATTATCATCCCCAAGATATTCTTATAGGTATCCCATCCATATATTTTGTAAAATAATATATGGTAATGCTAATAAAATAATGAACATATGTTAATGGTAGTGAGATCTTTCTTAGAGGTCCAATCCCCACCTAGAGATGATGGGTTGAAGGTCTTGAGTTGAGGTGTGATGGACATAGGTAAACATTTGGTATTTTGGACACCTACTGATCTACTTGATTAAATATCCTTGAATATTGGTCCAAAAGTAACCCAATCAATGGATTTACTTTGTTGTGGCATGTCTAGTGAAGTTTCTTCCACAAGCTCCACTATAACATTCTTTTAAAATTCAACTCACCCCATCTTTCTCTATCCATCTTAGTAAGATCCCATCAAGGTTCATTTGGTATAATGTACTGTCAATCATGATGTATTTCAATGCAATGTTACAATTCACCTCTTTATGTTTGGGATTTGATTATTATAATATATACTAGTTGTTATATATTTGAATCTATTTTTATTAAGGAGAGGATTCATATTTAGTGAGTTATACATCACACACCCCTTTATCAAGGAAGCCTTTTCCAATCAACACTTTTTGGGTAGCTAGGTTGCTTGTGATCTAATTAGTGATTACTTACCCTCTAATGGAATTTTGATTATTAAAATGCATTAATAAGAATTCACTCAGGGTCAAGAAATGTCTTGGTTTCCTTGATAACATTAGTTGTGTGAGGAAAGTTCACAAAGGTTCAAACTTAATAATCATGACATATCTTGATTCAACATATAATGATAGAGGCATTGTGTGGAAAATATTATGGCTAGACATTGATTTATCAACTTGAGTTTAATTCTTCTCATAGTCCAATACGATGTGACCAATAAAGTATATAGCACTTTATTTTAGTCATCTCCTTGCACTAACATGAACATGCAAGGGGCAAGAAGAAACATTTTCACTTGATTGAAGGCAATCTAGAAATTTATTGTCCAAGTTATTTGGGTGTATCTTAAATGTGAGGCTTGGGATGATATGTTATATCACCATTAGTTGGCCTAGGAATGTTCTAACCATGTATTTAAAGGTTGTAGGATTTGCATTTCAGAATACCTTTACCTTAGCTATATTAACATCTATTTCATAAAGGGGAATAATAAATTCAAGTAATTTTTTAGTCGTTACTTTAAAGACACAATTTTCATGTAGCCTAGTGAGAATTATACATTGGTCTTCCACATGTTTTGATCCCTTCTTAGATTTTTCAAGTAGGTCATTCATGTAGGATTCTACCATCTAGTGAATAAGGTCACAAAAGATATGGATTATTGATATGTTGCCCCTATATTTTTCATTCAAAATATATTATAACATAACCTAAGTTCCCTCAAGGGGTGGTAAAGGTAGTTTTTCTTTAGTGTACTATGCAATGTATCTTTCATTATAACTTGAGAGCCCATCCATGAGGGACAATGTCTCGTACTTGGTGGTAGAGTCTTTGCTATAATATATGGATGGAAGAGGGAAGTCATTTTTTGGACATGCTTTGTTAATATCCTTAAATTAAATGTATATCATGACCTTAATATTATTTTTTAGCATAGGGACTATGTACGATATCCATTATGGATAGTATACTAGATTGATAAAACCCACATCCAAGATCTTCATTAACTAGATTCCTCACCATTGTAGTCACATTGGGCTTGCTTAGTCTTATCTTTTGTTTAATTAGTTTCACTTTATATTTGATGACCAAATTATGCACAACCGTGTTGGGTCTAGGTACGGCATATTTTTAATATTCCCATGCAAAAAAAATTATAAAATCAACAAGAAGTTCAATGCAATATTCTACTTCCTTTCTCGTCAATTCAGCCCATGATTTTAGTATTCTTCATTTTTTCAAGGTATCTATATTAAGATCTATGGTTTCCCATACTAAGGGTGGATGAACTTCATTAAGCTTTTAAAGGGAAAGTTTCATATCCATGGCTCGTTCAATTTATAAAATATCTTATTCTTCTCCAAATTAATCATTAGGATGAGGTAGGAGAGTATGCCCTCTTTTGTAGTAGACCTAGGCGAGATCATCATATGCATGTAGGAATGCTAAAATTGCTTCATCATTTTGTACATAGTCTTGCATAAATGATTATTCTCTATCCTTGGAATAACTATGTGTGTTAGGTCACCATTTCTACTAATGGTATGGCTTAAATTGTAATGAAAAATAATGAGTTCTATAATTGTGCATAAGATGTGAACATGGTGTTAGAAGTGGCCATGGAATTTGTTAATTAGTTTTCTCTCCTGGGTATGTCTTAAATATAGAAATAACCAAATTAGTTGATTAATTTTTTGATGGCATCATTATATGATACTAACCTTTCAAATTTTGTCTCTTAATTTCAAACATGGTTTATTATTAACTAGAAATCTCCAAAAATAGAGATGTTACGAGCCCCTAACTTTAAGTACCATTTATATAGAAGAAATATAGATGAGAGGTGAGGGTATAACTATTAATTTAGGAAAGGACAAGATCACCCCAACTCCAACTTTATGTTGTATCTTGCTTTGTCAAAATGGAGGGTCTAGAAATTATTCAATTTTGGAATGTTCTGCGATAGTACTTTTGGTTCTAAAACAGGTTAGTGTTCTAAAATTTTCTCCTTATTGATGAGATCATAATGTGCACTTTAATGTCTTCTTCCTCAATTTAATTAATTAACTCAATAGTATATATGGCAGTGTCATCATATGGGATTATTGCCAAGTTAAAGGGAGTGTATGGTCATGTCACTTAAGCGTCAAGTGGGAATTCACTATAAATTAGTCTTTAGTTGTTTTCATAATTTTATTGGTGGAAATAGTTTATATTTGGTTAAAATGTGCCCCCTTACCTTATTCTTGATTCATAATTATTCAATAGATTTGAAGGAGTCCCCTCATTTCTTGATTCGTATGATTTAGGATGATGGCTCAAGTATAACAACCCTATTAGTAGTTAACTCATAGCTAATTAGTATGCCAAATTTATTCTTCACTAAATTTGATTTAAGCATATTTAATGGTTCCAAGTCTCCCTTGGTAAATATTTTTTAGTGGTGATTCTTCATCGATTGGTTAATATGTTGAAATAATGAGGAGATGTCATGATGTTGGCAACATGAGCATGTTGAATAAGTACAAGGTACATGCAATTATGCATTATAGTGTTGTAATTGATGTCAACATTGCATCTTGCTTTGGAAACCATGGTACATATCATTTTGGTTGGATCTAACATGTTTTAAGACGTTGGTGCAAGACAATTTTGCAAGAAGGGTTGATCTGGTGAAGGCTTCTATGGTGAAATTAACTAAGTGTTAATACTAGTGATTATGTGTACAGGGGATCCGGTAATTGGATCCACACCAATTTAATTTGAAGATTTTTATTTGTGGTTCTAGTATAATTTTTGTGGTTGATATAAGAATCTAATTCCAAACTTTCATCTCGTTTTGGATTTTGGTGTGAAAGTTATGAGTAACAGAAGTTTGGCTTAATAGTTATAGGTGTTTTCCAATTCTATGTATTTGAGTTGGAGAATTTGCACTTCTCCGTAGATTGGATTTTGACTTTGAAAATTTTAGGAGATGTTGACAAATGTCAGATGAGTGTGTATTTCAATTGGCATGATGTTTTGAGATACACGTGTTCGAATATGGGTATACAATTGGAGAATTTTTGTATTAGGTCTCCTACGGTGTCGACCTAATAGGTTTGAATGTATGCAAAACTTATTTAAGTATTACAAAGTTACGCAGGAGCTATTATAGGTCCATGCCAACCTATTTCAAAGTGTTTTAATACTTGAGTCTTGGCACAAAGCGTGTGTGAATAAATCTTGAGCTGACAAGTCCTATTTTGTATATTTTGAATGTTACATCTAATTAACCTGACCTAATTGATGTTATGAGTGAAGCAGATATATAAGTTAGATCCTTTTCAGTAGTTTGGAGAAGATGAGACGTGAAATGAGTTAGTGAATGTGAATTGTGCAAAGTTAGTGTGAATGTAGATCAAAGTAGAGAATTAAGTCAGACCAATATGAAGAGTTTTGAGTTTGTATTCTAAGCCTCAATGGAACTATATTCTAACATATTGTAGATGCACTTTGTAATAGCTCAACACTTAGTTGTGTGCCAAAATCTCTTCTATATCTTTTCTTTTCTCAATGGGCAGTGAATCCACTTGGACAATGAGTCCACATGCAGTGAGCACTTCTGTAATATACTATAACCGGTTATAATATATTGTGAGCTAATCCTCACCATTATTTTTTCCAATTTGGGTTTTCCATTTAAAAATCCTGGTGTTCATGTGTTATGTGATGTTGTTGGATGTTTTGATGCTTTATTTCATTACTACAATTGAATTTTCTATAACAATTGGATACTTAATGTTTAAGTGGTTTAAAAGAATACCGATTCACCCCCCTCTCAATATTTCAGGTGTTCAATAAAATACTCTATATGCGCTAAATTGATTTTGATGAATTTAATGAAATAGTCAAGGGCCCAATTTCTAAGAATCTATGACTATCAATCCAATAGGTGTTAAATCATTATCAAAATATTTAGAAGAATTTATATCATAATATTTTGGTCACAATAGAATATGAACTTATAGTGGGTATTCACTTGGAAATTTGGAGGCATAATTTAATTAGCTGACACATTTTCTAATTCTATTGAAATTCCATCCTATACGAGGACCAATTTTACCAATACCATTATAATATTCCATGATATGGTTGTGGTTTTAGTTTCCTTGAAATCACCAAATATATTTTGGGTCATGGTATTTTTATTCATGTTGAATTGCACTCTTGAGAGAGTAATAGTTAACTCTCTCTTCACTTGATACCATGGAATCACTCCAAGGTCATGGGTTGCCTACAGATTGGAGTGAATCTTCAGAGAGGGCTAGTACCATTAGTTTTTCACCTAAACTAATATATCCTACTACTATTTCATGAGGAAAAAGATATAAAATAAGCTTTAAATCCTAATGGGAGGTGATACACCAAATGTTTATGACTTGCATTTGGTATCAACATACATAATTTGTTCAATAAGAAAGCTATACTATGAAAAAATCATATTTTGACATATTTATGCATCAATATTTCATAGGAAAGTTGGAGTTTCAATAGTTCTAGAAGGAAATTAGATGCTTTTCACAACTAAGAGTTATATAAAATAATAACCTACACTATGACCTGCATAACATATATATTTCTACATAAAGGTGCTTAGAAATGAGACATGAAAACAAGGACTACTCATGTTATCACAAAACCACATCAATAATTTAATAATTTTACACAATATAAATATTTGAGAAGGAAAAGTACTTGTTTTATTGATAAAATGGTATAAAAAATGTGTACAAACCCAAGGATAACACACTTTTTCTTAAAATGTTAAGTCCTTTTTACAATGTTATTTTGTTGAAAATTTGAGTTACAATACTTAGCCAATGGTTGGAAAGAAATGAATTCAATACTAACATAGGCATGTCTTTTGATCTATCCAACAATAGGAGAGAATTTGATGATTCCAATTAATAAATAAAATTTCCTTGCCTTGTGTTGAATGCTTGAATTCCACTAGGGCACTTGGAAAATTCATTCTTTGTTTGAATCCTTGAAATGCTCCATCATGGCATTGAAGAAGGATGATATTGTTGGTCTTTAACGTTTTCAACTAAAAATACTCCTGAATCTACCCAAGTCAACCTCCTAGATACTTGCAACTACCATCTCCACTCTCCTAGATAGGTGGATATTAGTCAAACTACTTCATAGATGCTTGCATTATTGCTCCATATCATCCCAACTACCATAACCTCATCTACCAAATGATAAGCCATGTTATTTAAGGAGTTTTAGGTGATTAGGACTCCTTGGAGGTTGTAGGAGATAATATATTCTTTTTCTAAGACTTTAAAATATCACTTGAAGCCATTCTTTTACTCCTATAAGTGTTTGTGTATCATGCTTTGAAACCTCCCTTCATGCTATTTTCATTTATTAAAGGATCTAACTTCAATGTTTTGTATGTTATTCCCATCAATGCACAATCAATATTTGGTACTTTCATGAATCTTCATCTTTACCTCAAAAGCTTTGCATCAACACTGCCCTTTCATTTGGAATTGTCCTTTACTTAAATTTATTCACACAAAAACTATAGACCACTGCCTCTTCATACTTGACTATCCTTATAAGATTATCTTTATTCTAGTCCTTCATGGACTATTTTTTTCATGGCATGTATCCATCATGGAGAACTCATTACTCTTTGACCATAATTATCACCTCTATCCTTTACAAGCTATCACTTGTAAGTACTTTTTAGAGACCTTAACCTTAACTTCAATCTCTAATATTTTTTCTCACCGATTCATTATCATAAAATACCTTAGGAACAATCATATGATGTTACAAAAATCATTTATGAAGGTAATGGTAGTCTTTAATGAATTAACCACTAGAATACCCTCTTGCATTCACAAGGTTTATTCATTGATCATGCAAACCCTTCAACCCCCATGTAATATCTCAAACCATGTCACTATTTGATAGCCCTTTTATGTTTGTCTCTTTGATGATTCTCTTGATAATCTCACCATAAAATTTCATCACATTCTTCATATTTTTCTTTACTAAATTATACTTTAATTTCTTGAGAATGCTACCTATGGTTGTGTTGGTTTTCAAGCACCTCTTCTTTTACATTACAGACCTATAGACTATCCTTATGGATAGACAATAGTGTTGTTCCTTGTGGATCATATTTGATATTGTCATTGGTATCTATGAGCTATCTATTAAAATTCTTTGTAACATTATCACATATTTGATAATGGGTGATTAATAATGATAGTCATTCATTACCTCTACCCTTCAACTGCTATACAAACCTCCTTGAAATGGTATCGTGCATTTCCCATTCTCTCTTCCATGACTAGACACTAGACACTAGGTCTTCATTTATGATAAAAATATTATCTCTAAATATATATGATTTTGAGGTGTGTGAATATTTTGATTAGGGTTTGAAGACCCCTTTAAAGTGATGTACAAACCCTAAGTATTTTACCATGATTTAAATCCTTTCTCATTGATATTTATAAGTCACTACCCCTTCCACACTCGATAGATTGCTTTCAATAGAGTGACTAACATTTTCATGCATGAATACTGTACACTCTTCATTACCTTGTTATGGTTCATAGTTAATTGATGATTGATTATTTATAGACACGATCTTATCCTTTGAAAAATAATTATATCCTTGTCTTGGTAGTCATATCTTTTTCTTCTGACTATTTTTTCATGAACTTTCACTTAGGCTCTTAGGCTTACTAAGGGTTGGTAGATCCTTTCACTATTTGAACAAAATTGAACCATAAACATTGTGAGGTCCCAAAATTCTCTTCTTGAAACTCATTTTAGCAGCAAACCTTATTTTTGAAGTAGAATATTTTATGTTTTCTTTTATTTATTTTGTTTCCTTAACAAGGATGGTGGTGCAAATCATTCTTTATTTTTGAAGAAAAGAAAAGTTCACAATTATGTTACCAATGATAGAGATGATTTCAAAACCATTCTAGAGGGTCTTATAATTCAACATATGTAAAGGAACCTTAAAATTCTTCCTAGTAGCAATAAGGCCTACAAATCTTTTACTTAGGGATCACTATCATATCCATTACACAAACCCTTAAGAATTAGCCCATAACCTCTTTTCTCTTTCAAAGAAGATCTCAAAACTTGGATATGATTTGAGATAGTTTTAACCATTCCTCATTGCATGTTGGTTCTATAGACTTTGGAAAATTTTGGTGAAATTTGAATAGTTTCTATGGGGTTTTAAAAATCTCTATACAGTGTAAGAGAACTTTTAGATATCTTTGATAAAGACAAACTTGATCGAGCTCCAAATGTTTTATATATCTATCAATGCTATAAGGAATTGTTAGATATCCTAATCAATTCTATAATTGGTAAATTTCCTTTTGATATCACTATTTTGATATGCCTTTTTAATGGAAATATAATCTTGATGAAGTATAAACCACATACCACATAGACCCAATATCTTAGGGAACATTGAATGCATGGGAAAGGTATGAAAGATCCCCCTAGAATCTCCCCCTCCTTTTTAAACATGTAATGCTCTTACCTTTGATCTATGTAATGTGTGATTCTTGAGGCAACAAGGAATTAAGGTATAGTAATGAAACTTTCATGCTAAACCTAGAGATAGACTCCTTCAATGCCATAGAAATCCTAACATCTCAAAAAAGAAAAGGGTTTTATTTCTTTCCCTCTAAAACTAGCACGAGACTTGGTCAATTTTGAAAGGTTTATTTTTTATTTTTGGTGACCAAAAAATTATTTGCAAATAATTTATGCCTTAGAAGAAATGACTTAATACCCCTATGAACCTATAACTCAAAATTGTGACCTTATGAAATGTTTCTAAGACTTCTTGAATGACTATTAACCAAAGTGATATAAAATATCAACATTTTTGGGGACCTCTATGGGATGCTTGCCTATTGAGCATTTAAATCCAGTAGCCTTGGATATCTATTGGGCAAGGAGTCATGGAAGACTTGAAATAAATTGAAAAAAAAGGCCCAAGATTTAGCTAATAACTGATAATACCTCTTGAACAACCAACAAAATAAAACATAAGACAAACAAAAAATTACCTAATATAGGCTAAAAAAAAACCTAACTACTTATGTATAAACACTTGGAAGAAATAACAAACTACAACAAGGTGAAACAACACTTATTCAACACGAGAAACTATCCTAACCTACACTAACCAACATGAAGATTACTCAAACAAATTCATTAAGTGGTTGGGAAAAATAAATTCCTTTCCTAATCAACCCAAGAAACTTCACATGCTTATGAGTAGCCAAGAAGAGGTAAGGCATGGATAGATACTCAATAAACTACTAAATTTTTTCTTGAAGAATAGAAAAAAATCACTTACACATTCATGTTGACTATGTATGTTTTTGTTTTGAAATCAATGTGTAAGCTAAATTGGTTCCTCTTTAGTTGCAACTTCATGCTTAGGTGTAGGAATGACTTGTGTTTTGTTGGCCTCTAAGTAGGCTAGATGCCTAATAGGACATCCTCATGAAAGAGTAAATCTCAAATGACCATTGTTGGTCCCTTGACTATGGACTACTTATCTATCATCTTGTTGATTAGAGTGGTTTACTTCAAGTGACTCATTTGATAAAAACATAGTAATTTTCACATTATGTTCATATTTCTCATTATTTCCCTCTTCAAGAAATTCTAGTTTGATATCAAGAATTGAGAATAATTATTATATAATGTTGGAGAAAAGGTATTCATCAAGCCCCTCTTTAATGTTTCCATGTATGTCAATCTCTCATTCTTCTAAAACAAGGTTGTTCTCATTTTCTTCTTCATAGACCAACACCTTATCAAGATTACTTGCATCTTCGTATTGCTCCAAATATTTTGTTGATAGTGGCATTGATATTCTTTCCTCATCTTTGTCAACAAAACAAGGAAACTCATCAAACCATATTATAGTCTCCTCATTTTATTCACCTCCTTCTTGCTTAGTATCTTGCTATCTCAAATTTATATGATCATTGTCCTCTTGCAACAAGTCTGGTTTCTAAATTTTCACATCATGTGCAAGCTCATCAATAAAAAATTGTTCTTTTTTTCCCTCAAACATCTCCTTCTTCTACTCATTGAACCAGTTATCTTTCCAAACAATAGGTCCATATTTGAAAAGATAAATAGTGTTAGGATAAGAAAGTTGATTTTGTAGGGAGTCCTAGGGAGTTTTTTGAGTTTTTAACGGAAGTATGGGTTTTGGAGAGGGTTTCTCTTGTGGAGTAATAGGCCAAGGTTGAATAGGCATAGGTTCTTGCAATGAAAGAGTACCTCTAAAACTTGTGATTTTGAAACAAGTTGGTAAATATTGGTTTAGGGTCTTGCATAATTCGTTTCTCCATAAATTATGACTATTTTATTTTGTATTCCTTAGTAGCAATCTCTTTTGTAATTCATTCCTCATTTTGTCTTCTTTGTGCTTCCATCTCTTGCTGGTGAAGGTAAGCTTGATAAGAAAGCTTCTCCTTCTATAAATTATACTATTGCTCTCTCCTAACAACCTCCAACTATTCTTGCAAGTTCAATATCACATATTTAATGCTCATGTTATAAAGATGCTAAGTCTAGGATACCAAGAGGGTTGAGAAGGGTGGGTGGTAAACATTAGGAAAATATTGATGACTTGATACAACCATGTTATTTAGGATAATATTTTTAATTTGACATAGATGATAGGGAGTATTTGGGATAATTTTTTGAGTTTGAAATAGCTAATATGGAGGCATATGAGCAAGATTTTCATGAAAAGGATGGGAATAAGACATAACCCCATAAAATTTTGACATGTTAAAGAATTCACATAATATGGAAATTCATTCAAAGTTTTTTTAAATGAGAGAAATTAGATTTTTTATTTGTAAACTAAAAATACCATCACTTAGTCTACTTGAGTTAGTAGGTTCAAACTTGGAGTTACCATGTGTTGAAGAAATATTCCTTGTATGAAAAATACACTAAAGAACACACCAAAATTCTTCAATAGATGATGTTAGGATCATCAAACTATGTCTCACTAGGCATTCCAAAAATTATTATCAATGTTGAATTACACCCTTGAGAGAGTAATAGTTAACTCTATCTTTAGTTGATACAATGGAAACACTCCAAGACCATGGGTTGCGTGTAGATATGAGTGAATATCTAGAGAGGGCTAATTCCCTTAGCATTTCACCTAAAATAATCTATCCTACAATTGTTTCATGAGGAAAAGGGAAGAAAATAATATAAAATAAGATCCAAGATCTAATGGGAGGTGATACACCAGATGTTCTTGACTTGCATTTGGTATTGGCATACACAATTTGTTCAATAAGCAAGCTATATTATGCACAACACACATTTTGACATATTTATGCATTAGTGTTGAATAAGAAAGTTGGAGTTTTGATAGTTATAGGATAAAATCAGATGCTCTTCACAACTAAGAGTTGTATAAACTAATAACATAAACAATGACTTGTATAAAAAATATAGTTATACATAAAGGTGCTTGGAAATGAGACATGAAAATAAGGATTTCTCATGCTATCACAAAATGATGTAGGAGCATTTGAATGCATGAGAAATCTTGCACATTTTAGTTTTGATTGATTTTATTCTCATTTTGTTTGTGTTGTCTTGTAGACATGATTTAAATTTTTAAATCATTAAACCATTTTGTATGGTTGGACAATTAAATTAAAAATTGGATTTTTGGTGCTAGAATTTATTATCAATTAAATTTTTAATGCTAGAACTAAGCCCCATGCCCATGATAGATGAGGCTAATTTAGACATCTTGTAACTCCTCTAAGAATTTAAAATTCTGCATTAAATGAGGAGTGGAATAATTTGGATGCTAAGAGGAGAAGGTAGTGGAGTGAAGCGATAAAAAGATAATTTGGGAAAATAATTAAAAAAGATACTAGTAAAAAATTGAATGAGGGGGATATCAAAACACCCAAGAAAGAAAAATGAGGTATGTATGCAGCTAAAGGAATGGGAAAAGCCACACCTAGTTGAAAGAGAGAAGAACATATAATGAAATAAAAGAAAATCAAGAGTTTGTGAGGAGAATTACCTAGATGTTTGGTTGGGATGCCTAGGAAGGTTTAATCGGAGGTTTTTGGCTACATATGTTTCTATAGATGATATATTTGATGACTCTTGAATCAGATTTGAGGTTGTTAATTGTGAAATCTATTGAATTTACAAGACAATTGAGAGGGGGTGAATCAATTGTACCTTAAAACTTTAGAACCCTCACAAACATTTAGATCCACATTAATCTAATTAAATCTTAATCTGTTAGAATAATTTATCATGAAAGGAAATAACAAAAACATAACCAAATCAACACCATACACAAAGTAACAATATATTTACATGGAAAAACTAAGAAGGGAAAAACCACGGTGAGGATTAGTTCACAATATAAAGTCATATCAATATCGAATGCAATAGAGCTCACTGCCCAAAAGAAAGAAAGGCTCACTGCTAGAATATAAAAAAAGATAGAGAGAAGTGTTACAATGAGAAATCCATCTCAATGCAATAGAAAAGTCCACAACAACATCACCAACACCTTCACAATCTTAATGAGGATTGTAGAAACCTTCTGCTCACTACATCCAATAATATAACACATGAAATCTCACACTGCATTGCACAAATTCACACCCCAGAACTATGAAACTCATATTATTCACATCACACACATCTATCTTATCATCCCTCAACAACTCAACACTTATTTATACCATCTTCAACCTTGAAAACATTCTCCAAGGTCGGCTATGCACCTCAAACGTGAAAATTCAAATTAGGTTGGCACCAAAAAATTCTCGCGGTGGAAAGGAATGAAGACAAACCACAACACATATTATCTAGGACCTAAATCCACTCATACAGGCCACACCACACTTCCACAAACATCAAAGAAACTTCAAAATTAGTGTAAACACCCAAGTCCAGTTGAACTTGTGTTACCACATAACACTTGAACACAATCTAGAATATTCCACAAAAACCCTACAAGCCAACAAATTCCTTCACAACAACTTTCACTTGAAGAATGTACACACCCAGTACACTCAATTAATTCTATCATACACTGTAACTCAATAAATCGACTTTCGAAAGACCAAACCTCAAAAAAATTCAACTAAAGAAAGATACAAACACTATCAACACCCTTCTAGATTTTCAAGACCTGAAACCATACTACAAAGAAATTGTAGAAAAAACATTTCTCCTAGACACCTTTGCAATACACAATTCACACAATGGTGAACACAAATTCCTCTGCACAACGATCCAGCACACCAAATTATGAATGCAACAAATTTGAACACCTTTGATCAACGTATGTAAACCACAAAAGTAGATCTTCAACATTAAATAAATGTGGAGCCAAACCAAAACACTAATCTGCAACATAGAACACCACTACAACAAATTATTTCCTCTTTTTATTCAAATTTTATCAAAAGCACTTGGAAACCAAGCACCAAAAACATATCATCGACATATTCAACACTTCCTCATCACCACCAAGCCAACTACAACATAGAAACTCAACCATACATACATAAATAAAATCTTATCAAAGCAACACTAGAGGTTGACATCAATAGCTTAATAATGACAACATAATGCAACTAATCAAAGCATCATCGAAGACAACATCAAATCAATACCAATTTCTCACACCCTTGCAAAAAAATCCTCATATATTTGACACCAATGATAATACCAACTACACATACTTGCAACATTCTCCCACTTTGTGTTTGATGGCAACACATCATGTGAAAAAACCATCAACAACAAACACAATAGCTTTGATCCTCAATACTCTGCTTCATACCAACTCATTATCTCTTTTCTCCTCCTTACACAAATAAACCATTACTTTGTTTCACATAAATCATTCTCAATTGAGCATTTTTCACATTTCTCTCTCTCCCCCTTTGACATCAATGGCAAAGGGCATAAATATTTGCATCATTCATTCTCCCCCTTTGACATTAATCATATTGTTTATCACTTCTCTGTAACTTCCTTTCCTTTACTACTCTGCATACTCCCCCTTAGAAGCACACACTAAATTGAATCAATCGACAACCATTGCATAGTGACAACACTCACTCATCTTGACTGCAACAACCAAAAATACCACTACCTACTCCCTTGAGAGGTAGCCACCAACATCAGTCCAGACCAAAGAATGAATCTTGAGATCCACTAGACTGATGCATCTAGTTCAAAGAAGGAGGGGAAACAACCCCCAACTTCTCTTGGAGATACTCAAAAGTATCCTTAGGAAGAGCCTTAGTGAATATGTCAGCAATCTGATCCTTTATAGGAACATATTCAAGCTTCACTTCATTCTCTATGATCTCTCTCAAAAAGTGATACCAAATTGAGATATGCTTTGTCCTTGAATGCATTACTGGATTATTTGATATACTGATAGCACTTGTATTATCACAAAAGATATAAATTGGTTCATCATAGATGACTCTGATATCCTTTAATGTTTGCTTCATCCACAACATTAATGTGCAACAAGATGTTGTTGTAATGTATTATCCCTTTGGAGTAGATAAATACACTAAATATTGTTTCTTGCTTAGCCATGACACTAATCTGCATCCAAGAAAGAATGCACCACCACTTATACTTTTCCCATCATCTACACAACCAACCCAATTTGCATTTGTGTAAGCACTTAGACTAAAGTCAATATCCTTTGGATACCACAAGCCATGATCTAGTGTGCCCTTCAAATATCTAAATATCCTCTTCACTACTGCAACATGTGACTCTCTAGGATCTTCTTGAAATCTACCCACAAGACAAACTACATGCACGATATCTCGTCTAGTAGTAGTTAGATATAGCAGTCCTCCAATCATTGATGTATACTTGCTTTGATCAACCTTAGGAGATTCATCATTCTTGCTTAGCTTGCAACTAGGAACCATAGGGGTACATACGAGTTTAGAGTCTTTCATTCCAAACTTCTTCAACATTTCCTTGTCATACTTTGATTGTGAAATAAAAATACCTTTATCTATTTAATTGATTTGTAGCCCAAGGAAGAAGTTCATCTCCCTAAACATTAACATTTCAAATTCTTTCTGTATATCCTCTACAAATTTCTTACACATAGATTCATTTCCTCCAAAAATTATGTCATCAACATACACAACTACAATCAAGATTTGATCATTTTCAACTTTGAAGTAAAGATTACTATATGTGATACCTTTATTGAATCCTTTTTGTAACAAGTATATGTCTAACCTTGCATACCAAGCTCTGGGAGCTTGCTTCAATCCATATAATTTCTTCTTCAATCTGCAAACCATATCTTGTTTATCTAATAACTGAAATCCTTTTGGTTGTTCTATGCATACGTCTTCTTCCAATTCTCCATTCAAGAAAGTAGACTTCACATCCGTTTAATATAATTTGAAATCCTTATGTGCAACAAAAGCCAAAAACATCCTGATAGCTTCCATTCTTGTCACTGGAGTAAATATCTCCTCAAAGTCTATTCCTTCTACTTGTGAGTAGCCTTTACACACAAGCCTTGCCTTGTTTCTTACTACTTCTCCTTTCTAATTCAGTTTTTTCTAGAATACTCACTTAGTTCCAATCACATTCTTGTTTTCTAGTCTTGGGACAAGTTACCAAGTTTTTTTTTTCTCAATTTACATTAGTTATTCTTCCATATCCTTGATCCAATACTCATCCTTACATGATTCAATCACTTCTTTAGGTTCAACTTCAAAAAGTAAACATATATTTACCTATTCTTTAGTAGCTTTCCTTCTTATTAGTACGCCTTTTCTCTTATCACCAATGATTTATTCTTCAAAATGATTCTTCTACACATACTTAGGAGTTTTAGGAATCCTTTTCGGAGCTTCTTCCTCTTCAATCTGCACTTCTTTTTCCTTACCTTTTTCTTCTTCTCTGCAAGAAGACTCATATGATTCATATCCATCTATCACCACTAAATTCTTCTGTAGGTCTTTATCAACCTTGACGCTTGCACTCTCAACAATCTTTCTTAGCCTCTTTTTGTAGCACTGATAAGCTTTTCTCTTAGTAGACTATCCAAGGAAGATACCTTCATCAAACCTTGCATCAAACCTTGCAACAAACTTTCCTAAGTTTTCTTCATCTCTTATGATATAGATTTTTCTTTCAAACACTCTAAAGTATTTACAGTAGGAATCCTTCCATACCATAGCTCATAAGGATTCTTTGTGCTATTTACTCTTGCTTGCACCCTGTTAAGTATGTAAACAACAGTATGAATTTATTCTCTCTAGTAGAATTTCGATAGATTTTCTTCTTTCATCATAGTCCTTGCAACTTCTTGAATAGTCCTATTCTTTCTTTCAAATACTCCATTTTTTTGAGAAGTCCTAGGGGCAGATAAATACCTCTATATTCCATGATTCTCACAAAATATATTGAACTCATTGGAGGTGAAATCTCCACATATGTCAAACCTCAAACATTTGATTTTCATATCCATTTCATTCTCAACCATAACTTTGAATGCTTTAAACTTATCTAGAGCTTCTAATTTTTCTTTGAGAAAAGTAAACCATGTCATTCTAGAATAATAATCAATTAATAGCATGAAATACCTCTCACCTTGAAGACTTATTACTTTGGTAGGACCGCAAATATCTATATGCACCAATTCCAATAGTCTGATAGAAGATTGTTCTTTGACATTGAAACTTTTTCTTGCTTGCTTTCCAACTTGACATTCCTTATAGACATCATTGATAGGATTTATAATCTTTGGAAAGGACCTCATAGCTTGAATTGAAATTATTCTCATTAAGCTATCAAAATTGATGTGACACATTCTTCTATGCAATAGCCAACTCCCATTGATTTGAGTCATGAAATAATAACCATCAACACCTTTGAGCTGATAGACATTTCCATCTATCCTCCTAGTAGCAATCACAGTTTCAAAACCTTTTCTGATCTCACAACCATCATCCTGAAATAGAAGATTGTATCCCTTACTACACATTTTTCCAACACTCAAGAGGTTATATCTTAAACTCTTAACATAAAGAACATCATCAATGTTATGCTTGCCATCAAAACTGATTGGACCTTTTCCACATATCTTAGCAGATGTGTCATCACCAAACCTAACTAGTCCTCCTTCATATTTTACAAGTTTAAAAACTTACTCTTATCACTGGTCATATGATTACAACATCCACTGTCAATGATCCATTAGTTCTTCTCCTATCTATCATGAAAAGAAGACACCAAGGTGCCTTCAGTATTGACACTTGCTTCTCGAGCCTTTTCCTTCACACATCTCTTAGAGTTAGCAGAATTAGTTTCATATTTTAAAGCCATGAACAAGAATTCACCGTCCTCATCATCCCAATAATTATATTAATGATCAGATATACTTGCATCTTCTCTAACATAATAACTTTTTTGAATCATCTTACCTTTGTTCTCCCTATTTTTGTCATTCAAGGCTCTGTTTGGACATCTTGAAGCATAATGACCTATCTTTCCATAAATTCAAAACATTTGAAAGGCAACTTACCTCTGTATTTTCTAGTACCCTTTATCATTCTTCTCACAAAGTTAGCTTCCACATCATCAAGATCCTCTTGATCTAATTCCACAATCTTCTCTGATTTGCCAACCTTAAAAGCAGTCTCAAATTTTGCATTGCTTGTACCCAATTCTCTCATTTCAAAAGTAGTTAAAGAACCACACAACTGATCTCTGGTATATTGGTTCAAATTTTGTATTCCTCAATAGCAATTTTTTTATGACTATATGATTTAGGAAGAGTTTTGAGTACCTTCTTTATTGGTTCTTCTTCTTTTAGTTCTCCATCAAGAGCTCTGATACCATTGACAATTTCATCTACCTTTTACAAGTAGCTTGTGATGTTTTCATCTCTAGAAATTTATAGGGTCTCAAACATTTTCTTCAAATTCTACATCCTAGCTTGCTTGACCTTATCATCTCCTTCATAAATGCTTTCTAACTTTACACAAATTTCTCTAGCAGTTTTCAATTCATAATTTTCACCAATTTTAAATTAGAAATACCACTTAAGAGAGCATACCTTGCTTTACCATTGTTTTCATAGGACTTGATTTCATCATTAGTACTTAGACCATTTGCAATTATAGTGTATCCTCTCTCAACAGACTTTTCAATTTCAAATCCAAGTGAAACCAGAAAACCTTCCATCCTTGTCTTCCAGAATGCATAATTTGATCCATCAAATATAGGAACATATTTCTTGTGCACCATCCTAGATCTACCTCAGGCGATTAAGATTTCTTCCAAGGAACCAAGCTCTGATACCAATTTTTGAATGCATAAGAAAATTGAGAGGGGGGGGGGTGAACTAATTGTACCTTAAAACTTCAGAACCCTCACAAACATTCAAATCCACATCAATCCAATTAACTCTTAATATGTTAGAATAATTTATCATGAAAGAAAATAACATAAACATAACCAAATCAACACCATACACAAAGTAACACTAGATTTACATGGAAAACCCAAGAAGGGAAAAACCATGGTGAGGATTAGCTCACAATATAAAGTCATATCAACACCAAATACAATAGGTCTCACTACCCAAAAAAAGAAAGGCTCATTGCTAGAATAGAAAAGAAGATAGAGAGAAGTGTTACAATGAGAAATCCATCTCAATGCAACAAAAAATTCCACCACAACATCACCAACACCTTTGTAGTCTTACTAAATATTGTAGACAACTTATGCTCACTACATCCAATAATATAACACATGAAAGCTCACACTACACTATACAAATTCACACCTCATAACTCTAAAATTCACATTATTTGCATCACACACATCTATCTTATCATCCCTCAACAACTCAACACTTATTTATACCATCTTCAACCTTGAAAACATTCTCCAAGGTCGACTATGCACCTTAACCGTGCAAATTCAAATTAGGTCAGCACCAAAACATTCCCATGGTGGAAAGAAATGAAGGTAGATCACAACACACCTTAGCTAGGACCTAAATCCACTCATACATGCTATACAATGATTCCAAAAATACCAAAGCAACTTTGTAATTATTGTAAACACCCAAGTTCAATTGACCCTTTGTTAACACCATTAAAAATTTAAGTATACACTTCCTCAAAACCAAAGATGACTCACATACACCACATAACACTTGAACACAACATAGAATATTTCACAAACACCTTGGAAACCAACAAATCCCTTCACAATAACTTTCACTTGAAGAATGTATAGACCCAATACACTCAATTAATTATGTCATACACTGCAAGTCAAGAAAGCACCAAACCTCAAACAAATTCAAATGAAGAAAGATACAAACACTATCAACACCATTCCAAATTTGCAAGACCTAAAACCACATTGTGGAGAAATGTGAAGCAAAAACATTTCTCCTAGACACCTCTACAATACATAGTTCACACACTGGTGAACACAACTTCATCGACATAATGATCCAACACATAAAATTTTGAATTCAACACTTCTAAACATCTCTGATCAACATATCCAAACCACACAAGCAAATGTTCAATATAGAAGAAATGCGGAGCCAAACCAGAACACTACTTTGCAACTCAAAACACCATTGCAACACACTGCTTCCTCTTTTTATTCAAATTTTCTCAAAAGTAGTTGGAAACCAAGCACCAAAAACGTATCAACATCTTCAACACTTCCTCATCACCACCAAGCCAACTGCAACATAGCAACTCAACCATACATCCATAGAAAAAATCTTATCAAAGCAACATTAGAGGTTGACATTATTAGCTTACTAATAATAACATAATGCAACTAATCAAAGCATCATCAGAGACAACATAAACTCAATATCAACTGCTCACATCCTTGTAACAAACTCCTTCTTGTACAGTTGACACCAATGATAACACAATCTTGTTGACATCAATAACAACACCAACTACACATACTTGCAACAAATTCTTACATGTAACCATGTTCTATCTTGTCTAATTTAAATTCGAAGTTGTTATTGTAGACTTGAGGATTGGTTAATAAAATTAGTATTTTTTTTGAAATCTTTTCACTTCTTTTGCTGGATTACTTTGGATTTGAACTCACAAATAGTTTCAAATTATTATTTAAAAAGTTGAATCCCTTGTTGATGAATGTGTGAGCTAAAATAATTGAAAATACCATAGGATTCTCGATTGTTGAGTTGCATCACAAAACCACATCAATAATTTCATATTTTCACATAATATGAAGATTTGTGAAGGAAATATAATTGTTTTATTGATAAAAAGATATCGAAATTATGTACAAATATGAGGATAACACACTATTTCTTGAAAAAACAAGTCATTTTATAATGTTGTTATATTGAAAATATGAGTTATAATTGTGAGACGAGGATCGTCGGGGTGGATTGATTACACTTCATCCATGATGAATCGAAGTATAATGAAGCCAAAAAACCTCAATCTACCAAACAAGATCATTCAAATTCAAAGTTAAACTAAGCATTTACTGAAATTGAAAGCTACAACTATGAAAACAAAACAATTCCTACTCTAATCCATTTGAAACTTATTCTGTTTTGGAATTGGTGTCGTGTTGATGTGGACCAATGACCCCTTCCCAATCCCATGATCAATGAGCCTATTTCAATCAATTCTATGGAAGAGAATCGATGAAACCATTGTGATAAAATGGATTAAAACTTGATTTAAGCTAAAATGAACATGATGTAAGCTATGTTAACATGATTTTATGCTAAAAATGATCTAATTATGCAATTGCTAAGTTAATCTAATCTACTTCTAAGCTAAAAGATGAAAACCCTAATTTATAAACAAGCTAAGATGGATGCATGAAATCCATTAATGGATGTCTTAAGCTATTTATGCAACTAAAATGAACTAAAACAAGTTAAAAATGATTAAAATATGAGTGTGGATGCAAGTTAAATCAGCAACATAAGTTTGCAATTGAAAGATGGATGAGATTCAACCACATAAGTTTGTTTTGAAAAAGATGGATCCATTTGTCTCCAAATAGGGTTCTATTTATAGGAGAGCAAATGAGAAATGGAGGGTTGAGATTGAAAAGATTAATCAACGGTCAAGGATGGAAGGAAGAGGAGGCATGGATTCTCATTAGCGGATGAGAATGCAAGATGAAAATTAATCAAGGGCTCACATTTGGTTCAAATAAACACACTTTTGACCTACACACACAGGTCAAAAGGTGACTTGCTCAAGAGGTTAAAAGATAACTTGCAATTGAAGTAAGTGAGAACCCTTTTTTAATTGATTGGAGGAGAGAATATTCCTTTTAGAATATTCTCATGGATGAGGATAAATATATTTTGCAAATTAAAAGAAAGTTTTAATTGTGAAAAAGGGGGATAAGGAATATTCCCCTTTTAGAGGAAAATTAGTTTAATTGTTAATTAAACAAAGTTTAATCACATAATTAGGGGATTTGGGGGAATAAAGTGATTTTCATTAAATTAAATGATTTAATGAATGAGAAAAGGGGGAGATGACATTTAATTAAATAACTTAGGGTTATTTAATTAAATTAGAAGACTTTAGGGAATTAAATTAAATATGTTGATTTATTTTATTTAATTAGATGAAAAGCGAAAAGATGATGGGTTTTAGAGAAAATGATGTTAGTAAACCTATTTTGAGTGCATGATATCGATCAAGATATTTTTTCAGTGTCTACAATAATACTTAGCCAAAGAATGGAAAGGGTAAAAGCACAAACCTATGTCACACTTTATAAAGGAATTGACCAACAACAAAAAAAATTCTAAACTTCGACCACATAAAAGCGGTCTTTATGTTTTTAATTTCAAAAAGATGTAAACTAATGAAATATAGAACTTTTGATGAAGTTTATTCTTGTAATTTTTCAGATTTAAAAAAAAATTGTTTTCATTATTTTTTTATCAATTAAGAACAAATTTTGGAATGCTGAAAATTTTAGAAAAAAGTGACTTCACGGTCCGTCAAGAAATAGATTGAAAAAAACTTCATTTCTACCTAATTTGTTTTCTCCAAATAGATAACTTCAATATCTTGTGCATGAAAAAAAAACAAATTTTGATGTATATTTTTCTCGTAATAATGTTTTAAAGTCAAACTTGTCAGAATTTGATAGTTTTCACGGGACATCAACCATTGTCTATGTTTTTAATCATTTTCAAAAAATAAATTATACCCTTTTGAAGAAGACTCTCTCTTCTTGTGCCCCATATATATATATTTTTAATATGATTTACTATTTTTTTAAATTTCTAATCAACTTTTTTTTAACTTTAACAACCTACTTGCATTATTTTAAAAATAAAATATATTAAAACTAATCAAAATATTAAAGAAATTACATATTTGGATTCACCACTTCGAGCTCTACAAAAGGGTATTTTTCTTTTTTTGTAGAAAAAATATTTTGACTAGAGAAATACTTTGCTAAAGTTGTATGTTTCAGAAAATTTTGAAAAAAGGTGAGTTGGCTACCAAGTAGGCAACAAACTAGACATGCTCGGTCAAAACCTATTCGACCAAGACATAACCGACTAACAGGTGCTTGGTCGAAAAGCGTTGATATAAATAATTTTTAAATTTTTTTTTTCAACTCAAGAAAATTCAATAAAATACATATTTCGACCAAGGAACGCTTATTTCAAAAAAAGAAGGTTTATTTTGACAATTTAGAAGACTTATTTCAAAAAAAGAAGGTTTATTTCAACAAAAGAAGGTTTATTTCGACAATTTAGAAGACTTATTTCGAAAAAAGAAGGTTTATTTTGACAATTTAAAAGACTTATTTTGACAAAAGAAAATGTATTTAGACAATAAGAGAGCTATTTTTGAAGGTACATTGATCTTCAACTTATTTAATTGATTGTCTTTATTTTCATGAATACATTTGAAGTTTGTTTTCACTATTTTTCATTTGAATATGGTTGAGAACTAGAGTTATTAGGTTATGGTGTACACGTATAAAGACCCACAATTTTGTTGCATCTTATGATGATATTCCTTCTACATATCATGATGATTTGATATGTCCATAGAGCCACATGTTATTTTTATATCCTTCCTTATTTTATATATTATGATGTGTTTCACATGATCACCAAATTCTCCCATAGCTCATGTGAGACCTATATCAATAAATTAAAGATATATACCTTTCATGATGCTTGGAATATGTAAATTGGTGATCTATTTTGTTAGCCTAGATCATACATATGCACATTCATGCTTCATCATCTTTTCTTACATTACATGATGATATCGAGCTTACCCATGACAAAGAGAAACCATCTAATACATGAGCTATATATGTATTAAATTCTTATATTTCATTATTATTGATCACCAATTCTATGTTCTTCCATTCTTGTTCTTACATCCTCCTTATGCGTATGTTTTATTAAATTTACCTTTGCCTTTACTTTTATTTCCAACTTGGATTGATCTTTTATGTATATATTATTTTTCTATTTTATGTTTTGCATGCTTATGTTTATTAGAATTTTTTTTAGTATGTGTGATTTTATGATCTTTGCCTTATAATTTTGGTTTCTCATGTTGCCTCATTAATTCTTAGTTTTTCATGCACGTATTGTGATACTTTTCGAGCATGCAACTTTTCCACAAATTATTCTTTTTAGACTATTGATAATTTGCTTTGATCCTATAATATATGTTTATGGACCACACTTTTATCTAGTTACCACATATACTATCTAGGGCATCATGAATTCCATTACATCTTATACCTTCATTATGTTGCATCTTCATATTATGGGAATCATGTCTCTATCGCTTTACATCTTATGCTTATATGGTTATATCCTTACATTTTAGGTCATTAATACTTCCTCCTTTGAACATAGTGTGATTTTATTTGTCACATCCTTGCATTTAAGGAATCATGCCTTCCCCTTTGTAATCTTATCCTTTCATTGCTATATACCTTTTCATAGGAGATATATATCATGTTTTCTCTCTTTCACAACATATAAGTCTTTTACTATGATATATTTAAATTAGAGGGATCATGCCTTTCCCCCCTCATGAGTTTCATTATAATATCCTACCCATCTATGAAAAACTAGCTTTATGCATGTGTACAATCATGTGTTTTCCCTTGCACCTCTTCTCTTCTCTACTTTTCATTTATTTGTCATGTGTGGGTTCAATCCCTTGTTCTTGTGCATTTAACTCCTTGCTTGTAACATGATCTACTCTCATGTGTTCACCCTCTAGATCCTTTTACATAATGTTCAGGTTATCCAACCTATTGTGCCCCTACATCAAACTCCTTAAGTGTGAAATAACGTGTACACATGAATTTCCAAGATTCAAGAACAAATGAGATGAAGTGGTAGTTTGATGCTAGATTCAAAGTTCATCAAGATTGTCTCATCCTTCCCTAGAGACTCATACTTTGCATGATTAATTTATGTTTTTTCCCCTTATTTAAACATTTTTTCTCAACCTCACCTACATGGGATGCACACTAACTGAGCCTCTATCCAAGTCCATTTCCTTTTTAATTGTTAATTAAATTTCTTACATTTTGTCCAAGTTTTCCCATGCTCTTGCATTAGGTTGGCACATGTATTAGGTTCATTTGAATTGATTACATGTACAAATTATACAAGTGGTGATCTACACATTTAGGTATATATCGAGCTCATGATGTTTCTCTTCCTATGTTTTATAGTACTCATTTTATCAAAAGATCCACATATTTCAATGCATATTTAGTGGTGATCTAGCATGCGCATCTAGTTACATGCTTTAAATAAATTCAAGTGATATATATTCCAAATATTCTCATGATATGTTTGTAATTTATGCTTTTAAAGAAATTTTAATTGATGAACCTTTTTTCAAGTGATATATATACCAAATATGAGCTCATGATACCAAATTTTCTCATGTGATATATTTTTAATTTGAATGCTTTTTTTTTTACTTTGGCTTTAAAACAAATGAAAAATTTATAATTTAGTGTTAGATATTTATGCAATATTAACTGTACATGTTTCATTGAAAGCTCATGTGTGTACAAATTTGTATGCGGGTGAATTCAAATTTGAGTGCAATTTGTGATGGCGAATAAAATGACTAGATTGAGGAAGTATGATCGAACATGAACAAGACAAAGGAAGAGAAAAGTGGGTGAAGGAAATTTAATTGAAGAACAACCCACGGAAAATATTGATGACCAAGGTGACGTACAAGTACAAGAACAAACTAAACCTAGTAATAGAATTTTTTTCTATGGTATGGAAAATCTAATGGAGATGGACGAGGATTCTCTTTTCAATAATATTTCATTTGAAGATATGTTATTCGAGAGAACATTAAAATTACACTCAAAAAGAATATGGGATGAGTTTTTTGAAGAAAAATCTCTAATTGGAAGAGCACAGTCAGTTGCAAAGTTATTTAGACAAAAAGAAATGACCCCTGTTTTGGAGTTGTTAGGGGTTGATAATAGGAAAAAGTCATCAAATTCATTAAAACAAACAATTGTTGAAAACTTACAAGAATCATTGAAATCTATTGAAAATAAGAGTCGATCTAGTGATCTAAGTGTTGCACGTAGAGCATTGATGACTGTAATTTCTAGCAAGAAATTATCACATAGAAGACAAGTTCAAGCAATTTCTGAATTACTAAATGTTTCTAGGAGAACTGTTCAAAGGTATATTAAAAAGAGAAATGAAATAGATGGAAAAATTGAGAAAAAATGGATAAATATTTGTAGGATTCCCTGCAAGATAGAATTTTAGAAGATGTAAAGAAACAAGTGGCTGAATATTGGGCCAACCACTCTCGTGTTTCTTCCAATTGAAGGAATACTATACAAATAATAGGTGAAGATGGTACAAAAATTTCTCATCCAAAACATTTTATAGATACAACACAAAGTGATATTTTTGAAGCATTCAAGCAAGAATTTTCAACTGTGAAGATTTCTCAAAGGATGTTTGAGACATTACAACCATCATTTTTACGTATAAATAAAGTTGTGAAACTTTTTGTTTTGAAAATCATGTTGAATTTGATCTACACCTACAATCATATAAAAAATCTATAGCACTAATTGATCAAAATTTAGCCATCCCTAGAAGAACAACACAATTTGTGAAGTCTCTTGTATGCAAAAAATAAGAAGATTTAGATGAATTCAATGTTTAGTGTATAAAAATTATATGTAATGATTGTGGAGATTTGAAGAATCTTTTACAAGTTGATAATATTGAAATGCAAGTTATTTGGAAGAGATTTGAATATGAGACATACTTAACGAAGTCAGGAGTTGAGGCCAAAAAAATCATTCTCAAAGAGAGAGTGGATTGCCTTACAATAAATTCATGAATAAATTTCGCAATATCATATATCCACATATCTAGCATTGTCATGGTGCAAGATGGAAAGCTAAGCAATTTCATGATTCAAAGAATTGCTTTCCACTAGGTTGTATTCTCTCTATTGTAGATTTCTCTGAGAACTATACATTTAGTCCTCAACTGAGATTCAAAGTCAATATTATCATTCAGAGTAAGTTGCAATCTTCGTGCAAGTTTGCTATAGGCATGCCGAGTTAGAGGTTGATGGAATATAAAATAGCAAAGATGATTGAATTATCATCAAAGAGGCTCACTTTTATATCAGTGATGATACAAGTCATGATAGAAGCTATGTAGCTCATTGTTTCAAAATGTTTTTTGAAGACTTGAGATGACATGGCATAAATCAAGAACAACACTAGATATGGTCTGATGGATGTGCTGGTAAGTACATTGTTTTTTTAAATTTTATTTATTTATTTACTTTTAACTTTGAGACTTAAATTGTTCGATTACTTATATATAATTACTTTTTTGACGCTAATTTGGTTTGAGTGTAATTATTTGTAACTTCATAGGACAATTTAAGTCTGCAAAAGCTTTTGTTTGGTTAAGCCATCAACATGCTCGATGCAACACCAAATTTTTGTGGAATTTTTATGAGAGTGGACATGGAAAAGGAGAGCATGATGGAGTAGGAGCATGTGTGAAGTGTACACTTCATCAACATGAAATTGTTGGTAGTTCACCATATATATATGGAATCTAGAGATATTAAAAAAAAAAAAACATATATATTTAAACTAAATTAAACTATTAAGTTCCTTGAAAGTAACAGGTGACAAATTTTGCTAACATTTGTACTTGTAGGTAATGCCATACGGAATGAAAATGAAATTGTTGAATAGTGTAGAAGGAATTTTTTCGCTCACGACTCAACATACAACACATGGTATTTTTGGGAAGTTACAGGTACATGTCTAGTCAAAATTTGTTAAAAACTTGAATTTCAAAGTTTGTGTACATGATTTAATCGAATTTTCAAATTTGAATTATATATATATATATTCACTTAAAATAATCACTAGTGGATGTTTGTAATTTACAGATATTGATCGATCAAATCCTTATAATTGTCAAATAATTCATCGTATTAGAAGTCTGCATCAAATTATGATAACAAAAAGTAGTAGGCCTTATGCAATTAATGTGAGAGAAAAATCATGTTTTTGTATTGATTGCATTGAGGACAATGCAAATATTGTTTAATATGAGAATATTAGAGATGGGTATGTTTCATGATGGGAAATGAAAAAATTAATATCAATGCCTCCTTTTGATGAAAATGACAATGTCGATGTCTACAATCCTCTATATTCAGCTGATTACAAACATGTATCTGATTTAGTTGTTATAGGTATGGAAATTAATTAACTTGAAATTGATTTAAATATATTCTACATAAGTAAGTTTCAAGCATGTTTATATATTAAAAATATATTTGTACAACTTTTGTAAAATTTACATGGTGTGTGTACAAGAGATATTTTTGCTGTTTTTGTAGATCTTAACAATGCGGAAGGTGTACATTATTATCTACTAAGATGTACACAACCAAAAGGAAAATTTGTCGAATCGATGATAGATGGTGATGGAAAAGAGTATCCCATTGGATCAGTCGTTATTGAAGGCACATACTATCAACAAATAAAGATAAATAAAAATGGTATTATTTTTTGTTGATTATATGCCAGGACAA